>VCII01000239.1:0-565459 GCA_006030095.1 Triplophysa siluroides | reverse complement strand
TTCTCCGATCGGGTAAGACATGAGTTGGTTTGACTACCTGATTGGTGAAATCTGTCGTGTGTTTGAGCAGGGGGTTCGAGTCCTCCTGCAACCGTTGAGCGAGGGGTTTTGAGTCCCCCCGCAAGAGACATCCTCCCACGGTAGAGTGAGGAGGAGAGCGCGCTTTACACATTTATACACTGTAACACAGTTCAATGTAGGGAAGGAAGGAGGCGGGAACCGGCGAACATTTAAATAAAGTTTTAATAAAATAAACAAACAAAAACACGGAAGTAAAATGCCGGCAGCCACCTCACGGTCGACTGCCGGCCACAAGAACATAAATATAAATACAAACTTAAACACATGTCCGGGCCCGGTCCTCTCTCGTCGAATGTTCTGCCAGCTCGTCCTTTTATGCTTCCGTTCTCCTCCGTCATAATGCGGGGCCGGTGTGCGCACAGCTGATATCCATCATCACTCACGCCACCGGCCCCGCCCCTTTGTCTGACGGCTCTCGCCCCGCCTTCCTCGCTACATACCCCCATCGCCCTTCACAGGCCGGGGGGTACCACCGAGACTGTGCTTACTCCCCCTGGGGAGCCAGTCTCGGCGTCCGCAGCCCCTGGGGGTATGCACCGACGAGACGAGAGAACGGAGACGGAAGCACCCGGAGCGACAGTGACGAGAGAGGGAGAGAGGAAAAAAGTGAAAGAAAAATCTGGTCCGGTTCCCCGACATGCTGCCGCACGGTCCTCAGCCAGCCGAAGGGCTCTTCCTCGCGGTGCCATGCGGTGGTACTGGACGCTCGGTGGACGGCTCGATCCTCCTCCGCCCCCTGGCGGCCGGCGATGGCTCCTCCAGCTGAGGGCAGCCAGTGAGTCTCCCGTTTCCTGCTCCTCCCCTTCACGGCGGACGGCAGCAGGCTCTGGCCGAAGGCAACGACTCACCCGCTCCCTCCTGGACGGCCGCCATCCCACCTCGGCCCAGGAGCACGGCAGCGAGCTCTCCGTCCCAGCCCATTCATCTCGTTCCAGCACCACCGCCTCGGGCAGCGTCAGCGAACTTCCCTCGTCCGCGCTGCCCGAACTCCTCAGCACCGCGATGCCCCTCAGCAGCGAGGGCTCTCCGACAGCATGTCTCTCCTTCCTCCCGGGTTTCGGCACCAATGTAACACAGTTCAATGTAGGGAAGGAAGGAGGCGGGAACCGGCGAACATTTAAATAAAGTTTTAATAAAATAAACAAACAAAAACACGGAAGTAAAATGCCGGCAGCCACCTCACGGTCGACTGCCGGCCACAAGAACATAAATATAAATACAAACTTAAACACATGTCCGGGCCCGGTCCTCTCTCGTCGAATGTTCTGCCAGCTCGTCCTTTTATGCTTCCGTTCTCCTCCGTCATAATGCGGGGCCGGTGTGCGCACAGCTGATATCCATCATCACTCACGCCACCGGCCCCGCCCCTTTGTCTGACGGCTCTCGCCCCGCCTTCCTCGCTACATACACATTAGTTGAGAAACAATTCATTTTAAATCGCTGGATTCTTGAGAAGGTTCCGCACAAATGGGGGGATCATATCCAAAACCCCAAATGGGGGAGTCGCCATTAGATTGGATGGTTCGCTGTAATCAGGCTTTCTACGCCAATCCATGGGTAGATAATTTAGCTGGTTGGACTGAGGGAATCGAGCGATGTCCTACTTTTCCACGCACGGGGAGTTTTGACCCCTACCATTTGGCCAGCGCTTTTCGAATGATTTATAAAGGGGCTGGGGATCCCGGTTGGGATTATCAGTACATGAAAGATGGTTATAAAGCATGGGTAGAAATGAAGAAAATTTGGGATAACGGACAGGGTATTAGCACACCGGGAAAACTCCTTAAAATGATACCTAAACCACCTAAAGGCAAAGAGGCAGTTAAAATAGAGGCAGAGGCAACGGCAAAATTACAAAAAACAATTGCGCGACAGTTATCCAAATTACCACCTCCTTCACCTCCAGAGGTGCATGCTCAGGCACCCCCTCCACCGTTGTACCCCGCGCTTGCTTCTTATATGCCGCCCGCGCCCCCGTACTCCATGCTAGGAGCTCGAAAAAAAACTGCGCCCGAACCCCCTATAACGCCGGTCCCGGAACCCCCCGGGGTTATGCCTTATGCACCTGAGGGTCCATCAAATGAAGCGTTTATGTGGATAACCAAGAGGCAGAGGCATGTTGAAATACAGCCTCCGTCAGTGGCAGCTTTAAAAGACGTTATCTCCATGCTGCCGGCCTTGGACCAGCCATTGACATTTGTTGATATGTTAATAAAATCAACACGACACCAGCAACTCAGTGGGGCTGATTTTAAATTTATCCTACAACATAAAATGGGTTCGGCATACGACGAGGCTGACCTGGTGGCCGGGGTCCTGGTATTAGACAGCAAACATGATAAGGTCGAACTTAGGCCGGTACGGGGCGGATCGGATAAGGACGACAAACCAATTACTGTACCTGAACCCTTCTATATGTGGCGTGATGACCCAGATGCTATGGAAGTTCTCCGCCGCCAATTAACTAAATATCTCGTTCAACGTAGGCACTGCAATCGTGATTTGTCACAAATTACTAACTGTAAGCAGGAGAAAACCGAGGGCACCGCCGCCTTCTGGAAGCGTTTTTCTGACACATGGAAGCACCTGGGTGGGTTCGAACTAGCACAGGACGAAGCCAATCCCTTGTTCTCTTCCACCTTCTTGGCCAATTGTCGCCCCGACATACAGATTGTACTAAAAATGCATTGGACGGATCGTGCTAACACTACCGTCAAAGCATTGGGGCAGAAAGTCAGAATGTTAGAGGGGGATGGGCTGCTGGTGACAACACCTCAGAAACCGGTCAATTCTGCTTTTGTGCATATGGCCGGCGGACCGGGCCCTAACCAGTCGAACAATAAAAGAGGGAAGTGTCACTATTGCGGGAGGGAGGGCCATTGGCTTAGAAACTGTAAGAAGCGTAAGGGGGATGAGATACGCGGTATCTATCAGCCAGCACACCACTGGCCTGCACAGGGCAACCAACAGGGTATGCCTCTTCCCCCTCCCCCGCCACCACAACATTAGGGGTGCCCACAGAGCGAAATCCCTAGCCCAACCATGATGACTTTGGCATTAACATCGCCTGGGAACTGTGACCCCCCAGTAATATCATTAACTCTTGAGGGTCAGCAGTTCATGTTCCTGCTTGACTCTGGGGCAACAATGTCTTCAGTGGGTAAGGGTTTTGCGGGGCCTTTTTCTCACGAAAAGGTGCGCTCTGTTGGGATGATGGTTACCCTTTTGAGACCCCTCTTACCCCCTCTGGTAATAAGCCTTTCCGACTGTCCCCATGTCATGTTAAGACACCGATTTGTGTCTATGCCAACCTGCCCTTTCCATTTAATGGGCAGGGATCTGATGTCTATGCTTCATGTGACTCTGGTGTTTAAAAATGACCGGCTGGTAATACACACACCAGACACTGTTGACGCGCCCATAGGTGCTCTAAATGGGGCCTATGTGCCTCCGTGCAACCCTTTGCCTCAGAGGCTCTCGATGCTATATTGACAAATGTTCCCTCTGACCTATGGGCCTCCCATAAAGATGAGGTGGGACTCGTGCACTGTCCCCCTTATGAGGCAACCATAAAGCATACTACCCCAGTGTACATCAAACAATACCCCCTGTCCGAGGACAAAATGAGTGGTATCGACATTATTCTACAGTCGCTGCAAAAGCAAGGTGTACTGAAACGATGCATCAGCGCATATAACACCCCTGTTAACCCAGTCAGAAAACCCGATGGTACGTGGCGCTTCACGCAAGACCTACGTAGAATTAACGACCTGGTGGTTCCCGTTGCCCCTATTGTACCGGATGTGAGTGCCGTCCTGATGTCTATTGACTGCTCACATACAGTTTTTCCGTGGTTGATCTCTGCTCTGCCTTTTTCAGTATCCCTGTTGAACCGGATACACAGCCATTGTTTGCCTTTACACACCGATCACAGCAGTACACCTGGACCAGGCGGCCTCAGGGGTATGTTGATTCACCCGCTGTGTTTTCCGCAGCCGTGTACAACTGTCTCGCACAGCTTATCCTACCATCAGGAACGAATCTGCATCAATATGCAGATGACTTGTTGGTTACGGCCACCACTCACTCCCTGTGCGAGACGGCTACCCATCTGCTTTTGACTCATTTGTCCTCCGCAGGGTTTAAGGTTTCAAAAACCAAGCTGCAATTTTGCAAAACCGAGGTCAAATATCTAGGCCACATTCTATCAGAAGGAAGTCGTCGTCTCACTTCTGACAGACTGAGAGCAATCATGAATCACCCTAAACCTAATACGAAACACCAAATGATGGCATTCCTAGGTTTAGTCAATTACTGTAGACAATGGATTCCTGATTGCTCTCACTTTGACAGAACCCTGCGAGCTACATATGACTCAAAATCGTCCATGACAACCGCCCTAAACTGGGACCAAGCATCATCTGCTGCATATGAACTGGTAAAAACGGCTCTGTGTAGCAGTCCTGTTTTAGGTCTACCCAACTACTCGATGCCTTTCCACCTGTATGTACATCACGGGGGTGGTACTGCCTGTGGTGTGCTGGCACAGTCACATGGGGGAGGGGATGAGACCAGTAGCCTTCCTCTCCAAAACCCTAGACTCTACTGCCCAGGGACTGCCCTCTTGCCTACAGGCTGTTGCAGCTTGTGCATTACTGGTGGTGGACGCAGAAAAGATTGTTTTGTCTCATCCTCTGACCCTACACAGCCCACACCAGGTATTGCACATTCTGAACAACCTAAACACACAGCATATGTCTGTTCAGCGTAGGACAGGATATGAAACCATCCTGACCTCAACGTCTAATCTGACAATAAAAGCCATTTCCTCTCTGAGTCATGTGGCCTCTGCCCTACATTCCATGATTTCTAACAGCCCAGAACCACTTACAGACGTGGGCCCACATGATTGCCTTGCTGAAATCACTCACAACTGTGCTCTTCGGCCTGATTTATCTGAAACACCTTTATCATGCGGTGCAGCAGTTTATGTTGATGGCAGCTGTTCCAAACCACAGGACGGTGTTTACCTTTCGGGTTACGCTGTATGTCAACTACTGACGTGGTTATAGAGGCCTTTTCGTTGCCTTTCAAGTCAGCACAAGCTGCTGAGTTATATGCCTTGACTAGAGCATGCCAGCTTTACGCGGACCAACCGGTTACCATTTACACCGACTCACGCTACGCTTTTGGTGTAGCACATGATTTCGGGTCTATTTGGCGCGCCAGGGGCTTCATTGGTGCAGACGGCAAGCCTATTTCGCACCAGTCCCTGGTCGAAGACCTCATTGCGGCCTCACATCTGCCCTCTTCCTTAGCCATAGTGAAGACACAGGCCCATAGTACTTTATCTACCAGTGAGGCCCGTGGTAATTCCCAGGCGGATTTACATGCCAAACGTGCTGCCAAAGAGGGGTTGCCCCCTCCGTGGCTGAATGTAGCTATGGTATCACATGGCCCGCTAGCCTCGGGTCTTCTGCCTGATCTCGACCTGACTGTTGTCCAGTCTTTCGCCACCCCCAGTGATTTGTCTTTTTGGTCCTCATTCGCTGCTGTACAAGATAACTCCGGTCTCTGGTCTGATCGCGACCAACGCATTTGCATTCCTGAATCGGCCTTACCGTTCCTCGTCCGCGAGTTTCACGGTGTTACACATCGCGGTCGAAGAGGGGTACTCGATATCATGCGCCCAATATTCTGCGCGAATAACTTGCCTAAAATCGTGGACGACATTCTCGGGAGATGTCTGGTCTGTGCGAAAAACAATCAGTCAAAAGCGCCAGCGCAGCATCAGCACTCCCGAGACCTGAGTTGCCTTTCCAAGAATGGCAAATTGACTTTACGCACATGCCTGGCCAAGGGCCCTATAAGTACTTGCTGGTAATGGTGGACAAATTCTCTAAATGGGTAGAGGCGTTCCCGTGTGCTAAAGAAAATGCAAAAACCGTCATAAACATTTAACACAGGACATAATACCCGCTATGGTATTCCTTTAAGCATAGATTCGGATAAAGGAACGCCGTTCACGGCTAAGGTCACACAAGATCTGGCAAAGGAATTAAATCTGACGTGGCGTATGCACATCCCCTATCATCCTCAGTCCTCAGCCTTTGTGGAACGTGCCAATCGTACAATCAAAGGGAAATTACGAAAGCAATGCAGGCTTCAGGAGCTAGAAATTGGCTTGGTGTTCTTCCCATCGTACTGGCCGATTTAAGAATGATGCCACAACCAAATTTGGACGGCCTGTCCCCATATGAGGTTGTTATGGGGCGTCCGTTTCCAATACCATGGCGACATGGAATGATTATGGTGGGGGGTAATGAAATGGTAGAGCACATGTCGGAGTATTCTGCAGGCCTAATACGCACTTTAAACACATACTGGGAGAAGGTGAACAAAACACACCCAGAGATACCTTCAGATAATACCCACCCATTTGAAGTTGGGCAAAAGGTCTTGGTAAAAAAGCTAAAAGCCCCTGGTAATATGGTAGAGGCACTGTACGATGGGCCTGCAGAAGTGCTGGCTATAACTCGTACCTCTGTATTAACTGATCTTTTCCACAGTGGATACACGCTACGTGACTCAAGAATCTGAAATAATCTGTATGAATATGATCTAATACTTTTTTTTGCAGAAAATGCTCCAACTAATCCTCCTCTCCTGCCTCGTAGCTGCATGCGCTACGGGGGTGAGAGGTGCCGAAGTGCATGCTAACACATTCTGGCAGTATGCAAACTGGACCGCCCGACAGTCAACCAATGATTCTTGTGTTGTCTGCCAGGAGATGTTCACTTCAGCGGTCACAGTTTCGTTAGGTGCCCTCCCATATGCCCCTTGTAATCACACTGTGTATTGTAATTTGTATGAGAATAATGAATTGTGTGTGGGGACCTGTGTGTGCTGACCCTGTTCAGGGACCATCATATTGTCCAAATAATAATCAGCGAGCAAATAGCTCGGCCAGACAAGGTTACTGATGTAAAAATTATGATTGTGATCCCTAAAGGGTATGTATTTCCTTATTGTTTTAATGGAACAAGGGGGAAGGTACCAGGCATAACTGCTAATTTGTAAATATATAATCTCCACAGGACAGCCCTTGGCCCATTGCCCCCGATTTATCTCCGGGTCTTGTCAACGCAATACCACAGCCTGTCCAGAGTCCGGGGGTAATTTCACTTTTCATCACAACGTTTCCCTATGTTTTACCCCAAATAACCCCTCCTGTACTAGCACGAATACGTCATGTGATCTACCCTGGCCCGCGGATGGGCCCGGCTGATGGACGACTGGTACTGGTATTGCGGAGGAGAGAGTGTCAATAACACTTTCGGAAAGAACTGGACTGGACTCTGTGCACCCGTACAACTCAAACATCGTGTCACTCTTATGCATTTGAAACATCGGTCGGCTCGGCTCCGACGTTATGCGTGGACCGACAGTGCAGTGCCGGAGGAGCACCAGCTACGATCGCACTGGTCCAGGTTTTGGGAATCTATGGTTCCAGCGTACGGCACTGCCGATCTGATGAGCCAACAGAACATTTTACATTACAGACTTGCCTCCTTCACAAACAGTACCACAGCCGCGATGCACGGGGTAAAGAAAGAACTGAATGCACTACGACAGGTGGCCATGCAGAAACGACTGGCCCTGGATATGTTGTTGGCTGAAAAAGGTGGTGTGTGTGCAGTAGTAGGGGATCAATGTTGCACATATGTGCCGGCAGAGGACGAGGGTGATGGGTCAATAGCTGTGGCTGTGAAAACCATGAATGACGTTTCAGTCAGTTTAAGGGAAGATGAGTTACGTAATAAAACAAAGAATTGGAATTGGGGACTCTTGTCCAGCCTGTTTGGGTTATTCGCTCCCTATGTTTCCATGTTAGTACCGGTACTTATTATTTTTTCTTTATGTTTGTTTGGTCCTTGCCTTATGAGATGTGTAATGACTCGTGTTTATTCTATGGTACATGTCCTTACTCATCCCCCTACCTATCAACCTTTGTCTAATAAAGATAATGATGATAAAGATAAAATTCACTGCCCAAATAATTTTATGCCACAATAATTAGATTAATCTGAACGAAACATAGGTTTAATTTACAGTTGTCTCTCCCTGGATTCACAGGGACTCCTGAGGCCGCACACTAGCTCCAACCCAGCCTGATGTATTAAATGTTCTCCCATGCACCGTCGAGAGGACCGGAGAATGGGGCCCGCAGGCCAGCTCCATTCCGGACTGATGATGCCAACAGACACTGCCTCATTTTTATGTATATCTATGCTATATACTTATTTTATCTATTTTTACTAAATTTGTGAAGCAAAAAAGCTAATTTTGAATTGAGTTAAATGTTGAAGTTAAAACTATAACAATATCTGTAACAATATAACACACGACATACATTCATCTGTTTTACAATTACCAAACAACAAGTAAAAAAAAATGTATAACATTATAAAACTATATCATATTATATTATATTATATTATATTATATGTAACAGTACTGTATGTATGTCTACTCTTTGAATGTGCCACGTTGCATTTAAAAAATAAAAATACTGTAGAACCTGCTGTCATGGAATAGGTGATAGTTTTTAAGGTCTTCACTAATACATCAGCTTGGAATAGCATACAACACCTGTCTCTAAAAGCTTATTTAGTAAAGGGCAGGAGAAATTTTTTTGTTGTACAAATATAAAATATCTGTATTTAATATATCTGCCAAATGCATAAATGTATTTAATGCTGCCTGTAATTGTATTTGACATAGTTTCTTCTTGAAGAAACCTTGAATGTCCTTCTGCTGTGCCTGACTTTATGCCAGTGTCATTTTTTCTACAAAATTATGTCTAAAAATAAACAAACTTCTAACTTAATCATCAATACTACTCAAAAAGTATATTTAATAGCATATTTGTATCTGATTAAAGACAAAATCATTTGTGAAGCTGTTCTTGGACATTGCAAACGAAAAATATATATAAGACTCCGCCACGCACAATACCGTTTGTTTATTCAAATGTAATATTCTACATCTAAAATTCCAAGTGACAGTTTACCAAGATTCTTAAAACCCTAAGAATTTTAGCCTTTACCAAGTAACTGCAGTGATTGTGCCTTTAATCTAAACAGGGAGAAACGTAACATAACGATTTCTATTTTAAGCGGTGCTGATGCGTCGCTGCTGAATAACACAACCAAGCTTTCAACATACATTAACGTATTTCATACTTAATTTAATATTTACTGGAACATAGATGTGGTTTGTAGCTTGCAAAATCGCGCTTCTCCTGTTTGAGCCGTCTGTATTCAGCGTCACCAGTGTGTATAGCGTATACAATGGCGTTGAGCATTGGTTTGGAAATTGACAGCACACTAATCCAATGGTGTCGTAAATATACGGGAAATAATTGGTAGTGAATTAGGCAGTAAATAGGTGTGTTCTACTTCAACCGGCGCTGCAGATTATGACATCAGTACAGCGCGTGAGATTTTAAATGCACCCTAATTGCTCCTGCAGATGTTATACTCTGATTAGGGATGGGCGATACCACCTTTTTTTGATGCGATACGAGATCGATACTTTTTCTTGAAATTTTACCGATACCGATACCCATACTGATGATGGATATTATTTTTTAAATTAAAATATAATTACAATAAAAGACAAATTATATACTTGTAGTGGCTATTAATAACACATTTATTAAAAAAGTAATTTAAACAAATAAATCAAATGTTTTAACAACATTCTTACAAAAATATTGATTAAATAACATAAATCTTAATAAAATAAACAAAAATACCACCAACAAAAAATTTGCATATTTTCACAACAGGCCATTTTCTGAGGCTTTAACACTTCGTTTGAACTATAATACTGTATTTTGAAAAAAAAAAGATATTGATTAACTAACTTTTAACTAACTCTAATCTTTTATATAAAATTACAAACATCATAAACTGTGCAAACTTTAACTTCTGTTTCCCTTCAATTGCTGATTAAGAATTCTTAATCTTTAAGTTGTACCTCTGTACCTGACCTCTGTTTAATGCGGAAGTGTGCAATCCATGCATGTTGTGTACGTGTACGTACCTGAATAGCACGTCAATGTGACTGCGCTGCGCAGCCGGAGACCGATCCGTGTGTGACGTCAAACTGTCGCGAGAGCTAGTACTTTCATAACATAGTGTCACTGATCGGCATGCACAGAGCTAACAACATTTAGTTACGCTGAAACTATTAATGTAATTAACCAGATAATCGATACTTTTCTGAAAGTATCGATACCGATATATCGATACTGCAGCATCGATGTGCACATCCCTAACTCTGATCAGTCTGTACTGTTGGGGGGGCACAATGGGGAAAAGCATATTTTGTGGGGGGGCAGTGCCACCCTTTTAGACACGCCCCTTAAAGCCCGGTTTATTTAACTTTTGTGACTGCTCCATATCGTGCCCGGGCATGGTTCGTTTTGCGGTCCCTGGCTCGCTTGGAAGAGGTGGGCCAGAGCATGGTGCGGTTGGATTCAGGCTCAGTACACAAGTAGCCATGTAACCCAAATCACGCCGGAGCGCAGAACTGAAAGCATGACGTAAATTATGCAACTGTTTAAATTCCTCCTTGAGATTAAGCTGTCACCGTAAAAAAACTGATAAACAGCGCGCACACACGTGCAGGCGTGTGTCATGGCAGCCAAAACTACTCCAGGTTTGTCAAACATAATCCAACACGTGTATTGATAGGCTTTACGATAATAAAGTACGAGAGAGTGATTTAAAAGCATAATGAGTCGTTTACTCCCGTATCGCTCTTGTATAAAAATGACTTAATTTAAGCAGATCAGTCTGTGCAGCGCACGCATGAAGTTAAACACCTCTAATAAGCACCAATCTGAACATTGTGATGGATTCTGTTGTGCTAAGAGGGATCGCTTGCCAATTGAATGGTAAAGAGCACTGTAAGCGCAGGCCAGCGGGGGAGTGGGGACAATTGCGCTCGAGCACAGTTCCCAGATAGCACAGGTACATCTGTAAGATGTCTGTTAAAGATCTGGAGATCTGAAAAACATATGCTGTGTAAAAATATCTGCTAAACATCTTAGAAAGAGCTGTTGTACATCCATTCTAAATCGTACACAGCAGACGTCTCAGAGATGTAGTGCAGATGAGCCAACAGCATCTGCCAGATGTCTTGCAGATGAAATTGCAGACATCAGGGTTGAGAGCAACCGGGCTAAATGCGAGTGTAGTATCTTGAGATGCTATCAAATGAAAACTCATACGGGTCAAAGTTCTTGATGGTCACTTTATTTAAGACCCATCTCAGCGTTCAGACATACCAGCATGGCAATACCGCTCTCCCTATGCGCTTCTTCACAACTTTTTAATAGTGCCCCAACCCATACACAATGCGTTACCGCCCCCTGCTGGATAAATCTCACTATACAATAGCGAGTATGCCCTGTTTAACCAGTTTAAGATTATTTGAGTTTTGTGACATGATGCATTATCCTACTCAAAGTAGCCATGGGTACGCAAGGAATAGACATGGTCAGCGACAATACTATTCTAGAATTTCAATCCAGTCTACATGGTCAGCGACAATACTATTCTAGAATTTCAATCCAGTCTGCCCATTCTCATTTGACCTCTGACATCAATAAGGCATTTTCATCCACACAACTGTCGCTCTCTGGATATTTTCTCTTTTTTTGGGGGACCATTCTCTGTCAACATTCTCTGAGATGCTTGTGTGTGATAATCCAAGTAGATAAGCAGTTTTTGAAATACTCAGACCAGACCATCTGGCACCAACAACCATGCCATGTTTAAAGTTACTTAAATCCCCTTTCTCCTCAATTCTGACGCTCAGTTTGAACTTCAGCAAATCGTCTTCATCGCACCTTAATGTCTAAATGCATTGAGTTGCTGCCATGTGATTGGATAATTATCAATTTGTGTTAACAATCAATTGAACAGGTGTACCTAATAAATTTACATATATTAGACTTATCTTGCACTAAACATTTTTGTCCAGTCAAATGTTCTATACAGTAGGAGCCAGTTATTGGCTGATACAGTGCTGCCTACAGAGTAAATTAGAAACCTCTCTCACTTTCTTAGCATTCATTGACCTGTGAACAAATATCTCATTAATTTACATTTACGTTATTATCTGTTATTAAAATTTAGTTGAGAAGAGGAGCTCATATTCAGCTCAGTTTTGATATCTTATCTGATTCTGAACTGCTAAAAAGTTCAGTCTGGTTTGATAACACTGCTAGCAGCTTCAAGAGTGAACAGCATGACTGATATTTCCCTTCCTTTTCTATGTGTCACGCTTGAACCCCAGCTATCGGTGCAGATGGCAAAAAAAAACTAAAAATGAAGCACAAAAAAAGAGTGAATAACCAAATATAGTAAATTAATTCACAATATCTCACATTCTCTCTCTTTTTTAGATTGTATCTGTCTTCAGATGTGTAAAAGGAAAATACCACAAGATATGGGTCCACAAGCGCATGTTACTGATTAATTAAGCTTCTAACATCATTAATTGGTTTGAAGATATCTTTGCATTGAACTTGAGACATCTGAAGCTCAATTAAAGATAGCTTCTACTCTATTACAGATATCCAAATGTCGTGTCCCACAATATGAAATAATGATCTTTTTGGTGCAATTGTCGATGCCCATATAACAACTCTTTTCATTTCCAAAGTTTCTTTTAACAGGAAAATATTGTGTGTGTGTGTGTATAATCCTATTCATATCCCAGCATTGATATGTTGGAATTGTTTAGGGAATGATTTAAATGCATATGGTGTTTATCTACTTTTGTTTTACAAAAACAGATAAACATACTCACTGTACAGGTAGTTTATATTAAAGGGGTCAAATGACACAGCTAAAACAAATATAATTTTTTGCTTTAGATGTAATGCAATGTGTATACACGATTTAAGGTTCAAAAACGCAGTTTTTTCCACATACCGTGCATGTTTTGTACCGTGCTCCTCTTTGCCCCGCCTCTCTGAAACACGCTGATTTTTTACAAAGCTCATCGCTCTGAAAAGCGAGGTGTGCTGTGATTGGCCAGTTAACCAGTGCGTAGTGATTGGTCGAATACTGCAAGCGTATCACAGAAATGTAGCGCCTCTTACCATATTTGGAACATCGGGTTCCAAAACAATTGTACTGATAGTGTGATATAATGTCATCGGTACTTCCTTATATCAATTCGAGCCCGAATCTGATACGGAAAATGAAGATGATCAAGCCGGTACATCAACTTTGCCAGCGCGACTTGATATGGATGTTAAGGATTGGTAAGGCATAATAAATAACGCAAGCACTTTGGCCCTTCTTGATCAACCAGTGTTACGCCACGCCACGACTCAACAAAGACAAAAAAAACCATTATAAACACGACATTTGTTGCCTCTAGTTGGAACATTTTTACTGATTATTAGGACTTATGTTGTCTTTTTTCAAGTTGCCCGCGTGTCTGTATTTGCAGATCACAAACACACGACAAACTCAACCCGCGTTAGTCAGTAGCAAAGTCTTTTGCAATGAAAATATACTCACAGGCTGCGAATCGGAAGCGCAGCGCCAGACTGTCATTGTGAAGATTTAATGGTTGGAATGGCCCCACTTTTTAACCAAAGCTTTCGTGCATAGCTGGTCTTAATCTCTCTCCCTGGTTCGTGAAGCAATCTTCGCTGAAATGCGCTGCACAAACTTGAACATTCGGATTGTACTTTTCTGGAACAGTGTTGTAAATAAAATGTAACCATTCGTTTTTAGTTGTCTCATCTTTTGGCAGGGCAAACAAAGAGTCTTTCTTTTCACAACGAGACACACAGCGTCTCCGCGCCATGGCTGCGGCGGTGACGATACAAGTATGCCCACTTTACTTTGGTTTAGATTTGGGCGTTCTCAGTCAAGTCATGTTACGAAGTGACGTACATTCGCCGGGGTGTCGTTACACAAGGCGTTTCAGGCAGGTCTGGGTGAGCATTTACTTTTAGATAGAATGAATCTTTTGTTTCGACACTTTAAGTTTTTGCAATTTTACGTGTCTAATACATGCATGGGTAACTTATAACAAACCAAAGAAACTAAAAAACACGTATTCGCTGTAGGACTTTTCAAACTCTGCTGCTCTGTGTTTCACGGAAACCTGGCTGAATGAAGCCATCCCGGACAGTGCGTTACATCTTCCGGGCTTCCAGCTGTTCAGAGCGGATCGCGACACGGAATCAACAGGGAAATCGTGTGGTGGTTGGACGTGCTATTCCATCAATAAAAGGTGGTGTACAGATGTAACAGCGTTAAAGAAGACGTGCTGTCTCTCCTCCCCTTCTGCACTTCATATCAGAGAAGATAATGTGCATCAGGTCTTTAGGAAACAAAAGAGAAGGAAAGCACCAGGCCCAGACAGTGTTTCACCAGCCTGTCTGAAATCTTGTGCTGACCAGCTGGCCCCCATTTTTTCACAGATCTGTAACAGATCACTGGAGCTGTGCAAAGTCCCTTCCTGATTCAAACGCTCCACCATTATTCCCATCCCAAAGAAATCCAAAATCACAGGACTTACTGATTACAGACCCGTTGCATTAACATATGTGGCCATGAAATCATTTGAAAGACTGGTGTTGGCTAACCTGAAAGACATCACAAGACCTTTACTGGACCCCCTGCAGTTTGCTTACTGAACAAACAGGTCTGTGGATGATGCAGTCAACATGGGACTGCATTGTACCCTACAACATTTGTACAGACTAGGGAATTATGTAAGGATCCTGTTTGTGGACTTCAGTTCAGCCTTTAACACCATCGTCCCAACACTCCTCCAGACAACACTAAACCAGCTCTCTGTTCCTAGCTCTGTCTGCCAATGGATCACCAGCTTTCTGACAGACAGGCAACAGATTGTTAGAATTAGTAAATTCACATCTAACAGCCATATCATAACAGATGTATAAAGTACTAGAGACCCAGACTTGAGTAAAAGTACAAGTGCTCTATCAAAAAAGTGACTTGAGTAGAAGGTGAAGGGCTCTTTAAGCACCACACCTAAATGAAAGTACTAAAGTATTCAAGTATTGCAAGTAGTTTATTTTAAAATGTACTAATCAAGTACTGAAAGTAAAAGTACAAGTATTGTGTTATGTAGTTATTAAAAAAAGCAGTCAAAAGTTTGAACATCATATTGTTTATATTATTTCAAATGTTTAGCCTAAAGGACACTCATAATTCCTTTGGCTGTAGCAGCAGTACAAGGACAGGAATGTACAAGAGCACTCTTGTACTCTTGTCACTCTTTAACTCTCTTCTTTGCCCCACCCACTTGATCTCTGACTGCGGAGGACTTCGGCGTATTTTTCCCTGCTGACCCACGACTGCACACCGCCACACGACTCCAAGCTCTTCATCGAGTTTGCAGATGACACGACTGTGGTGGGTCTCATTAGCAACAGAGATGAGACAAACTACAGGAGCGAGGTGAGCCACCTGGCCAGGTGGTGCAGTGACAACAATCTCTCTCTGAATGTGGAGAAGACGAAGGAAATTGTTGTTGACTTCAAGAGGGTACACACTCAGCATGCTCCTCTGACCGTCAATGGTGCGACTGTGGAGAGAGTGAGCAGCACCAAGTTCCTGGGGGTGCACATCACTGAGGATCTCTCCTGGACTAACAACACTGGCCAAGAAAGCACAGCAGCGTCTCTACTTCATCCACAAACTGAGAAGAGCCAGAGCCCCAGCCCCCCAACATGTGCACCTTCTACAGAGGAACCATCGAAAAGCCTTCTGACTTGCTAAATCACTGTGTGGTATGTCGCCTGCAACGCGTCCTGCCACAAGACCCTGAAACACATAGTGAGAGTAGCTGAGAGGAGCATTGGTGTCTCTCTCTCTCTGCATTGCAGGTGATCCCACCCACCCGACACACAGCTTCTTCAGGCTGCTGCCTTCAGGGAGTAGACTGCGGACTGCCAGGACCAGCAGACTAAAGGAGAGCTTCATCCACCAGGCAGTCAGGAAGCTAAATTCCCTCCCGAGCCTGCCCCCCCTTCCCTCTCTTGCCCCATGCACCACTGACCTCAACCGAAGGTCCTTCCATTCCTCACCCCCCCCACCACATACACTTACCCGCACTAGTCACTTTATGCAGCCTTGGACTGCTCACTACCTCATTCAGCATCGGTTCACCCCTATTCAACTACCTCTTCTGACAGATTAAAAAAAGCCTGCTCTCTTTGTCACTTTAAACAGACTAATAATCTCTTTGCACCACCTTACATCTGCACTGTTGTATATTTCACTGGTTTGCACTCTATCTGCCATTACCTATCTTCTTTTTCGTTTTTTATATCCCTGCTTGTAATAGTTGTATTTAATAGTATTTAATAGTTGTACATAAATGTATAATCTGTATTTTTTTACACAATTTTTTTTTAAATGTATAGTGTTATTTGTATGCACCATGGGTCTGAGAGTAACGCAATTTCAATCCTCTTATGTATGTACTGTACATGTGGCAGAATTGACCATAAAGCATCCCCGGAAACGCAACCTAAGGAGGATGCAGCCGAAATCTTGTGCTGGCGGTGTCCCCGGGAACAGGCACATCTGGTCACCTTAGAATAAGGCCAAGTGGTCGTTGGGCAGTCACTTGGCTTTTGTTGAGTATGACAATTATATACAGCATTTCTGTCATGGCAGACAAGGAGACAGAGTCAAGTGCGGGGTACAGAAACGTTTATTTCAACACAAGTCCACAAAAATCCAAGTGCAGGCACCACCGGCAACACAATGCACGGCGGTGAGAGGATCGACCCGCCGGATAGGTGACGAACTTGCAGAGGAGAGAGCAGGACCCACTCAGGGAGAGACAAAGTGTAGAACAGGATGCGGGGAGAGTTCTCGATTCGACAACTCACAAAGAGAGAGAGAATGCAGCCCTCTTCAGGGGAATCGTCCTCCGCCGGGGTCATTCAGGGTATCCTGGAGGGGTGAGGTCATTGAGCCTCAACATCTCAATACTGGGGTACCCAAGGGCTCGGTGCTTCGACCACTGCTCTTTCCCATATATATGGCATCCCCAGGATAGGTCATTCGGAAACATGGTTTCTCCTATCACTGCTATGTGGATGACACACAACTCCACTTTTAATGTCAGCCAGACGATCCAACAGTATCTGCTCGCACTAGTTCCACTAGTTCTGCACCCCCACACCTACACTTACTAATTCAGACGTATGTACCCTCCAGATCCTTGCGCTCTGCCAGCGAACAATGTCTTGTGGTGTCATCCCAAAAATAGCACAAAATCACTTTTTAACACACTTATGTTTCTAACACACACTGTTCCACAATGGTGGAATAATCTGCTTGTTTTTATAAGAACAGCAGCATATTTAGCCATCTTTAAGAATCTGCTAAAGACATATCTTTCATCAACACCTGACACAATAACACAGACTCCTCTTTCAATCGTTTTCTGTACAAAAAAAGACTGTTGTCTGTAAGTATTATCTATATGGTTTAATTTATATAGCTTCATGCACTGTGTTAGGCAGACTGAGACCAGTGTTATGGCACTTACGCATTGCTGCCCTTCTGTTGCACTGATTTGTAAGTCGCTTTGTTTAAAATCATCTGCTAAATCAGAATCATACTTGGCGACACAAGCTTAGTGCAGAAGAAAGTGTACACATGGTAAACATGTAAACAAACAAGTGCAAATATACATTAAGATAGAAACAATATAATAGTAACAATAATGCACTATATAAAAATATAGACAAAAACAACATATCATTTTAAATGAATGTGCAGATGGGTTATTTACAGGTTTAACGTATCGTTTCATACATATACAGTTTCCAGATGCTATGTGCAAGTGTGCAATCTGATGGACAGTGTGTGTATAGCCTGTGGGAAAAAAAAACTGTTCTTGTGTCTGGCTGTTCTGGTGGTCAGTGCTGTTGCCCGTGTGGGCCCCAATGGGGGTTTTCTGTGGGACAGCCAACTGTGAGTTTACCCACAGAAAAACCCACACTGGCCCTGTGGGCTAGCCCATGCGAGCCCCCGTGATTTTGCCCTTTTGGGCACTTATGATGGTTGTTAGTGGGTGGACCCAGTGTGGGCACAGCAGATTGGCAAAACACAATCAACTAAAGAATTATGGCTTATCAGGGCTCTAGACTGCGACCAATATGCTTGCAAATAAGATCGTTTTTTTATGACATGCGAGGTAAAATTTCAAAGGGTCGTATTGGTGCGAGAGCAACTTTTGCCCTTTCAAAGATTTATTTTAACATTTACTGGGATTTATGAGTAGTGAATGATGCACTTGTGATTAGTGCAGGAAAGAGTGAGCAGAGAGCACTCCCTCGGTCTCCAAACGGTGAGTGTGTGTTTGACCTCATTCAGTGTTGCCAGACTGAACAGCACAAAAGCATTACGGGTGTCACGCCCTGTTGCTGGCACCTCTGTTAGCCACCTGAGGGCGCCATTCCACTCTCTGTTCTGTCTATGTTTTGTAGGGACTCCAGTTCCGATTATGCTTTGTCTCGTTATAATGTATTGTTTTCACCTGTGTCTCATTACCTTTTCGTCCCTTCATCTGTGTATTTATAGCCCTTGTGTTCAGTTGTCTGGTGTGGATTATTGTTTGTATGTATGCATGTACATACTCATCTCAGCTTGGATGAAAGGGCATCACCTCCAGCTGAACCCTGCCAAGACAGAACTACTCGTGTTTCCAGCACACCCTACGGTCCAACACGATCTCAACATCCATCTTGGCAATACCACAATCACTCCTTCCAAAACAGCCAGGAACCTCGTAGTCCTCGTATTTGATGAACAGCTGTCCTTCAATGATCATATTGCAAAGACAACACGGTCATGCCGATATGCCTTATTCAACATTAGAAACACTAACCCTTTCTCTCAACAGGTAGTGGTCTAGCTTTTGTTGAAACCAGTAACTTTGTATTGGCACCTTATGTGTTATGGCTCCTGTATGACATATCGCTTATTGCTCCCTAAACTCTTTGTTAGTCGCTTTGGATAAAAGCATCTGCCAAATGACTAAATGTAAATGTAAATGTATGTTTCCCTCGTGTTCCCTGCCTGGATTTGCCTCTTGTGTGATTTTTGGAATCTAGCATTAAACATCATTTACTGCACATGGATCTGATCCTTGTTTTCCCTCGGCTCATCTTGACAGCGGGATAGAGTGCTCTATATGCTTTTAAAACGCTCTCATGGAACATTAATGTCATATTCCGATCGTTCTGCGAAACGCTTATTGAAGTTGAACACGTCGGTTTCTGAACTGTCTCTCTCCCTCACACTTTTATTATAAGCAAGGTTGGAAGGCAGAATCCATGTTTCACGTGGTGCATTATGAGAATATGTTTACCTGAATTGCAGCTGGGTGTAAATGTGCTCAAAAACATGTTGCCTTTTCTTCCCTGACAAGTGTTCCGCACCTGCAGCTGACATAAAGGAAAAATCCTATCCTGTGAAATGTTTTCCTTGTTAACTTCTTTTTCGATGTCCTAACAGCTACTGAACAAACACTGAACTCACGAGACTCGCTGACTGAAGCCATTAAATCAGTCACTCAAAACACATCAGAACACAAGCTTGCTTAGACCATTTAACATGAGTGGTTAGTTGTCAGAGGCAGGGCTCGAACTTGGGTCTCCGATGTGCGAGACTTATCTCCCGCAGAGCCACAGGGGAAGTGATGAACCCAGCAAAGAGACGCAGTCAAGAGGACTTGGGGTAATACAGTCTTTTAACAAAAAAAGTTCCAAAGAACAATTCCAGAAAAAAAGGTAATAATCCAAACCAGGCGTGTGGAAACATAAGGTATTTCCAAAAATGGTAACATACCAAATCCAATCGGGATGAATCAAAAAAGGTCGCCAATAGGGACAATAGTGACAGTTTTGGGGGGATGGGAAATCTGTTGATTGTCGAGTGCTAGATAAACACAGTGACAGCGATGGAGAGAAAAAGGTTAAAGCCGTCAGGTGCCCAATATAGGAAAACAAGAAAAGAAGAAGAGGAGAAAAAAGCAAAAGATAAAGGTATGCAACTACGTTCTCTCTGTATGATTACGGTAACGTTATCCATGTCATCAATGAAGGGCTAATGTTAATTGGTGGTATAACGTTAACTCTTACGTTTGATAGTCTTTCTTGCTATGATGCTTGCTATGCTTATACAACAATAATTCGGTCTTAACTCAACAAACACGAGATCTAATTTCACCATAAGATTGTGCTTTGCAACAAAACTGTTACAAGGAAAGTTAGTATTTATTTCCATCATTTGGGTTAATGTTAGCTTACGGGCACTTTAATTTTTTGGGGTGTTGCGCACAAAAACAATGCCACTGAGATCCCTCCATCTTATACTGACGTGACAGCGCAACCAGGAAATCAAGGAGCCTCCACCAACGATAAGGATCTATCGGAGATCTACCCCAACTTTTGGACTGCTCTCAGGATTGCACTTACTCTGCCAGTCACTGTGGCTCAAGCAGAGAGGAGCTTTTCAAAACTAAAGTTGATCAAGTCGTACCTGAGGTCAACCATGTCTCAGGAACGGCTCACTGGCATTGCTATCATCAGTATCAATCACTCAATAGGGGAGAAGATTTCGTATGATGACATTATTGATGATTTTGCATCAAGGAAGGCCAGAAAGGTCAGGTTTTAGTTTGTGTTTTCTGTTCTTAGTGCAATTGTCACGATCCAGGTCGGGTTGGGGCTTCCTCTGCACGTGGGTGTTATTGTCATTGTAGAGCAAGGGATTAGTTACCCGCTGACAGCGTGCTCAGTGTCTGCGTCATTCTCCCCGCCCCCATGTTTCCTTAGGTTTCCCCTACACGGGTTATTTTCCACTCCACACTCACACTCCTGTTGACAATCTTCTCATTAAGCTCATTTCGTAATTACCCCGCACCTGCTAGTCATTTCCCCTTGTTATGTTTTCCCTATTTATTTCCTCAGTGTCTCTCATCCATTGTCTGACTATTGCATTCTGCCAGTTCAGACTGCCCTAGGTGTTGCTGAGGCTCATCTAAAGAAGTCTTTATATTATTCCTGTCTAGTCTGTCTAGTCGTTATCGTTAGTCACAGTTACTAGATATACTCACCACCCTTCCGCATCTCGCTCATTGAGGACGGCTACCCGGTGGCATCTCCTTCTGTGTCTGATCTCTCCTGGTATTGTTCTCCAGCTCCCGTTGGCGCCTAAGGACTACCTCTCTGTTTCCTACGACCATCCTCACCGGCTGAAAGTTATCCTCCACACCGGACCTGCTGGTATTTGGGGTTCAGTATTCCTGCTGCCGTGGACGGGGGCATTCACCAGTTGGATACTGTCCGTACTCCTCTAATAAAGGCACTTGTATTCGGTCATGTGTAATATTCTGCTGTCTCGTCTGGTTCGACAGGTCCGATGATTATTGACTGTACTCCTCTAATAAAGCATTCTTACCCCGCATTTGGGTCTCTCTTGTATTCGGTCATGACAGCAATAGTGTAATTATTAGATTTGCTTTAGTGTGATTTGTGTGATGAAGGATTTGTGCTATTTAGAAATATAAGCTTGTCTTACACTTATATTGTTATGGTAAAACATGGCTGTTTGTGCAAAATTTTGTTTTGGTTTTTTTCTCGGATGGGTGGGGTAGGTGGGGGGTTACCCAGAGGGGATCTCGCCTGGAGAGTGATTCAATGTAGAACCACCACTGCGCCCACCTCATGTTTGTACTGGTTTTTACCCTATATATGATATAAAGCCCCATATGGTTAATCCTGGATCACATCATAAGTGTATTCGAGGTCTTGTGCGTCGCAACGGCCGATTGGCATATGACGTTAAAGTACAGAGAGAATGATTCGAGAGCATGCAGAGCAGGCCGCTCTCTCGAGGTACCGTGAATTTGTCCGATAATCAGTCTGTGTAGCACCGTGTGTAGGTGAACAGAAAACACACCTCACAACAATAGCTATGCCCAGAAATAACAGTATGTCATGGTTCCGCCATTATGTATTGTCTATTCTTGGCCATGGGGCGGAGCCATGACATAGCCTTAGGTTTTTTGTGAGAAAGACATGGCTTTGTTTATATATTGGCTGGCCATGTGCTTTCTCGTGTCTCGTCTGTGTTTCCCGCCATCTCGTTTCCTTGTTAACTTCCCATCAGTGTTTCATCCCCATCACCTGGTTCTTGTTAATTATCCTGTGTTTGTTCTCCCTATAAAACATCCTCATGTCTATTGTCCTGTGCAGTTCGTTTCGTCTCCCATGTCTGAGAGTCTGGCTCTTTGTTCGTGCCTGTATAGCCAAATAAGTAAGTCAGTGTAGTTTATGTCAAGTGGTTTGTTTTCTTAGTTTAGTTAGTCAGTGTCACTGTTGTAATTTATTGTTATTCCTGTCTTGTTTTCCCCCTCGTGGGTTTTGGTTTTACCTTTTTGAAGAGTTTTTTGTTAATAAATATCTGTTTAACCCCTTCTACGTGTCGCTGCTGTTAACTGCACTTGGGTTCTTTTCCTGAGAATTCTTGACAGAACGAACTGCCAAAACAGAACCCAGCGGCAGCATGAACACTGGCCGGTCTAGCCTGGCCCGTCGCCTTTGCAGCCTTCGCCAGGGAAGTGAGACTGTGGATCAGTATGTGGAGACATCGCCGAACAAGGCGTCTTCGGGGTGGAGGAGCTAGCGGTGCTGTTCAACACCAATCTCAGAGAGCCACTCTCTCGCTCGGAGATGAGAGCGATGAGGCCATTGGACTTCGACGTGTGTGGCTAACCGCCGCAGCTTGTTCGGAGTCCACGACCTCATCGAGCACCTACTACTCATCTCCGCTGGTCGCGATACAGACCGGGGTTGTGGGCATCGCCACACGCCCCCCCTCAACCTCTGCAGCCTCTCCACAACCGCCCAGTCTCATTGGCAAGCGGGGGAGACGGGAATCCTGCGGGTCCTTGTCCGAGGCCTCCAATCTCAAGCCACCCATCCCATTCTCTTCATTCCTTCAGCCGACCATCAGGCGGGTGGCTCGGCTGAGGAAGAAGAGGCAACGGAGGGCGGCTCGGAATCCGGTGGTCCCAGTCCAGTGGTCCCAGTTCCGGTGGTCCCGAGTCCGGTGGTCCTGAGTCCGGTGGTCCAAGTTCCAGAGGTCCTGAGTCCGGTGGTCCAAGTTCCGGAGGTCCAGAGTCTGGTGGTCCCTAATCCAGTGGTCCCTAGTCAGGTGGTCCCAGTTCCGGTGGTCCCGAGTCCGGTGGTCCCAGTTCCAGTGGTCCCGAGTCCGGTGGACAATTGCCGCTGGACTGTTCAAGGTAAAGTGATTGTGGAAGTCTTTGTTTAAAACGAAAGCTAAATGAAAGACGTAATCAAGTCTAGGGTAGTGTGTTACCCCTCACTAACACTAGAGGGCAGTGTGTTGTAAGTGACTAACACTTTCCTATCTAAACCCCTTCCTCCCTGACTTCCCTTGGGCGTGCCCGACCACGCCACCTTATGGGTCCTCTCAGTCAGTCTCTTCCCTTTTTAACTTCTCTCATTTCCATTTTGTTGTTTTGACTTATTAGTTTATTTTATTTGTTTACTTAATTATTATAATTTCCTGCTTTCCTGTAGCTCAGTGGTAAGAGCAAGGTTGTGGGTTCGATCCCAGGGGATTGCACATAACTATGTATAAATGTATAAGTTATGCAATGTAAGTCGCTTTGGGTCTGCCAAATGCATAAAAATGTAAAATGGTGCACTGCAGCAATTTTGGGGTATATAACGCCGGGAGGTTCCATTTAGCGGGAAGAAAATCCTATAACTATGTATAAATGTATAAGTTATGCAATGTAAGTCGCTTTGGGTCTGCCAAATGCATAAAAATGTAAAATGGTGCACTGCAGCAATTTTGGGGTATATAACGCCGGGAGGTTCCATTTAGCGGGAAGAAAATCCTACGGGCTATGTCTGTTGCGAGTGGCACCCCCGGGGAAAACACCAATTTTCTCTGTGCCCACCAGTCGGTCACCCACTTGGTACGGCCAGATTGGGCTGAGAGTTGTAACTGTTTGAGTGTTCGCACCTGAGTGGCGTGCAGGGCAAGGGATCTGGGGTGTCTGCCGCTGTGTGTCCAGAAAGGCCAAAGAGTTGGATCTGCTTTACTGGGGACCCACCTGGAAGCCCTCACTTCAAACGCAAGTCTATTTAAATAAGGTACAGCCCCAACTGAGTTGCTATACGCAGAAAGAGAAGTAGGAATGCCTGTGCCCACGCACTCACTCACACACTTACTATCCACTCTGCCAATTCACAGTTAGGATAAATAGGTGTTTAAGTTGCGCCACTGGTTCACCCCAGTTAGCTGCACAACACATAGCATAAAAGTGTTATAGAGCTCACCAAACTCGTTGGGACTTGCATTGGCCTTTTGTGCTCTTCTCTCTCGCCCCAGTGTGCCAGCATGTCCAGATCATCCGGCCCTGCCACCCACTGGGACCAGCTAGACCAGCTAGCCTGGCTGAGCGCAATGATGGAGGCCCTCCTGGCCGGGGCGACCAGGTACCTACAGGACCTGAGTCGTGAGTCGTGAGCAGCTGGATGACGACTTGAACCGGCTGATGGCCCCTGATCCAACACAGAGCTACACCCACAAGGAGATGGCCAGGATCATTGGTGCCCTCGCCCACAACCTCATTGTCCAGTTGAAGCTAAGCGACAGAAATTTTACCCGGCAGCACTAAAGCTTCAGGCTGAGGAGGCACGCAGGAACCAGGCAGACGCCCAGAACCGCCTAGATCAACCGACCCTGGAGGCCCAGAAGCCGGCAATGGATGAGCGGCACCCAGAGCTAAATGAGGAGGTGGAAAGGCTCCAGGACACCTTGACCGACCTCCGTACAGACGCAGAGCACAGAGAATGGTTAAAAAAGGCACCCAGAGCTAAAGGAGGAGGTGGAAAGGCTCCAGGACACCTTGACCGACCTCCGTACAGACGCCGAGCACAGAGAACGGTTGAAAAAGCAGGCACGCAAGGACCTGGAATGCAAGCTCCAAAATGCAGAGATTCTTTTAAAATGGGCTGAAACCGAACTGAAAGAGAGAGAGGCAAAAGCCAAAGCCTCTGAAAAACACTTTCAAGCAGCCCGAGCTGAAGCCCAAGCCTTGGCTCAGCAACAAGATCAGCTCAAAGCTGAATTTGATACAGTGCAAAGACAACTAAAGTACGCCTATCAATTTCAGGCAGAACGAAACTGGATTTTCCCAGCCAAGCACCATCCGAGAAAGAGGAAGCTGGTAGCCCGATCTTTAAAGCATCAGCCGCCAGCGTCCAAGAGCCCCTAACCGCCACTGAGGGATGTCCTTGATGGTTTATGCAGATGTGAATAGCTGATGTAATACTGCCACACTTTGTTTTGTCTATTTCTTTCATTCTTTACTGCTTAACGTTTGTTATTTCTTAGGTAAAATGCCGGCAGCACCAGCCTGGACGCTCCCTATGACAATTCTCCCAGCTCCGGCGGTCAATCGGGCCCGTGGCTGACTTAGCCGGGCTCGTGGAGGACAAAGAGAGTTCAGGGTCGGAGGAGTCCACAGACGTCGTCCCCGATTCTCTCCTTCCCCACTCGCCACGGGTGCCGCCAGAAGGGCCAGGACTCGTGGAGGTCGAGCCAGAGGGTACTGAGTCCCCCCGGGTAGCGGTAGGCAGGACGAGGTCTTCCGGTGCTATTGACCGTGGGGTGGAAGTTCCAAGTGGGACCTCACCCCCGGGAACGTCCCGGTTGACCACGTACCTGATCATGTCCGCAAACCCTAGGGGGGCCAGCAGCCTTTTCTCCGACGGTGTGAGGCGCAGAGTGAGGCAGCAGTTGAAAATTGTTTTGAACTCCGCCTCACCAAACTCAGTCACCTCCGTCACCGCAGAGAATGCCCTGGCGAACTCCTGGTTCCCATAATTCCCCTGACGGAACCCTAGCAGCAAGTGGGCTTGGCGAGAATGTGGGGACGACCCTGTACCGTCCATGGAGGCTGCCTGCTGGGTTCTGTGGATCTTGGTCATTCTGTCATGAAAACACTAAGAACCCAATTGCAGGAAGCGGGGATTAGGGGGTTAACCCCTTCATCCCTGCTGCCTGCATTTGGGTTCTTACACACAGTTTCGTGACAGGCTTGTGATTGGGTTAAATTAGTTCAAGGACACTACAATGTATAAGAGACAGAAGAACCGACAGCCACCTCGGATACTGCAGACCATCAGTATACCCGACGCTCGAAGCCCAGCTGAAGATAAGAAGCCCAGAAGCTGAACACACTTTGTTTAAAACCTTAGTTATTGTATTTAGTATTATATTTGTTGAATATTACTTGCCTTTGTAAGTTTTGAGCAAGAACATACCATAGAGGAGTCTTAGGACCAAATTGTGAGTAATTGAACTACTTATAATTTAGGCTGGACTCGATTTACTTTAACCTTTATTTATTATTCTCAGGTTAGGTAAAGGCGATAAGACCAAAGTACATGCCCTTAAACATACAGACTTGGAAACACTGGTGAGGCGGCCATGATGGCTGGAAACTCTGGACTGGCGTTCATCTTGCGAGCGGGCTTGGAACTGGCTGCCATCTTGCAAGTGGGCTCTGGACTGGTGGCTCTGGATTGGCGGACATCTTGCCTGGCGGCTCTGACTTAACAGCAGTCCTGCAGAGTGGCTCCTCATATGCTGCCATGCTGGGATGCGGCCATCTCCGCTGCCCCGGAGTCTTGACTGCATGTCCCCCCACAAAATGTCCTTTCACAATCTTTATTCCCAGACGTGGAAAACGTCTTGTTACGGATGTAACTTCAGTTCCCTTTCTGTCGAACCGACAGATGGGGTTCGTCCTTGAGAACCAATCACCTTCTGACGATTTAGAAAAGGCCAAAGAAATTGGCGAAATTAAATTTGCATGCCGGACTCCGCCATCAGATGTCACCGGTTCCCGCCTCCTTCCTTCCCTGCTTTGAACTGTATTACAGAGGCTCCCTGGGGGGAAGGCGTACCTCCGCTTGTCCCACGGCCAGCTGTGCACTAGAGCATCCATGCCGAGGGGGGCCTCGGACAGGGAGTACCAAAGCGGGCAATGGGTTTGCCCGAACTGCACCCAAATGAGCTTGACTGCGCGGGGGTAGAGTCGCCACACTCCGCGAGGCGTCGACTGACGAGAGAGCGCGTCGACTGTCTGGTTCAGGTCGCCTGGGATGTGTGTGGCTCGCAGGGAGCGTATCACCTGTTGACTCCACAGGAGGAGGCGTCGGGCAAGTCGTGTAAACTGCCGTGAGCGAATGCCACCCTGGTGGTTGATATACGCTACGGCAGTTGTGCTGTCCGACCAGACCAGCACGTGCTTGTCTTGCATGAGAGGTTGTAGCCCCCTCAGTGCAAGCAGCACAGCCAACAACAATTGATATGCCAGCGCAGGCGGGGAGGTGTCGGTCGTCACTATGACGTGCCACGTAACTCCTGCCCGTAAAAAAGTCACTGAAGACCATGGTGTTAGGGTGCGTTGGCAGAGAGGCGTAATGACCACACGCCTGCTGCCGGTGTGCCACGCTCTCCAGGGAACTCGACTCTGTAGCCAGTGTTGGAGCGGCCCCATATGCATCAACCCGGGGGGGACGGGGTACACACACACCTGTTCAGAGTACGCAGATCTAAAATGGGGCGCAACCCCCCATCTTTTTAGGGGACGATGAAGTACGGGCCGTTAAATACTCTTGGAAATCTCAGCTAGAGGGACGAGCTCGATCGCTTCCTTCGCCAGTAGGGAGGCGAACTTGGCCCTAAGTGCGGGAGCATCCCTGCCTCTGACTGAGGTTGAGAGGATGCCCCGAAACCTGGGTGGAGGTCTGGCGAATTGGATCGAGTAGCCGAGACTGATCGTTTCCCGTAGCCACCGTGACGGTCTGGGGGGACCGAGACAGGGGGACTAAGGGTACGATCTCCTTTATCGACCCCCCGTGGGGGTGGTTGCCCTCAGAGCCCAGGTACCACGTGTTCAAACGCGAGCGTTGGGGAAGAGGCGGTGCGGTGCACTGCAGCCCAATGCTCACGGTGGCCCGGGAAAGCATGGCCGACATCTCGCTGGAAGGAATTGTCGGGATCGGATGCTAGCAAATCTAGATTCAAATCTAGATGAAATCTACCTTGGCTGATGGATTTACGCTCGCAGTATCCCCCATATCACCCTCGCTACTCGCCTTGGCGGACTGCAGGGTCTTAGGCACTGTCGCCACAGCATGGGGAGCAATCGAGGTGGTGGCTGTTTCCCGGAAGAAGACAGCCACCCGTGACCACAACATCTGAACACCCATCCGCCCGCATTGCGAGCAAGATGAGTCCACGAAGGCTGCCTCAGCATGCTGGAGACCCGAACACTTGAGACAGACATCGTGTCCGTCCCCCTCCTCAATGATGGTATTGCACCCATGAGAACAGCGGGACATGCCACGCTGGAGGAAATTAGCTCTTTTAGAAATTCAAACACCCCTGGAACCGCCGAGACTCCCAGGGAAAGTCGCTGCAGGAAGGGACAGTCCGCTGCACCTCGTCGTAAGAATAAAATATTTTATTTTATCTTTCATGTGACAATACTGAAGAAATGAAACTTTTGTACAATGTAAAGTAGTGAGTGTGCAGCTTGTGTAACAGTGTAAATTTGCTGTCCCCTCAAAATAACTCTGTCTAAAACGCTGGCGACAAAAGTGATCACACTCCTAAGTGAAAATGTCCAAATTGGGCACAATTAGCCATTTTCCCTCCCCGGTGTCATGTGATTCGTTAGTGTAACAAGGTCTCAGGTGTGAGTGGGGAATAGGTGTGTTAAATTTGGTGTTATTGCTCTCACTCTTTCATACTGTTTGCTGGGAGTTCAACATGGCACCTCATGGCAAAGAACTCTACAAAAGATGGCCTAGGCTATAAGAAGATTGCCAAGACCCTGAAACTGAGCTTCAGCACGGTGGTGAAAACCATACAGCGATATATCAGGACAGGTTCCACTCAGCACAGGCCTCGCCATGGTCGACCAAAGAAGTTGAGTGCACGTGCTCAGCGTCATATCCAGATGTTGTCTTTGGGAAATAGACATACGAGTGCTGCCAGCAGTGCTGACACACTACTGCAGAGTTTGAAGGGGTGGGGGGTCAGCCTGTCAGTGCTCAGACCATACGCCGCACACTGCATCAAATTGGTCAGCATGGTTGCAGTCCCAGAAGGAAGCCTATTCTAAAGATGATGCACAAGAAAGACCGCAAACAGTTTGCTGAAGACAAGCAGACTAAGGACATGGATTACTGGCTTGACTCAAATATTAAAAAGTATGTTTGCTCAAATAGTTTTATAGTTCATTCAAGTACAGTTTTTTAATCAGTTAAATATTTAAAAACATTCAGGAAAGTTTATGTCAATTAAAATGTAAGTGTTTACCCCATGTTTTATATGTTACTTCAATTAATTTTTATTATTCGGGAGTTTAACTCGAAAAACCTGTGGAACTAGTTACTAAATAATTGCACATCGGAGTTTGTTAAAATACAATTATTAAATGGATCGGAATGCTTCTCTAGTGAGGAAACGAATCTGCTCATGCACAAGGTTAAGCGTTCTATATGCATTCTATAGGAGCAAAATTCTAACGCACTCTTTAATAACCAAAACAAATATTGCGCCATTGACTTTAGACCAGGTTTCAGTTGGTCAGTGGTGCAGTCTATTTCAGGTGCCTCAAAATAGCAACGCGCCAACAATGTGCTTGAACACATCTCGTTTTCAGACCAGCACGGCCATGGGCGCACAAAGGGGCACAAAGGCATTTAAACAACTCTTTAAACAACATAGCGGATGACATGAAAATATACAGATGTCTGTATAATATTGCATATAATCCAAAGAAAGTAACCATGATATTAAGGATGATTACTGACATTGTAATACTGCAATTAAACAATCAACAGCTTTTTACAGTCAAGCATAGTGTTCTTTTAAATTAAGTTAAAAAAAAATTATTATTGAGAAAAACTGCAATAATACAATGTTTTCTCGATTAAATGGTCTCTTTACTACAGTTACCACAGCCTTAATTAATGTAAAGCTGCATTTGCAATGCAAATAAAATCTATGTTTTTATTCCCCACGGGTGTGCAGGCTGTAGTGAGACTTTTTTATTTTTGTTCTGCTCTTTCAAAATACCTTGTTTTTGTTTGATTTTGTTGTACTTGGTGTTTAAAATTTGTAATTGGCAGAAACTTTTCACATGTTATATTTAGTGCAAGCCACAAACAGCCACAGTTTCGCATAATAATAATAATAATAATAATAATAAATTTTATTTATAAAGCACTTTACATTTTAAGGAATATCTCAAAGTGCTACAAAAGTGTCGTAATAAAATAAAACAGTTAATTAGGCAATTTAAGAAGTCAATTAAAAACAAATACCAACTAAGATTAACACAATTTAAGCACTAAAAGAAACATAAAATCAGTCATTTGTGAAGCCCTCAGATGTTCAAGAAGGGACATTGAAGGACTTTTTAAAAGGTACGTTTTTAAACTCTTTTTAAGACCATCAGCGTTTGTGGAGCCCTCAGATGTTCAGGGAGGGCATTCCACAGGCGAGGGGCGGCGGCACAGAAGGCTCTGTCCCCAATTGTGCGAGTCTTGGTCCTTGGAGGAAGGAGCCTGTGAGTGTTTGTGGAACGGAGAGAACGTGCTGCGATCTGTGGAGTAAGAAGTTCTTTAAGGTAGGAAGGAGCATTTCCATGGATACACTGATGTGTGAGGAGAAGGACTTTATATTCGATCCGAGCAGAAATTGGAAGCCAATGTAGAGATTGAAGAATTGGAGTAATGTGCTCGTAATGTGCTCGTATTTACGCACCCTCATCAGAATCCTGGCAGCACTGTTCTGTATATACTGGAGCTTCTGGATGCTCTTGTCGGGAATCCCAATGAGCAGAGCATTACAGTAGTCCAGTCTGGAGGGACAAAGGCGTGGACGAGTTTTTCTGCATCATGTATGGAGAGTGAGGGGCGGAGTCTGGCTATATTCCTGAGGTGATGAAAAGATGTTTTGCAAAGATGTTGATATGGGCCTCAAAGTTTAGAAGAGGGTCAAACCTGACGCCGAGATTTGTAACTACTGTTGATAGGGGAATGTGCTGCCCTGAAAATGTAATACAGTTTATGGTCGATGTCTAGTCTGATGAGGGGAACCAATGAGAATAGCTTCTGTTTTTGAACTGTTCAACTGGAGAAAGTTTTGATTCATCCACTCCCTTATCTCTTCCAGACAGGCAGTGAGTGTGGTTAAAGTTGTTGAAGATGATGACGGATTAATATCAGTTTTCATATATAATTGTGTATCATCAGCGTAACAATGGAAAGAAATTCCCAAGCGGCTGATGACTTTACCAAGGGGGAGCATGTAAAGAATAAATAAAATAGGTCCAAGAACTGACCCTTGTGGTACCCCACAATCTACAGCATGTGAACGGGACCTTGAGCTTCCCATCGCCACAGATTCAGATCTGTCTGTGAGGTATGACTCAAACCAGCACAGAACGGTGTTATTAAGTCCAATAGAATGGTGTAGCCGGTTGAGAAGTATACCGTGGTCAACGGTGTCAACGCTGCAGAGAGGTCCAGAAGGACAAGGAGGGATGGTGAACCAGCATCAGCTGTCATCAGCAGGTCGTTTGTAACTCTCACTAAGGCTGTTTCCGTGCTATGAGCAGAACGGAAACCAGACTGAAACTTTTCAAAAATGTTGTTACATTTGAGATGGTCCTGAAGGTGTCTGGCAACAACTTTCTCCAGAACCTTGGAAAGAAATGGCAGGTTGGATATGGGCTATAATTAGCCAGAGTTTGAGGATCAAAGGTAGGTTTCTTGAGTAGTGGTCTGATTATTGCTGTTTTTAAAGCAGAAGGTACATGACCAGATTGAAGAGATTGGTTTATTATCATGGTGATAAGGGAACTGATGGCAGAAAAATTTGCTTTCACCAAAGCTGTAGGAAAGGGGTCGAGGGCACAAGAGAGGATCCCATCCCCCTAATAGTATCCTCAACCTCAAGTAGAGTGATTTCTGGAAAACAGCAGAGCAGTCTCGAAAAACCAGACTGCAGATCAGCAGTTGGAACCGACGAGGAGGAGGGGACAGAGAAGGAGGAGAATTTTGGCAATTTTTGTTTTAAAAAATGTCATAAAATTATTACATTGTTCTTCCGTGGCTCCTGTGAGCGGAGCAACTTGAGGTTTAAGCAGATGATTTATGGTAGAGAACACTTTTTAGAATTGCCAGAACTATTTTGAATAATATTTGAATAGTACTGTGACCGTGCTTCTTTGATGGACTTTGAATAAGCTTTTGGTGGTCCCGATAAGCCAGTTTATAAACAGTAAGTCCAGAGGCTTTGTACTGCCGCTCAAGGGCACGACCAGCAGCCTTCATTTTCCGCAGGTCACTTGTGAACCAAGGAGCTGAACGGGAAAACATAACTGTTCTGACTTTGATGGGTGCATGGAAATCCAAAATACTGCTCAATGTCTTATTGTAAAATTCCACAGATTCAGTGGCCGTTGAGAAATCTGCAGAATTAAGATGTTGAAGGCTTGCAGACAGGTCTTCTGTGTTTATGTTCTTCAGGTTTCTGAAACTTATTTCACGTTTGTGTTTGATATAGGAAGACAATAAAGGCAGCTCCATTGAAATGACCTTATGGTCAGATACACCCAGATCATACACAAATAGTTCACTTAGGGGAGCAGACTCAGTGATGACCAAATCAAGAGTGTTCCCCTTGATGTGTGTGGGAACATCAACATATTGTCTGAGATTTAAGCAGTCCAGTAACTGCAAAAATTCTGTAGCAAAATGGCAAGAGGGATTATTAACATGAATGTTAAAATCTCCAAGTTACTATATTGGAAGAGGTTGCACAGAAATTTAAAGCAGATTGTACAGCTCTGAAATGAAACATGAATTTGACTTGGGTGGCCGGTAAATTAGTAGTACTGTCAATGGGAGAGAAGGCTTACGATTAAAATTAAATGCCAGACATTCAAAGGTATACAGTTCAGGGAGGGCCAGAGGGGACAAATCCAACTGACTGCGGTAAATAACAGCCAAGCCACCACCACGGCCAGTGCTACGAGCTTTTTGAAGATAACAATAGCCAGAAGGGCAGGTCTCATTTAAAACAGAAAAAACATCTGGTTGATGCCAAGTTTCTGTGAGGCACATTATGTCCAAACCTTTGTCCTGAATATGATCATGTATAAAACATGATTTGTTTGTGAGGGATTGTGTATTAAACAATTCAATTTTAATATTGGACAAAGCCGTGAGTCTTTGTACTGGTCGAAGTAGGGTAAAATCCACTCCACGTTTTCTGTCTATTTCCATGTGTGACGCTGTAGCAGTATCTCCAGTACTATTAGTCCACCGAGTATCAGTGTTCTGATGACGTGGAAGAGATGCGACAGGGCGCACAGCTGCCCCAGATGGAAGGGATGGTGTCACCAGACCGGGAGTGAACAAACTTTCCGAAAGCTTCTGTGGATGTAACGGGGCCGACGTAGGAGTCCAAGTTCTTTAATGACTGATATACATAATGGAGTGTTATAATTGTTATATTCCATCAGTCGAGTGGCCGAGTAGATCATTATGCCGCTCAAACGGGCTCCACATCTATTGTTAGCCGTAAGCCACAGAGGCAATATGCAGAGCAAGAGAGAACTCGACACCAGGAAATCATCCGTGACGCAGCTGGAGAAGTCGAGGCCAAAAGATGTGGATCGCGGTGAACACCACGAGGAGCTGTGAGCGCTGATGATGCAAGCAGAGCTAAGAGAAGCCGTGGCTGGTTAGCTACACAGCTAGCCGCAGACACTTGCTACCAACCGCTAACAGCCAGGTGAAGTCATCAGAGTCGGTAAGATCTATAAGAACCAGTTATTATTCCGATGGATTTTGCTGATTACAGTCATTCAGATAGCTTTACAACTACCATAACAATTGAAACTCGAGTGGAAAAGCGGCGAACAGACATCGCCAGCGTCCTCTCCCTCTCCCTCTACCTAAGTCATAGGTATAGGCATAGTCACATACCCTTACATTCTCGCATATCGGTTCGTGATTGCATTCTGGAGACGCCCTGGTTACAATTACTTTTTTGCAGTTGTATATTTTGCGGTAATATCGTGCAATCAGTGTCACGAATGTTATTCCAGTTTAGGTGCTAGGTGGGAAAAGGCTCTACCTCCTTTGGTGGATTTTTCTATTTTAGGAGCTACTAAAAGGTAGAGTTTTGTGATCTTAAGGAGTGTGATAAGTTGTATTGCATTAGAAGTTCAGTTCAATACGTAGGAGCTGCACCGTTTAAGGCTTCATAAGTGAGTAGCTGTATTTTGTAATCTGAACATCGTTACACTCGTTACCAATTCTAGTTCACCCAAATTTTTTTTTTTTAGATGTGAAAGGGGTGTTTCTTCCACAGTCCCTCAATTGCTCTCTGTTCTTGTATGTTTTTAGGCTGACCAGAGGGAGGAAGTGGAGAGAGAATTTGAAAAGACCACCATGGCAGTTTTTGTGATCCGTGAAAGTGATGCTCTCAGTCGTGCACTGGACATTTCCATTGTCATTGACGGTGTGGAGGTACTAAATGAGTTGCCCTCTGTTGCATGTGCCTGTACCATGATGATTGGACTCATTTATGCACTGAACCTAAAATATCCTGAAGGACTCATATATACATTTGAAGCCTTTCAGAAAAATATTAATGGCCATAGAGAATAGGCAAATGAGCCGAAGGGTGCAAAATCTCTCTTCTAAGCTTCAGGAGTAACTTTGTTTCCTTTGACCCAGCTACAATGTTCTGCTGATGTTGAATCTCGTTTAAGATGTTGGACTGTATAAAAGGCTTTATACAGAGTTAACTGTTCACTTGGATTCAGTTGTTTTGGTAAATACTATTAGACTGTTAACCAAACCGGATTTGTGTTTTTAAGTTTAATAGTTTACCTAAAAATAAAAATTCTTAGGTTGTTTAATCACCCTCAAACTATTAAAGTATTTACAGTGTTGGGGAAGCTACTCTGAAACTGTAGTTTGACAAGCTACAAGCTACTCGTAAGTTAAAGTAGTTAAACTACAGTCAAGCTACCCTTTTGGAAAAGTAGTTAGCTACACTACAAGTTACTATCAAAAAGTAGCTAGCTACATTGAAACTACTTCTGATTTTTTTGAACAACGTATATTATAAATAACTGAATAAGTGTCTGAGGAATGTTTTAAGTAAAATATTTAGTGTTTAAAACAATGCAATACAATTATGATTTCAAAGAGTATTGTTTTATTACACACAACACTCAAATATCTCAGACTGTTTGTCAAAAGTGCAAAATTGCAACAAATACAACATTGCAAGAACAAAATATACATCCAACGTAAATTGCATGTAGAACATTTTCTCAAAAATACCGATTGTGAGATGGTTGCATTTTGGCAAGAAAATACATTGAACAACCGCTCACATGTGGCACTGGCAGGGAAAGAACTATCTGGTGTAGTTGCAGTAGACTGAAACCTCATCCAAAACATTAACCTCCAAAGGGTCAAAATGTTATAATTTGTAATGTTACAAAAGCCTCAACTGAAGAGTAAGAACGCTTGGAAAATGTTAAGTATTTTAGTTGAACTGGCATAGTTAGTCACTGTTATTGTTATACCACTCAAGCAAAACAGGAATGGTTTCACACCATCAGTAGAGAATTGAGGTGCAGTGTCCTTCTAATAAGAGCAGGCAATAACAAAATGTATAGGCAACTCAATTTGTTCTCTTAACTAAACTGAAGCAGAAGCCTGACCTGTTAATTCGACACAAGAGAAGTTTCTCAAAATGACTGTCGGAAAGACGGTTGCGTTTTGGCAGGAAAATGTCCTTTCCAACACTAAACAACCGCTCACATGCGGCACTGGCAGGGACACCAGTATTTCATCCAAAACATTCTCCTGGTTTCTGGAGAAGTAGTCTGTGATCTCATCGCTTTCATTTTCTGGCTTCCTTGAAACAATTGTCTCTGCAACATGTGGACTGTGTGCTGCTGAAAGCTCCTGTTTTAGTCTTAAGATGATGTCATCTTTTTGTTCATTTGGTATGTAAGACATACGAAACATAGGATGTGAAGCCGTTGCCATGAGATACTTTTTACCGGAAAGGTAACTGAACCTTCTGTTCACACCACTGATGATGGCATTAACTAATGGCCCACAATATTGGAGGTTTTCTTGCTTGAGTGACTGCAACTTCTCAACAAGAATGTTGATTGTGGGGACCAAGACTCCGAGGTATGCCATTTTGTCCGACTGGAGAACATCTAGGGCCTTGGACACTGGTGCCATCACCTGTGAAATTACACATAAAACATGGCTGTATGCATGAGTGCAAAAATACATGATGAAAATCACAGGATGCATAAGTCATGTTGATTATTATATTCTCTTAAGAGTTATTAATAGGTAATTAACTTTAAAATAATTTACTAAAGAATTAGGCTACTAAAGTCATTGGTTTTAATACAATTTGTTTTTTAACGTACAGTATATACCAAAAATATTTTTATTTTACAAATATGGGATTCTATGAAACACTAAAAATATTTACATAAAATGATTGATTCAATACATCTTAGACAGTTCAAACTCACCATGACATATTCTTTGATGAATGTAATCTCTGATGGCTTCAGTCGTGGAATGTCCATTTTCTCACAAACATCATGGAGCTCCTGAGGTTTCTCTTCAATGCAAGTTTTCAAACGATCCATTGCATTATATGTAGAGTTCCAACGTGTTACATTAGGCACAACCAGCATGCATCCAAGTCTGTCTTTAATGTTGTCAGAAGCTTGGGTGCTTCTACTCTGCTTATTCCAAAGGCTTTGACATTTGGCGAAAGCTGCCCTTGAAATCTTTTTAAATGAAGAATCTTCCACAGCTGCCTCAGCATCTTTGGTTGCAACCAAGTGGAGAGAATGGCAGGCACAGCGTTGATGGGCTGGCAAGTGGTAGTCATCCTTTTTGGTCTCTTGTAGAAATGCTGCAACATCAGTGAACTCAACATCTGCCTCTTCATCATCTTCAGTCACTTTTTCTTCAGCTGCGAACACACTAAATGCTTTTACAAAATTTGAACCGTTGTCTGTAGTGGTTAACACAACTTTGTTTTGAATGCTGAATTCCATGTGGACACTTTCAAGCATCTCTGCCAGAGTGTCATAAGTGTGCCTTCCCTTGATCCTTCGGCAAGCTAAAGCCCCGGAAGAGATGGTAAGTGTGTCTGAATCTATCCAATGGACAGTGACTCCCAGATAGCTCTTGTGATTTGTAGACCATGCATCTGTGGTTGTTGCTACAAATTCCTGCTCAGACAAAACTTTACACATATCTGTCTTCATGGAAATGTATTGATCCTCTAGCATTCTGACTAATGTCTTTCTAGACATCACATGCCTTGAAGGCAGTACCTGCTTGAATAATTCTTTTCTTTCTGCCCTTTCAACAATACTGAGGGGATGAAGCCCCTGAATAACAAAATTCAGAACCAGCTTGTTGAATTTTTCCTGGGAAACTGGTGCCACCTCCCTCATGAAATACTGAATTGGTCTTGATGAGCTTGAGGAACTCTGTTCTTGAATGGAGGGTGTCGTTATCTTTTTACTGAATTGTTGCTGCATTCTCAGTAACTCATTCAGTTTAGTTGGATGCAGTCTCTGATAGGCATAGGATAAAAAAAAAAAAAAAAAATTAGAAAGAAAAACACATTTTAAATGCCATACTTTTAAATTATTATTATGCAAGACAGAAATATATAAGCCTACTAATAATACAACTGCGCAACAACATAAAGGAATGTTTCCTTTCTATATTAATTTTCATTTTACACTAAGGTAGCTAAATGATAACACTTGTCTTAATTTCTCCACTTGAAAGGATTAAACACTTGAGCTTTTATTTTGGCGGAAAACTGTGACGAGACCTTTACGTTTCTATAACATTAAAAACGCTTTTATATGACAAATCAAGTGAAATGCTGTAATTATCTGGCTGCCCACACAAATGTTGGAAGTTATGTGAACGTTAAACAGCATAACTGGTATTTGAAAAATGCACGTTAAACTCACATGCAGTGATGGAGCTCGCAGAATTTACTGTGAAAGAAGAACGTGAATCACAAGCTGCTTGTGAGCACAGTTCGGTTCGCTCTGAAACCAGTCACAACAAATCTATACAGCAATTTAATTAGATCAAAGCCTTTGTCGTGCAATAAACAAACTAAGATTACATTTTTTGTTCAACTGACAAACATGATGGCGCAAACGTTAGTGGTCTTTTATGTTCATTACCAAACTGGCGGACAGATCATGGCGGGTCATTGTAATTAAATCAGAAATAGAAATTTGATGTAACATAGAGAGCAATAAAGCAGGATAATTAATACATTTAAAATGGCCATTACTCACCTGTATGTGCGTCCTTAAATTTGTGCTTGAGGTCTTCGACGTAGACAGCGTTTTAAACTTTGGTTTGCAAAGATTGCATACAAAAGTGTAACCTTTACTTGTCGTTTCTTTGAGAGACATGAACTTGGACAAATAAGGCCATGGGTAATTAACGTTAGTTGTTTCTCCATCCTCCAAATCTGCTGCCACGTCTTGCTCCATCATGGATAATATGGGTGTGTCAACCCACTTCTGTACGTCAGTGAACCGTTAGCCGCAAGATGCGTGATTAAACAACAGGTGGCGGTAATGGCAAAAAATGAGTTTGTAATCTAACAAGAAGAATATCCTTGCATCGCGCTGATTCGCGCAGGCTCGACAAAACGCAATGTAGCTTTTGCTCGCGCTACACCGCTACTTGCTGCAAAAAGTAGTTAGCTACTGGAAAAGCTACACTGTTTAAAAAGCAACTGAGCTACTGCCAAGCTACTGAAAAATGTAGTTAAGTTAGTAGCGTCGCTACTTGTAGTTAACTACTCCCCAACACTGAGTATTTAACATAATTAGGTTCAGAGACATTTTATAAAAATGATGAGAGAAGGTTTATTTTTGTGTAAACTATTCCATGAAGGTGAAGTTTTTTTCTTTCTACTATTGGCTAATTTGGTAGGTCCTTTATTAAAAGTGGTTGGTTTTATAATGCCCATTTTAAAGCAGTTTTAGGCCATATTCACTACATGCTTCTTATCGTGGGCACCTGTCCGTCCATCTAGTGTTGTCACAATACCAAACTTCGGTACCAGTCGGTACTAAATGTGACGATACTTGCATTTCCCGCTATCATTTTAGATTATGAAAGACCTCTGATTGGCCATTGTGTTTCCAAGCAAGCGTTTGCGCAACCAATCCCGGAAATGCGTCAAATGATCATTGCATCACACTCTCACACAGATACACACGGAAGCGTTTGATTTTGATACACAGATACACACAGAAGCAAGTTGAGCCAAAGAAAAAGTTTTAAGTTGAGCCAAAGAAAAAGTTTTAAGTTGAGCCAAAGAAAGAATTTTAAGTTGATAAAAAGTAAAGTAATTAGGTGTAACAAGTTGATGCAATTGTTTTACTTTGATCCAATGAAACGCTTTTTTCATTGCAGGATATCTGCTAGCCAAACCTTCTGCACCTGGCAGAAACCGGGCCTGGTGAGCCCACTCTCATGAATTGCGTATAAATAACACGTGGTGTGCAATATCGTTTAATACATCAAAGTTTGATTTTGCGTGCATACAATACGCCTATTTTTGCATGCATATAATACGCCAATTTAGCGTGTGTGCATATTAAACAGCAATTTGTCTCATTAACCTGTCCCCAAACCCTAAACCTAATGATAGTGTGCGTGCATATTATAACCTTGTAAGAGATTTCAGTATAGTATTTTGCGCCCTTTCTGAGATGCGACTGGTTTTTAGTGATTTTTGTGCATGAAAGTTGCATGGATGCATATGTTGTGTCTAACAATGTGTATGCTTTGCAGGATCGATGAGGAGCTTTCTTCAGTACTGTATTATAATGCTTAAACTTTAAACACCCTGTGGTAAATGTTGTTTTCTTCACAATGCATACAATGGAACACATTTGGTTATCGTTCCAGTTTTTTTTTACCTCAGCCAGTGAAATTCTTATATATTTACATATTTATTGTAGTTGCAAGAGTGAGCTTATCGGGGCTTAAGCCCATGGCCCTTCACTGCACGGGGGCCTTTACACAAACTAAGATTTTTTTTTATTATGTATTTAAAACAATTATTTTTGTCTCCGAGTTGTGACGCGCAGTACAGTAGATCGTGTGAAAACGACTGCATCGAGGAGCTTCAAATCATTCCACAACATCTACAACCTTCCCTTTCCTGGTTTTTCTCTCCTCACCATCACTTCCTTCATTTCGTTCCTCAACATCGCAAAACACCTTCAGGCCAGCTCAATCAAGGGCTACCTGAATGGTTTGCAATTTTTCCATAAACTCATCTTCAACGCACCCTCCCCAGTCATTGCCAGCTCCCAAACAACCATGCTCATCAAAGGCATTCTGAGAACCCGACCCGCCCGCCCAGGCGATGAGTTTTGTCAAAATCCAAGCGTTTTAGAAAGGCGGGCATAGAGGAGCTATACACTAATGTACAGTCTGTTAAAGATAATGAGTTTTTTCAACCGTAAACACATTTTATTACACCATAAACACAAGTTAATCATGTTTTTAATCATATCATTTGACTCCCTTATCTTAAGGCAGGACACTTCATAGTGTTCGGTTTTGGTATATATATTGATTTTCTTTCTATATCTTGTTTTGCAAAATTACAAATTAAGGTGTTTGTTTAAAAGCCTATTATCTGTTTGCTTTTGTAGATTTCTTTTAAATGAACCAAAACCAGCAATATGCATATTTAAACAACATTTAAAGGGAACATACTTTTCAGATAAGACATTAACAAATAACTGGGGAAGTTCTGTGGTGAAAAGCTTTAGTTTTTTTGTTTATCCTATTCATCTGCAATGCCTTGCATCAAATGTATGAAAATTAGCTCATTTTAATTACTTAATGGTTGATTTACATGTGCAGTTTGATGATATTATTAATTTTAATGTATTCAGCTGTTGTTTTTAGATTAAGTTATGCCCATGATATTACATTTAGCTCAGTGTTACTCAAATTTGGCTCACGAGATCCACTTTTCTGCCGAGTTAAGACCCAAAATAAAACATACTTGAACAAGCTTAATCAAGGTATTTATTCGGCGCTGTGCGCAGATAGATCGGCATATGTTAAGCGACTGTAAAACATACATACCAATCTGCACTTGAACGTCTCTCGCTGTACTCAACACAATGTATCTGTGCAGCGCTGAATTAAGCCCATGGTTATGCGTGTTCAGGTATGTCAGGGCTCAACTTGGTTGGCAGGAAAGTGGATATCGCGAGCCAGATTTGAGTTAGCAGTTTAGAGTTAGCTCATGAGTTACTAGCAAGACAAATTACTCATATTTTGCTTTTATCCTTTGGATAATTATCTGTAAATTCGAGGCACTGGTAGCTTAATATTTTTTAGCATCACTCAACGCACATCAAGACAAAAACAACTGGAATAGGGGGGTTTCACTTCTGCGGTTCTCTGCCTGTGCTGTGCCTGTTTGCGATGTGCCGATCATGTGTGCTTCATCATACACACTGACTGACTGCTGTGCTGTGCGCCGTGCGCACCTTCGCAGAGACGTGAGGGGAGAAAGGCATTGGATCTTGACGGTCTTTTAAAATTTCCCGACCCGACCAGATATTCAGATTTTTATAACATGTACACACTTTCAATATATACGTATGTTATATTGATAAAATAAATCCCCAGAAAAAAAGGGCACCAGCTCAAGCCCCCTTTGATGTCTATGTGTGCACGTGCCTGCTTGGAACCCATTCTTACACTAATGAACCTGTGTGCTCCCTTTATGGTTCATTTAGTTCCCTGGTAACAGGGTGGCATAGTCCGCTACATTGATCTTTTTTAGTGTTCCCATACCACATCGTCACAATTGCATAGGTCAAACACAAACTAATAAATATCCCTTATTATTTATTTATTACTTTTTGTGGCAGGCAAGTAAAAATGTAGAAATTAATGAATCCATAATCATCGTCATAATTGTGCAACTGCGATTATTCCTCAGACAATAAGCGTACCAACAAAATCTAAAATCGTTGCATCCCTATTCCATTTCAACACCAGCGCAGAGCAGCAGCCCTACGCTTCAGCCATTTTGGGGTGAAAGCAACTTGGCAGTCCAAAAGCTTTGGTCCAATACACTGAGCAAAGGACAATTAAAAGCGATGTCATTTTCTCTTTATCTGGAGTGAAGTCTTGTATGGTGTCCCTTCCCAAAGTGCCCTGCGGATGGCGATATAAACCATTTGGAACGCACCGCAAGCAGCTTTTGACAAAATACGCGATGTGATGACGTCATATGGCGCATAATGGCCAAATTAGGATTATATCTGATATCTGTGACAAAACCTACATTTTGAAAGTTAAATTTGCAGACTTTTGATTTTGGGTTTAGCTCTGCAATCGCAGAATTGCCAAATCCTGCAGGAACTGAATAATTATTCAACTGAAAACAGGTATAGAAATGCGCGCGTGTATGTGCGCAAGTTTACTTACCAAAATGAAATCCCATTCGAAATCCATGACATTCTTCAGTAGAGAGGCAACCTTTGGATTAACTGTTGAATATTTTGTATTCACCACCTTGCCGTTCTTCTTGGAGACTACCTTTCCTCTGCAGGGCCGCATTTCCCGAAACCTTCTTAACGCTACGTCATTCTTCAGTTATACCTTAAGCTGTATCTTATCGTTTATGTGTTTCCCAAACGTTCTTAGTTAAGTATACCTTCTGTTAGTCATACGTTCGGAAGGTTGGTCTGGAGCGCTCTTAGCTATACCTTATCACTGTTAAAAAAGATTCAAAGACAGTGTCATCCGCGGAGCATTTTAGTGCATTTAATCCGTGAAAACCTGGCAACAATTTATGCTGCAATTATAATTATAGAAAGCTGTTGATTATGTGTTCCGCCTTCTGTGCTATTATTTTATTATCTTATGGAACACCGTTTAACTAAAAAATAGGGAAACAACAAACATTAACTCTCTTTACTTTAAAATGTTCTTGTCATGGATGAATGAGTTTAATTTCAATATCAAAATACCTTATTGTATGGCATACTTTACCTTGTTCCCCTTGATATTGTAAGTGTGATTAATAATGTTGATTATATTTTAATGTTTTAATAAATTGTGCTGTAAATGCACCGCTTGAACATCCAGTGTCCAAGCACAATAAACGTGTGAACTATACAAGTAATTGTTAGTTGCTGGAATAGACTTAATGCACCGCAGCAGCAAGTGGCTTTGCGTGACCATCTGACACAAAGTTTGAGAATCTTTGATATAAATTACCAAACTGCCAGTTAGTGTAGCGGGTTGATACATTTGGGCATGAGATTGCGGGTTCGCACACTCATTTCACAATAAACAATGATTTAGTTTTGTCGTGATTTATACGGAAGAACCCAGTTGCAGGCAGCAGGGAAGGGGTTAAAAAAATACTTTAATAATAAAACAAAACAGCAAACAAAAACCCATAATGGGGAAAGACACGCTAGAAATAATAAAGGAATAGAAATACTCACGTCTGCATGCAACACAAATCAGAAGATTGATAAGCAGTTGGGCCATCTCTGTTTTATCAGTTTGTTTCATTCCTAAAATTTGCAATGATTGCCTTTCGACATTCTTTAATGGACATTTTGATTGCATTCACAGCATCAATGTCAGTGAGCAACGTAAAGAGGGCACAGATAGACATCTGGTGGAAGAGGTAAGGCCACAGGCTCCTAATCTCTTCAACTGAAGGTGCTGGTTTGGAATTTAATTGCTGACGCAAAAGACAGAATGAAGTCTCCATTAATTTCCTTACTTATTCTTTCTCTACACCAGCATTCCCCTCATGACTATAAATGTCCACTAGTCGCTGACGTTTAGTCTCTATTGTGTCCGCTGTCTCTTCAGATGGAAGCTGTGGTTTAAATCTCACACAGCCATAGATGTCAGCTGGCACTCTCTTGCATACAATGTTTGGCTTTGCTCTGTGGCATACAAAGCTGCTCTCACGGGTCACATTTTCATTTCTTGCCTTCATTTGAAGAAGGAGTGATGTATATCCCCCTCCTATATTAACAAGCCACTTGGAAATTTGTCTCCAAAACTGTTGGAAGATATTTTGGCAGACTGTAAGACATTGAGATCTTGCAGGGCAAAGTTCGAACCTGCGCATCTCATCAATCAGAATTTCATACCACTTGCCGCCTTTTTCCTGCAGAGATTGCTGAACGGATTTCAGGAGGCATCTTGTCCCCAGGGAATTGAAATGTTTCAGACCACATCTTGGAAATGCCAGACATATGTGTAGAGTTCAGGTTTGGCCTAGCTGTCTCTGAGTGGGATGTAAGGTGAGGTTGCACTTGAAGGAGAAGATTATGATTAACATGCTGATGGACCAGGCACCGCTACTAAATCCAAAGTAACTGATGAGGAACATGGTGATGGATCATGCACCACTTCAATCCAGAATAACCCTCTTCATTTCTTAAATGATACAAAGTATCAAAGCACACATTGAAATAGAGTTCAATCAAAGTTCAGTAAATATTTGTCTATATAATGTTTTACATAACTAAGGTACAGTACATACGGTACATTTACATAAGACAAGAATTTAAATGTCTTTGTTTCATACCTGATTTAAACATTTGAAGAAGCTTTCTGACTTGAATTACAGGAAACATATTGTTAAGATCGTGTCATGATTCCGCTATCATGTCATGTTTATTCTTGGTCTTGCAGCGGAGTCATGGCATAGCCTCAGGTTTTGTGTGAGAATGTCATGGCTTTGTTTATATATTGACTTGTCATGTGCTTTCTCGTGTCTCGTCGGTGTTTCCCGCCCTTTTGTCTCGTTAGCCTTCCCATTAGTGTTTCATTACCCACACATGCCCCTTGTTCACTATCCTGTGTTTGTTCCCCTTTAAAACATCCTCGTGTTCATTGTCCTGTGCTCGTTCATTGTAAGCTGTACCTCGTCTATACGTTGTACCTTGTGTGCTGTATCGCTTGTCTAAAACTTACCTTGTGGATTGCCTTGCCTTGCCTTGCCTTGCCCTTCCTTACCCTGTGGGTTACCTGACCCTTTGTTGTGACTGTTCGGATTTGGTTTAGTTTTTTGCCCCCACGTGGGAAGTCCTTGTTTCTTGTTTCTTGTTTTGTATATTATTATTTAGTCCTGTCTTTGTTACCCCATCGTGGGCTTTTTGTTTTCCTTATAATAAATCCTTTGTTAACCCCTTCATCCCCTTGTCTGCCTGCACTTGGGTTCTTCTGTGAGATTCGTGACACCCGTGTCTGCCTGCACTTGGGTTCTTCTGTGAGATTTATGACAGAATGAACGAGCCTATACCGAACCCAGCAGGCAAGATGGAGGCAAGGCGATCGACCAGGCTCATCGCCTCTTCAGTTTACGCCAGGGTCACTCTGACGTATTGGAGTTTGCGGACCGGTTCTTTGAGACGGCAGGGGAGATGGTCCACGATGAGCAGGAACAGATGGTCCTGTTCAATGGCGGCCTCAACCAACCACTGGCGCGGTGGAAAATGCAGATGCTGAGACCGCTGGGCTTCACGGACCTGATCAGGTATGCCATGAATTGGCCGGAGCCCAGGGTCTCAGTCCAGCCCAGTTTTTCCCCCCCGCTGGCCGCCATCCCCGAGGGCCGTACCCTGCAAATCGGGGTTGTGGGTCTCTCCTCACCCTCTGCACCCTCCACCTCGTCCGATGCCACTGCACCACCTCCCGCTAGCCTCCGTGGGACTCCCCGTCCGACTCTTCAGGTGTGGGGACAGCCGAGGTCCCCATCGGTTCTCTGCAGCTGGCCACACCCCCTGTGAGCCAATCAAGGAGAAAGAAACTCCGGAGGGCGGCTCGAGCCCTGGGGGCCCCAGTTCCAGAGTCCGGTGGTTCCGACTCCTGTGGTCACCGAGCCAACCTGCCCAAAGCTCCATCCGGAAGCCTGCACCGGGACTCAGCCCAAATATTTTTTTGGGGGGCACCATATGGGCAGGATGGCCCGATCGGCCGGCGGGTCTCCTGAGCAACCGGCACCCAGTCTGGTCCAACAGCCGGCAGTCCAGCCGGAGCTACAGCCGGCAGTCCAGCCGGTGCTACAGCCGGCATTCCAGCCGGGGCTCAGTCCGGCATTCCAGCCTGGGCCCGTCCTGCCGGGGACAAGGATAGTTCCCACAGGACTTCTTCCATCAAGCCCCCCGGACTCCGCGCTCGCGAGTGATACTCTACATAATGAGAATTTACAAATCACCATACTGACATGTGATGTGTTATGAATATAGTTTTGCCATATGGAAGCTTATCCAATAAATGTTACATTTAATAATGAGCACAACTGACTATAAGTCCTTTATTTTGCTGTAAGGCAGGTTACCCAATAAATTGTATATTTAATAATGAGCACAACTGACTATAGTACCTTCATTTTGTCATAAGGCAGGTTGGGACGGTATTCCGATGTCAGAGAACTCCTCATTTTCGTGAACTTCATAAATTGCACATCACCGCTCCCTATCTTGAGTCCACGGCAGGTTAGCACACAAGCACGCCCACGGCCCATCGGACAAAACGGGCCATTGAAAAGAATGGGCTTCCATTGAGAGAGGCTACAAAAGGCACAATGGAATAGGCCACAAAATGCACATTGGGAATAAATAGCATGTGTTTTTTTGCGCAGGAAGGTTGCAGTGGCCCGAAATTTCATACGGAGGTTCTTAAAGAGCCCTACTGGCACAGATCCAAAGCATGAATCGACTCGTCAAAAGGGCGTTGCTGCGGGCGCAAACGTTTATGTTAAGCTTAGGGTTGGGAACCAAGTTCGGGAACTTACTTGGGCTCCGCCCTTTCGGTATGTTGTTGAGCATGGGGTGTGTAGCGCGCTTGTCAATTTTCGGAGTCGCGTAGCTTTTTGTCGCAGTATGGGAGCTGTACCCCGTCCAATTTGTACAATGAATTGACCGCCATTCATCGCTCTGAAAAGCGAGGTGTGCTATGATTGGCTATTTCTCCAGTGCGTAGTGATTGGTTGAATATTGCAACCGTTTGACGGAAATGTAACGCCCCTTACCATATTCTGAACATCAGGTTCCAAAGCAATTGTACTGACAGTTGATAAAATGTCATCGGTACTTCCTTATATCAATTCGCGCAAAAATCTGGTCTGGAAAATGAAAATGATCCAGCCGATACATCAACTTTGCCAGCGCGACTTGAGCAGGATGTAAAGGATTGGTAAGGTTTTATTAAAAACCTATGTTAAATAGTTTAAAACTATTGCTAACTGTTTTACCTTTTATATACAACGTTATAAAGACTATAAACAAACAACCATATACATCATACAGAGTTTGTGTGGGATAGAAACAAGCTCACATAACAGCAGGGAATGGTAACATAATAAATAATGTGAGCGCATTTGCCCTTCTTGATCAACCAGTGTTACGCCACGTCTCGTCACAACTCACCAAAGACAATTAACCCCATTATAAACACATTTTTAGTTGGCAGGGCAAACAAAGAGGCTTTCTTTTCACAACGAAACAAGCGTCTCCGTGACATGGCTGCGGCGGTGACGATACAATGAAATTTACAAGATTCTTAGTCAAATCATGTTACGAAGTGACGTACATTCGCCGGGGTGTGGTTACACGAGGTGTTTCTGGCAGGTCTGGGTGAGCATTTTCTTTTAGATGGAATGCATTGTTTGTTCCGACACTTAAATTTTTGCAATTTTACATGTCTAATACATGCATGGGTAACTTATAACACACCAAAGACACAGAAAAACATGTATTCGCGCCATATGACCCCTTTAATAGGCATCTTTTGGAACGAGGGTCCACGCCGCAGCACTTTGACACCCCTTGTGGCGTCCGTACAGTGCTTCTCCGGGAAAATGGCTCCTTGACTGGGGTTAGGCAAAAAAACTCCCAATCACCATAAGAGTGCACGCGAATATGGTGTCCAATCTGCCTACACGACCAATGGCAAATTTTATGAATGGGCTTTTGTCCAGGAATTACGTAACTTCCCTCACAAAACTTCTAGGCCTTCAAAGAGTTACTGGCCTTCCAAGAGTTCCTAGCCTTCCAAGAGTTCCAAGCGTTCCAGGAGTTCCAAGCCACCGGCACCCTCCAGGCCTCCCAGATCCCTGGTGCCGGGAGTACAGTCCTGGAGGCTTCCCGTCCTGTCCTGTCCCTGCACTAGCCTCCAGGACGCTCCAGGATGTTCCCCCAAGGACTTAATTTCCCTTCATGCCCCATGCTCCCGCACCTGTTCAGTGTTCGTAATCATCACTGCCCGTCATCAGCCTCATCACTGGACTTCACTCTATGTTATCCCCATCATTATCAAGTCTAAAATGTTTTGTCCTATGTTTAAATTAAAGTGGTTTGCTCCTGAATTCTTTGTTTGTGTTCCTAGAAGCACTCCGTTACAGTTCCACAGTGCCTGAGGACAGGCTTATTTTGTTGATTATGTTAAATTGAAAAATACACCAAAGTAGCAACAACCCAGATTTAGATCAGTCGTAGCTGTTGTGGCTATATCTGATTGCAAAAAAAAAACAGAAATACATTTCTATTCTATAATACTAAGTGATTTAATTGAGTCTACAGAAGACTCTGTCATAACTAACCAAGTAAATAAAGACCAAAGAGACTCAAATTTCATGATGAAACATTCAGTAATAGTCTCTGTGATAACACATCATTGCCTCAAGCAGAATTGCACGTCTATGAAGTAAATGTGTCTATAAAAATCTTGTAATCTTGTGGTGATGCCCATCTCTCCATTAATTCAGACAGGAAGTGTTTGGTTGTGCAGTGAAAGGCATCATTGCATCATACACTTTAGCCGGATTTAATGGTTAAGACAGCATGCTGAAAAAAGTGGGTCAGAAAGAGTTTTCAAACGATACATGGACATAACAGCATATGCACATAAAACGGCTTTACAGCAAATGGTCTGGGTTTAAACAAGTAAAAGAACATACAGTATATTAAATTGATGATATAAACCTGAGAATTGGCTTTGCTCTCAGTTGAATGTTTATATTTAGCCTGAGGCCATCAATGATGATCAGAGAGACATAACATCATGAAAATGTATAAAAAAATAAAGTATTCACAATACCGTATAACTCCCTGAAAACAGATCATATTGCTTAAATTATTAAGAGCAGAAGTAAACATCTTTTCCAGATGACTGTGTACAATTGCATATTAAAATAGTATAATATCAAAGAATGTATCAAATAGATCACTACTGGTAAATGCTCTTATGAAGTAACTACAAAGTAGCTGTCATTAACATATGCGTTTCTTTTTAGGTTGAGCATGACAATGTTAAATCAGTTACTGTTCCTACCAGAGGCAGAGGCTTGGTCTTCAGCTTGTTTAAGAGTTCTCAGTGCTCTGGGTTTTGGGTGTTAATAGGGGGGTGATCACCAATTACAGTAAGCAATCTGTTTATTAACTTATCTGAGCAAATGAAGATCACTAAAGTGATAGTTTGTCACGTTCCATCGTTACATTTAACCACAAGACATACAGTATGCATGTGTAGTGGGACGAACAGCATGGGTTGCCTATTAACTAGTTCCCATGCTTGTCGTACTGTTCGTCCAACCACATGTCGCCCTGGAACATATAAAAGGGGAACGGTCGGGCATTCTTGTGTGCCTGCCTATTGCTCTACGCCTCGTCCGAGGGCCGTCCCTTCCGGGCGTAAAGTCCTGCTTCCGTACAGGTTGGTTGCTACGGTTCGAGAGATAATTTTAATGTGTGTTTGTGTCTAATGTGTGTTTTTATTATCGTATGATCTTTTTACAACAGTAGCTGGACTGAGCAAAGAGTAGCAAAGAGACTTTTATTGATTGTATATAATAAAGTTTTTTATTTTTGATATCCGTGTCTTGTGCCCCTCCTTTACACTAACGAACCTGTGCTCACCTTTGTGGGTAACTTCCTATTTCCCTGGTAACAGGTTGGCATAGTCTGCTACAATTTTCTTTTAATCTTTTCCCCATACCGCCCTGCCACACATGGATTCACAGATTTTGTAAATAAAAGACAGACTGTATTCCTTCCTTTAATGTGCTGAGCTGGGCCTGTCATGTTGGCCATTCAAATGAGAAAAAATATATATAAATGACATGTCCGCATCAGTTTTTATCTTAAAAATAATACCTCAGGCCTTTAGACACAAAAGTCAAACCCCCCTGAAATATTTCACACTGCTCAATGGAATTTCCACAACAATTAGGAATAAACTAAATGAATGTGAGGAGAACAAGAAGTTTTATTGATGTTGTATACAAAGTTTAGTGTCAATATTCCAAAGTATCACAAAGATACAGCTTTATGACCCTTTGGCATGCTCACCTTGAGATTCATTGAGGAGGTATATGAGAACTGTCCAATCAATCAAAAAGCTTTTAATATTTTTGTCAATTGTGTCTGTAGATTGGACGCCGGAGTGAACGCACATGAGTATTTGGCTAACTATTTAATATTGCTACCCTTCGCTGTGCACCAGGGAAAAGCGGACAGGTATGAGGTCACGCGACATACATTGTGCACACGTAGTTTTGTCATCTTTTGTGTTAGACACACTAGTTTAGGAGTGAGTGCCACCCCATGTATGTTTGTGCGGGCTAGTTGGTTTAGTTTAGGTAGGGCGTGAAAACGCTGAAGACCTGTTTAATTTCAAATATTATTAGCTTAGATTAGAATGCATTAAAATTAGTTAGTTTTCCCCTATTTTGATATTTACTTCTTTTAGCACCACTCTCGTCTCTTTTCCCTCCGTCTTGTGTTTTTGTTTTTTGTTGTTGTATATATTTTAAATAACCACACCATTTCTTATTATTAACATCATTCTTTGTTAATATTATATCGTTATTATCATTTTTGCCACAATATTATTATTTTCTTACACATTGTCACTTTCACTTTTATATTTAATAAATGATTCAACTTTATTCGTTTTTTTGCATTTGTCTTTGCCACCGTATACACACACAGAAGTTCAGTAAATGTTGCTACTCAAGAAAACCTTAGATCACGCCTGGGGTCGTAACATTTAAAAGGCTTCGTCCAGCATCTAAATTACCAGGTTCCTGAATATATTTTTGAATTTATTCCCTCATGAACGTGTCTATGGGCTGCCAGAGACTTCCTAACAGATGCAATGATTTCAATAGGGGTGTCCGCCCCTTCAGGCCTTGACCCCTAATTACACTGTCCTGGCAAATTTACATCCACTAGATTAGAGAAGAAATCAATCCTTGATTTGAAGGTGAAACCAATTGGATTAGATCGAAATGAAATGGCACATCTCTTTGTACAACCAAATCTAGAGAGTGATTTTTTGCAGATAAATATCTCACTTCTTGCTTTTTGCATTATGACATATAACTTTGCTAACCTGAAGGCAGACGAGTTTTGTTTGGGAAACAGGTTCAAATGTAAGCCTTCAATGAATAAAGTTCCTGTTTGACAGTTATTCACTTTTGTTGTATAGAAAACAGCAGCTTGTACATTCTGCTGTAAACCATTTTGCAAGACTCAAACAATGCCCTATGCCTTTGTATGGCTGCACTGTATTTTGTAAAGGAAAGTGAACATGTAGGACAGCATGACAATTCCATAGCACATAATTTATCACAAGCATTAGGATCAGTGCATCCAACCATGTAATAGCAGAATAGCAAAGGGAAAACAAGGAGCGGATCCACTTGCAGTAAATTATGTTTTAATGATAAAATCCCACAAAGGTGTACAGGCAGGGAACACGAGGGAAACATACAATAATACACAGTAGACAACTGAACACAAGGGCTATATATACACAGATGAAGGGACAAAAAGGTAATGAGACACAGGTGAAAACAATTCATGATAACGAGACAAAGCATGATGGGAACTGGAGTCCTTACAAAACATACACAGAACACAGAGTGGAATGGCGCCCCCAGGTGGCAAACAGAGGTCCCAGCACCAGGGTGTGACAACAGCAAGCATACCTGGACAGTTTTTTTAATAGTTTTTATAGTTGTAAAGTCTCATGATTCAGACTTTTACAAACAGTACAGTAAAACATTTTTGGAACTCCACTCAAAAGCATTTCGACACATTACAATAGATTAGGAGAGAGCGTGCATGGCTCCAGGGTCTGAGCAAATCAGGGAATTGTTTCTTCTTCATTTCAGACCATGAGAGCTGAGAGAGAATTTATGACGCTGTGGTGAAACCCCATCCCTACAAGACAGAAGTTTTTTTCTGGTCTGTTTGCTGTGCATCTTAACAAATGGAGGGGTCAGGCAGGATTGAAAGGTGAAATATGGAGTATTGGAGTTTCCAGCAATTTCTTTTCGCTTTCGGTCGCCTTTCGGTAGCTCATTTGTTGAAAACAAATTCAGTGAGACCGTCTCTTCAGAGGCACTGATTCACTTGCACAATAAAAGACAATCCGGCACAGTTTAATGTGACTAACTTCTACTCAAACTTCTACTTCTGTTAAAACTCATGTTGTAGTTATTTATGACCTGCACCTGTAAAATGAATATTCTGTAGGAGTTTCATCGTTTTGCTTTTGCAGAGTTTTGTTTGAGCAGACTTTATGTTCAATAATCATTTTAAAATAATCCCTGCCAAGGACTATAGAGATCAGCAAATGAAGGAATAGAGGCACAGACAGCACTCTTTATGAAGAGATTTGGCCATATAATAAGGCAAACTTTATCTGTGGTGCTGTTTTTCAACAGAAGGGACTAGGTTGTTCCAAGTGCAAGAGGATGGAATCAGAATGCACTGGCCTACATTCATTGTGTGTTGAACTATTTAGTAAAGTGCCCTAGGGCTCAACTTGAGTGTCTGCTCTTAACTTCATTTGATATCTATTAATGATATGGGTCATTATAAATTTAGACTAATACTTTCCAAAAATGAGAAATGACTGGTACACTTGCACTTGTACATTTGTGTTTATCTATATGTGCAACCTAAATTGGATAATTAGGCTTTTTGATATTTCTTTTCTGGCCTCCACAATAAGGTTGAACAATTAATTGAATTTGCGATAATATTGTGATATGATGATTATAATTTTTGTCCAAAAAGGCTTTGTTAAAAAGGGCTTGTTCAACGTCATGCAGTACCTTCAGACCTATCAGTGTAAGAAATTTAATGAAACAGGCATACATAATAAGGGGATTAGGGTGGAACAATAAACGAGGGAGGGGGGAAACAAATGAGTCCACAGCAGGAAGTCCAGAGGGGCCAGGACCGGGGGAAGCAGTCTTAGTCCTAGGACTGGGGCATGGGGAGGCTTAGTTGCTGACTATTTGCCTGAGTGTTTCCCCTTGTATTTAAGCCCTGTGTGTTCCTTAGCTCTTTGTCGAGTATTGTATTGTAAACTCGGTTGTGTCTCCCATGTTCTCCTGCTCCTGCGTATGTCTTGGACTCCTGTTACCATTAAACCCCTTTTGGATTGTACCCTTTGCATCTCCTTTCCTCCTCCGTGTTACCCTTGTTACAACCCCATTGAAATGTTAAAATACTGTACTTTAGCTCCAGGCAACAGTTAGACTACACTTTGACCATTAGAAGTGAGGATTGCCTTTCATGTAGCTCAACTTGTAGAGCATGGTACCAGTAACAAGGTCATGCATTTGACTCCCAGGGAATGAGCATATGGCCTAGATATAGCCTAAATGTGCTGTAACTTGCATTAACAGCATCTGCCAGATTCAGAAATGTAATTGTCTCCACCTAACTTCACAAATTAATTCAGGTCTCAGATTTGAGTATAGTAAATGATAACAACAATAACTTCTTAGCTTAGCTTTCTGCCTGCTCTATATCTGTTTACACACCCTTTTTTTTACTCTCTCCCAAAATTATAAAACAAGTTCTGTTTGTTGTTATCTTTAAAGATGTTTAAACTAGGGTAGTATTACACATCCAGAAATGAATGTATTTTTCTTGTGTCTAAGACTCTAAGGAAGGACACAACATTTTCCTACATAATAAATTAAACAAAATAACTTAAACTTAAATCCAAAAGTAGCCACAATTTTCCTACAGCTCTGTACACTCTGGACGTTCTCTTATCCAACTTTAGGTATTCCTTTGGGATATTTTGTAAGCCGCAGACACATACATCGAAAAGAAAACCCCAAACCGGGGAAACAACTATGACTAAATATAAAATATTAAAGGGACAGTTCACCCAAAAATCACCATTTACTCACCCTCATGTTATTTCCTACCTGTATAAGTTACTTGGTTCTGATAAACACAGATAAAGATATTTGGAAAAATGTTAGCAATGTTTGCATCTGGGACATCATTGACTACCACAGTAGGAAAAGGTGCCCCAGAACTGTTTGTTTTCCAAAATTCTTCGAAATATCTTCAAAATTCTTTCCCTGTGTTCAACAGAAAAAAATACAATACTTTTTTCTACTATGGTAGTGGATGATGTCCCATTGTTTGAAACAATTTGAGGGTGAGTAAATTATGACAATTTTCATTTTGGGTAAACTATCTATTTAAGGCTTATCTTAACATGGACTAAACATGGCACAGGAGACAAGACACAGAATGACAGTAAACAACAATGACCCAACACAAGGCAGCAAAAAGTAGGCAAGGAACTGCGATGTCATCGATGGCATGAATTGATTACTGGATGATCAACAAAGAAACAAGTGAATGCATCGAGACACAAGACTGGAGAGCACACAGACAAATAAATTGTATCCAAATGTATATAGTGCTTTTATAATTATCCATTGTTGCAAATACATATATTCTGAAATAGCATTTTCAGATTATAGCATTAAAAGTATTTAACGCAATTAATGCAGCATCTCTTGTTCTGTCATCTTTTGTCCAGCGTTACCTTAAATGGTAACACTTTACTTGAAGGGGTGTTAAAAAGACTGACATGACACCTTCATAATCATGACATGACACATATCATGAATATGAAGGAGATTTTATGACAATTGTCATGAAGTGTCATGTGCTGATTTATGTCATTTTTATAACAAAGACTGCAAAATGATCCTTTTATTCCACAGTATTCAGCGCCATTTTATTGAAAAATAAAATAAAATATAGCTGCAAGCTGCAATCATCGGGTTCAAGCAGTTTAAGGCCTCTTAGGCACCTTTGCCGTCGCTGACTAGGCTCAGGACTCGCACCCTAACACGTCCACAATGTACAATAGTCCTCCACATGCAAAATAATGCCAGGGTTTGTCAGTAACACTTAATAGACACAACAATTGCTCACATACATATGCACATATAAGAGTCACTGCAGTAGAGCAGACCGCAACACCCTAAAGTGGGCAGTGAACACAGCTGAGAAGATCATCCATGTCCCTCTCCCCTTTATTCTAGATATATAATTATCTATGTATGTTGCTGTGGGCGTGACTTGGCACCTGTCAATTGATAATTCACTAAGCCACAAGGAAAACTAACCAACCCCAGTGCCTCTACGATGTTCTTCCGCAGAGATATAGGGCTGGCTAAACGGTTGCTTAGGTAATCTGTGTGGTTGCTATGGGCGTGGAACGGCACCTGCCAATCAATAATTCACTAAGCCATGAGAAAAACGAACCAATCCTTGTGCCTCTACGATATTCTACGGCAGAGATATAGGTCTGGCTAAACTGTTGCTAAGCTAAACTGTTTGGTTGCTATGGGCGTAGAACGGCACCTGCCAATCGATAATTCACTAAGCCAAAAAAAACAAAAAACATCCCCTGTGTCTTTACGATATTCTACTGCAGAGATATAGGTCTGGCCAAACGGTTGCTAAACTAATCTGTTTGATTGCTATGAGTGTGGAATGGCACGTGCCAATTAATAATAAACTAAACCATGAGTAAAACGAACGAACCCCTGTGTCTCTATGATATTCTATTGCAGAGATATAGGTATTTTGTTAATAAAATCCACATTCTTCAAAATAGCATCTATTGTGTTCTGCAGAATTAAAATTGAATAAAAAAAATCTATGACCACATCAAATGTTTAGTTCACCCGAGTATGAACATTGCATCATCATTTACTCGCCCTCTTGACATTACAAACCTGCATGGCATTCTGTCTTCTGCAGAACTCAAAAGAAGATATTTTGAAGAATGTTGGTCACCAAAAGCATTCGTACCTATTGACTTGCATTGGTTTTGTGTTCATACGATGCACGTTCTTCAAAATAGCCTCTTTTGTGTTCTACAGAATGAATATTGAATAAACATGAACATGAATTACAAAATGATCAAATACAATTTTTTTGCTATCCTTGTACATTTTATATTAAATAAAATATAAAATGTTCAATGTTCAGAATACACCCTGTTTAGATGACCAGATGAGACAGATTCATAGACAAAAATGCTTACACAGCAATTTACTGTAATGGTCATGTTAATGTCATCTGTAAGTTATAAACTGTGAGTCTCATTTCATTCTATACTTCACAACAACAGACAAATAAAACATGACACATATTAATGAATATATATCCAAACCTACAACATATTCGTAAATAATGAGCCAATAATTATGTTGTGACGTGTTGGGCATTCAGAGATGGTATTATATATACACCTTAGTTGTAACAAGTGTTCATTTTTCATTCAACATTTTTCCCATTCTCCTCTGATCTCTAACATCAACACGACATTTTCCTCCATACAACCAGCCACCCTTATGTAAGATTTATAGATGTGTAAATATGGAGCAATATTTAATATGTAATAATGTTTAACTCTCACAAATGCAAAAACACACACCCCCAAGATGTTAAACTTCCACACTAATAATTCAGGCACCAAAACAGTAAGGCCATTGTAAAAGTTTACCATATATTATGATAGACGTGTATGAAAAAAGCCATTTAAATGAATGATATTTCACCTTTTTGACCGTTATGAAGGCATACTCTTCCGATGAGCATCACATTTTGCATGCTTGTTTAGTGTGTATAATTCAACTTAATAGTAAATCAATTGGATTATTTGTTTAGGAGTATCAAGCTTTAAGGTACACTTTTCACTTTAATATAATAAAGGACCCTGTTATGGTCACGCAAATGAAAATGTTCAACATGTTTTGATAATTATTGATTCTAAGGTGTCCAGAGAATTGTACAGTGATGGAAATTTTGAAATTGCTTTAAAAACCTAGTTCGCAAAAGTAGGTTTTAAACATCAACGTCAATTTTGCCATTTTTACTGTTATAGCGCCATCTAGTGTCCAAACGCCTCGGTCTTTTGTATGGGACCCCGGAGTGATGGTCTCCAAGCCCCATGATGATATGTAAAGCCGTTCTTGAGTTATGGCCATTTTAATGTAATAGGCTCCTCACATTTTTTATTTTGGCGCCCCTAAGCAAACTTGAAAGGATTTTTTTGATAATTATTTACAATCACACTCCAAAGAAGTCATCTGCATTGATTTGGTTATGATCGGTCGAAAAACCTAGGACTAGTTTGCGATAGTAGGCTTTCTATATCATCAGCGATAACTCACGAAACGTTCGATCGACAGAAGTGGAAAAATCACCCTCCAGGGCCTGTTGTTACGGTTACTTTATCATTATCGTAACTTTGCTCGCCACACAAGCAAAATTGGCAAAAAAAAAATTTGGTGTTCGGCTGAATAAGTGAAACATGGCCGAAAGCCATGCTTTTTGGCCAATTTATCTTGTTTTAGAGATGCATAGGTAATTTACTCAAAAGCAAGACATATTTTGTAGTTTAATTTAGGTACAGATTCCAAACCCCTCCAGCGTCTCCAGCAATTTTACCTGTTCTCACTATTAACTAGTTGCTCATTAGTATGCATATTATTAGCATAATGGATGCTTACTTATAAAGCACATGTTCTGCATGATCATATTGTCAGGAAGTAGCATGGACATAGAACCCAAGTGCAGACAGGCTTGAAACAAAACAACTGTTTATTTAACAGAACACAAAACATAGACCCACGAGGGGGTGAAACAACAATGACAAAGGTAATAACAATCACAGACTAAACAGGAACGTAGATGTAACAAGTACAATAAGTCTCTGAAGGAAGAGGACAAGGTCGGCTTGACTACTACTCAGTTTATTCAGAATACTGGAGATACACAAGATGTTGCGCTTCTCGTGCTAACAAAACAAAAACAACAACTGAATTATAATCCAGTCTCAGGGACGATTCTTTCCACAGTCTTTCAGTAGGGATTGTTGATGCGAAACCTGCGTTTCGACACTGTCTCGAGATCCCGAAGCGCAGATGTTTGGATACACTGCTCCGAAGTGCTCAAAACACCCATGTTACGTGCAGTGGCGGTTGCTGATATTTTAAAGAGGGGAAGCTCATTTTCGGCCTAAATCATAAAAATTGTCCATTTATTTATATGTAAATTCTGCCCTACGTTCCTTTTCAAGAAAATGCTCTGTAACCCTGTCGTACCAACTAGGCGTCTTTTCCAGTGACTTGACCAGTGTCCTCTCAATGGCCAGCAGAGCTAGGCTGCTTAAACGGCCTTGGCCCATTGTGTTACGGGTGTAGGACTTGAGCCGCTTTAAACAGGAGAAGCTCCTTTCTACACCTGCAGATGTAGCTCCGATTGTTGCCAGTAATGAGAACAGTTTGTAAAGCTGAGGCATTGCACTGTCCAATGTGTGCAGTTTGCTAGCTGGCTAGTTCAGACTATATGAATTAATGAACAAACGATCTAATATATATATATATATATTTAACTCAACGGGAGGAAATGTGGGAATTATGTTAAACTGAAACAATGAATGTGTGAATTGTGTGAAATATACGATGAAGGTTGAGCATTGTCTTTCGACTACACATGCAAATTCCCGGATGACTGAGTTGGAAATGGAGACACAATACGTCATAATCTGAAGACCACGCCCACGCCCACACCAACCGTCTCTTTGCATTGCGAGAAGCTGCCGCCTCCTTGTCATTTATGATTTATAAAAAAAAAAAAAAAAAAAATGTCTAAAAGCTGATATGTGACAATGTGTATAGCAAACAAGCTAAAAAAAAAAAACAAGAAATACGTTTTTATAAGCTGTCGACCCCAAAAAACGAGCGTTTTAGGACATAAAAGTGGATTAAAAAGAGATGACAGACCCTCCAATCATCACGCAGACGCTCGGAGTCCGGGCCAGCCCACTCCTCCATTCATCCCAGAGACGCTGAGCGTCCGTGGGCGGGACAAAATCGCAGCATTATCCAATGACCGTCTTGTTTCTAAGCACTGAAAAAAACTGTTTAAAGCAGCCCCATTGAAGTCAATGGACGCTGGGCTTCAACAGAGTAATGCACTGTACGCTACGGGAATGAATGAGAAGGAAATCGAGTCAGCCGACCTAAGTAGCTGATTCTGAACGAAATTGTTTTCGTTCGAGATGAACGTGTTTAACGCATTTTTAGTCAATAAAATGTTAACATAATAGTACATATATTTGACCATTCATTTTTTGACAATTATAGGGGAAGCTGAGCTTCCCTTGCAGTCTTAAAGAAATCGCGACTGGTTACGTGACTACAGCTAAACAAAGCATGGGGCATTTCACAAGTTTTTCGAAACGTGGCATACCTGCTGAATCTCCGTTTGATTGACAGTTTTGGGAACAAACCACACGATCGGACACCTGTCTCAACTAAACCCCGACAAAGTCTAAAAGTGTCTTTAAAATCGAGAGGAGTGAGCTTTTGACATAGCGGAAGATTTGCGATATAGTGACATTTATAGTTGGTTGGTTATATATTGGAAAGATTCAAATGTATTATTAAGATAGTATTAGATAGGTTTAAACAGTGAGGAATAGTTAGGATAGATATAGTGGCACATTCATATAGGCTAATTTAGATAGTGACAGATAGAACAGCATAAGTTACATGCTGCAACGCCTGTATGAGCAACGAGAGCCGCTGGCTGCTGCGCTTTCCAATTTAAACAGTGACACTGCTCAGCTGACCAGTTTTGAGTTTGACATAATTCAAGAAATCACTGTAATTACTGCAACCATTTAAACTTGAAACAACAGAGTTGTCAGAGGAGAAGAGAGTGTCCTCCTCAAAACTAATACCGCTCTACAGGATGTTGCAGCTCAAGCTTGAAGAGAAAAAAGGACTTGCAATGCAGGAATCAACTGTACAATTGTGTAGGCCACAATGCTACCAATTTCATTGGCCAAAACTCTCATAATGTTGTCAATATAATTAAAATGATTTGTTTCTGTTTTCCACAGTCTCACACCTGCAAAAAGGTCTACAGAGCAGATGTGGTGGTTATAAGTCCTTCAGAGCTTTGGCCCTGGCTACACTGCTGAACCCAATGTTAAGACATGTAGCATTTGGAAATTCTACCAAATCTCAGGAGGCTGAAAAGCACCTCACACTGGAGTGTGTTTCGCTGATGCTTTCAAACCCTGCAACTCATGGTGAGCAGTTTCAGACTTAATCTAACTTTATGTAGTTGTTATCTGTGTATCTATTTAACTGCATATATGCCATGAGGTTAGGCTTTGTAATTTATTGCTATTTTCACTTTCAATCAGAGGCACAACTGTCAACATCTGGTCCATCATCATCAACAACATCAGCAGAAACCCAGGATTATTTATGGGAACTATTCGACACTTGTATTCGTGAAATCCAGACAATACACAGCTGATGCCACGGTGGAAGTATAAATGGTGGAAGCACCTCACCGATGCATTTTTGCCCAGAACGGATGATCCCTTTAGTACTGGAATGAGAGAGCAGTATTTTTCTATATATCTGTGCATGCCAGCAACAAGTGTCCCGTGTGAAATAATTTTTTCAAAGGCTGAAGAAATTATATGCAAAAAAGAAGTAGGCTAAGTCCATGAACAGATAACAAATAATATTCTTAAATAAAAAAATGTATATGTAAAAATGTGAGTCATGTGGCTTGATTTATTTTATTAATCTTCATGTTACATGCCAGCCAAAAACAAACAACCATCATTTATTACGTAGATAGACCGGTACAACATGTGTGTATTCGACTTGTAATCAAGCCTGTTTCGGAGCCATTCTTGAATATGACCACTAGGTGTCACCATAGAGACGGGTGTCGGAAGGTTTCGAAGTTTTGACACAGAATGGCACATTTGCTTCAACTGTTTCAGTGTTTCATGAAGCCTCGCTCTACCCATCACTATCTTTCAGGCATCCAGCGTGTGTGAGTAGTAGTCCTGGTTTCTCTCTCCCGGTTCTGCTTCTCCGGGAACTCTATGCTCCCCTACGCTTGATACTGTAATGAGACAGGTGTTTGTCATTTGCACTTTCCCCAATTACTTACTGCTTGTCTCCTGGCTCTCTCTCTAGCATGTAGACCTTGATGAAGCCACACCCCCCTTGCCATAGTAGACTTGCTAACTGGACTAACACAACACTGGACATAAACTACCAGACTACCTTCACACTGCAAGCCTTAATGCTCAATTCAGATTTTTTGCTCAGATCAGATTTTTTGTTCGGCTGTTCATTATTTTTAAAATGTGGCCAATATCAGATTTCAGTTTTAACTGGTGATGGTTATAAACTGAATGGCATGCACAAATCAACAATAACATGTAACAGGCAGCACGCTTTCATACAGAATTAAGCAAGGGTCAAGTCAGCGGGTGTGTTTGACTTTATGCACTCTAAGAAGAAAAGGTTAAAAAATTAACCTTTTGAGGTTCCTGGAGATTCCAACTGTGGGGGAACTTTAATGTTTCATTTTTTAACCTTTTTAAAATGGTTCCAATTGGAACCCTCTCTTAACGGTGCATTAAAGAACCAGCAGAGTTCCTTTTGGAACCCCTTTGTAGTCATCATTTCAGTAGGAGTAGTATTATTACTATTGTTATTATTATTATATTACACATTATAGTATAACAACATTTCATAACACATGACATATGTATTGCGTACAGGCAAAATTTCTGACAAAACACAAAATGACAATACATTTTATTTGACATCTGATTGTGATACGTGTAACATTAACAAAGTAAAATAATTATTAAATAAAGCACGCCCACCTCACTGGAAACATTTATTTAAACAAACAAAAATGCCCATTTTAATATGTGATCATGATTACTCACCATCATATTCCAAACCCTCCTGACTGTCTTTCCTTAGCTTTTTGACTCGTGTTTTTGTATGTAAGTGAACGGTGAATTTGTCAGTCAGTAACATTCTTCCTATCATCAGCCATAAACAGAGAGAAAGTCCATTAACTGATGTATGCAGTGCAGTGTAAATCCCAGTTGTATGATCCTTCAGTACTGCAGGGTGACAGTTTCAGGACCGCAGTCTGTTTTTGAAAAAGTGCAATAATAAGTAATACAAATACAACACTAAAAAAACATTTAGAAATTACCTTTTGCCCATCAGCTGCCACATTACACTGATAGGCTTCACTGACACCTGAGAGAAAGAAAAATAGACAAATTAATAAAATAACAATTAACTTAAACATATTCAACTCTGTAATTTTAGATTTAGATCTTAATGATATCTCACACAGTAGAAGGATATGTATCATCAGTAAACATCAAGATGCCACAGCCTGAGGTAATGATAAGGATCATTCAATCATGTATATATTGCTATTATTGTGTATTGGCCAGAGATTTGGCCAAATTATATTTAGATTTTTTGGCATCAATGTTTCAAGAAACTATAATAAATACATACCCTTAAAACTGACCAAAAATACTGAATAGAGAGAGAGAGGCAAGAAACCTGAATATAAATAATATGTTATTTACCTGATGGTAATCCAGATCATTGAGAAAAACTTGCTCAGCGTCTTGCACAGACAAATTCAGCAGCACATCCAAACCAGTGTATGATGGCCTACTAAATTCAAAATGTTCATTTAAATATACCTTTATACTAATACAGAATAGCAAACCACTTTACTCAGATCTCTTTATAAATTCACCATCGTAGACATGATGTTTACATACCGTACAGTGGGCTTTAAAAGTGCAGAGCAGGAGAAGGCACAAATGCATAACATGGGTGGACACAGCCCTGGAAACAGAACACCACAAATCAGTGAAACTCATTTGTGTTATGTTGTGTACTCTTGAGTACTCAGTACTCCTTCAGGCCACAAGGCTTTCTCAATAAAATGTATTATTCACAGATGGGTCTGGAGTGGTGAAAACTAAATCATAAAAAAATCCAAAGGATAAGCAAGAGCATACATCCACAGGACAGGACAGGACAGGACAGGACAGGAACTAGGAACTAGGAACTAGGAACTAGGAACCAGGAACCAGGAACTAGGAACAAGGCAAGACTAGATAGGCAAGGCAAGGCAAGGCAAGTTTATTTATATAGCACATTTCATACACAGAGCAATTCAAAGTGCTTAACATAAATTTATTGACAGAAAGAAATAAGACGTATCTTTAAAATGCAAATGATTTAAGATCACAAATACTTCAGATTTAAAAAAGCTATATACGCTATATATAATAAAGCTATATACGCTTCTTGAGCCTTGCCTACCAACACACTTTGTATAAGAAAGGTTCGCTCCACATCATCCCATGGTTTATCCTCAGCAAGGTTCTCAAATAATGAAAAAAACACATTTTTAGGTACAAATTTGATCATGTTCGCAATATTAGAAAACTGACGGTTTGATTCTAATTGATCATTTGATACATTTTATAACCCCATACCTGGTAATTTTCCTTCAGCAATTAATCTGAGTCGATCCATTTCTTGTTGCAGTTTCAACTCTTCTAGTTTATGTTGATTCTTACTCTTTTCAAATTCACGTTCACATTCTCGCTCTTTAATTGTTTGTCTAACAACTCTTTTTGCTGCTCAAATGTCAACGTACAATTTCCCAGGTAATAATTCTTCCATTTCCGATTGTGTATCTAAAGTCAACAAGGATTTTTCCACCAAAAGTTGTTTTACCTTAGCTGTTTTTGGCAATTCCACTTCAATACTAAAATGTTTGCTTACTTTACGGAACTGATCTTTTGTAAGTTTTTCTCCCGTAGGAGTAGTCAAAAATTCTTCCAAATAATCCATTTGGTTTTTGTTGCGTTGCGTTGGTACTAAAGTCAAGTTGCTGTTAGCCACTCGTTACGGCTTGACATTATACGTTTGCACTTAAAAGCACCGAGCTAGTTGATCGCTGTTTGATCCGTGGCCCATTCAAGTTGTTCAGACTTTGTTTTGCTAATCGAGAAGGTGTGTTCCAGCGATCGTAAGTGCCTTTAAACTGCCCACTAGGGCTGCACGATTTGAGGAAAATGTCACATTGCGATTATTGAGGTATAAATTGCGATACGATAAACTGGGTATAATGAGTCAACTTGGTTGTTATCAAGGAAAATGCACAACAACTGAAAATGCTGAAATGTTTATTTCTTAACTGAGATATACAGTACAAACTAGCAACAACAACTAGAAATGCACAGTTTTCAAATTAAATGTTATAAAATTAAATAACAGTAACATCTTTGCATTAATGAATTAAATTAATATAAAAAATTATCAGCAGTACAGGTAAATAAAACAAATAGAACATAAATACGGATGTAGATTTTTATGAAAATAATCCCAACAAACGGACATTTAAGCAGGATGTAACATATGCTTGTATAAACTCTTTGGAAAAGGAACCTGGAAATAAAACTGTGGTTCACTCTGTAAAACTTAAACCTCTATAATATTTGTTGTTACTTTAAATGACCACAACTGTCAAATGAAAATGTGTGGGGGACGACTTTACTGTTTATAAAAAGTGGGGGGGACACGTCCCTAATCTAAGGCCTGCAGACTACTGCTAATTTAATGCAGCTGACCGACACAGCATGTATTAACATATTAATATGTTATAAAGTTTAATTCTATACTTGACAGAATAAATTATAATAGTCACTAAATCAGCACATGTTTACCTAAATAAACAGACAGTTGATTTCTTCTTGTTGTGCCTTGCAGACTACAGTTACCAACTTTGGCTGTTCAATAAGAAAGCACATTTTTTTATCGTTAAACACAAATCTTCATTTACATTCAGTACTTACGCTCTTGTAAGAAATGTTCTACTCTGTCTGTGTTGTGCGATCGTCTGGATAGATGAAAAGAAGTCCCGCGGAGCTCCGGAGCAGTCAAAACAAGAAGCCAAGTGAGTTAACAGATGGTTTATTGCTGAATGCTCAAAGAATAGAGGGGCAGTCCCTCTATTTATACAATAGGTTAGAAACGGTGTACGTGGCATATATCGCAGACAAAACAAGTGTAACATAACAATTCCATTTAGGGATGAACAGGAAGAACTGTTTCCGCAACCAAAACAGCTACGAGGGCAAAAAACTCTCATGCAAGGACAAGCAATAGATAGTCATAACATTTATATAATACACATCCACCAGTGAATTTCCACCATATTTCACAATATATTTCCACAATCCCCTCTTTTATGCTTTAAATGAAAGCATAATAATTTTAATCCACATCATCATAACTAGTTTTCACATCTTCATATTCACGTACACCTCATCATTATCTTTATTAGACAAAGGTTGATAGGTAGGGGGATGAGTAAGGACATGCACCATAGAATAAACACGAGTCATTACACATCTCATAAGGCAAGGACCAAACAAACATAAAATGAAAAAAAAAAAAAGTGCCGGTACTAACATGGAAACATAGGGAGCGAATAACCCAAACAGGCTGGACAAGAGTCCCCAATTCCAATTCTTTGTTTTATCACGTAACTCATCTTCCCTTAAACTGACTGAAACGTCATTCATGGTTTTCACAGCCACAGCTATTGACCCATCACCCTCGTCCTCTGCCGGCACATATGTGCAACATTGATCTCGGCCAATAACATATCCAGGGCCAGTCGTTTCTGCATGGCCACCTGTCGTAGTGCATTCAGTTCTTTCTTTACCCCGTGCATCGCGGCTGTGGTACTGTTTGTGAAGGAGGCAAGTCTGTAATGTAAAATGTTCTGTTGGCTCATCAGATCGGCAGTGCCGTATGCTGGAACCATAGATTCCCAAAACCTGGACCAGTGCGTGGACTGCCGGTCCACGCATTACGTCGGAGCCGAGCCGACCGATGTTTCAAATGCATAAGAGTGACACGATGTTTGAGTTGTACGGGTGCACAGAGTCCAGTCCAGTTCTTTCGGAAAGTGTTATTGACACTCTCTCCTCCACAATACCAGTACCAGTCGTCCATCAGCCGGGCCCCATCCGCGGGCCAGGGTAGATCACATGACAAGACCCGGAGATAAATCGGGGGCAATGGGCCAAGGGCTGTCCTGTGGAGATTATATGTTTACAATGATTAGCAGTTATGCCTGGTACCTTCACTCCCCTTGTTCCATTAAAACAATAAGGAAATACATACCCTTTAGGGATCACAATCATAATTTTTACATCAGTGACCTTATGTCTGGCCGAGCTATTTGCTCGCTGATCATTATTTGGACAATATGATGGTCCCTGAACAGGGTCAGCACACACAGGTCCCCACACAAATTCATTATTCTCATACAAATTACAATACACAGTGTGATTACAAGGGGCATAGGGAAGGGCCCCTAACGAAACCGTGACCGCTGAAGTGAACATCTCCTGGCAGACAACACAAGAATCATTGGACTGTCGGGCGGTCCAGTTTGCATACTGCCAGAATGTGTTAGCATGCACTTCGGCACCTCTCACCCCCGTAGCGCATGCAGCTACGAGGCAGGAGAGGAGGATTAGTTGGACCATTTTCTGCAAAACAAAAAGTATTAGATCATATTCATACAGATTATTTAAGATTCTTGAGTCGCGTAGCGTATCCACTGTGGAAAAAGATCAGTTAATACAGAGGTACGAGTTATAGCCAGCACTTCTGCAGGCCCATCGTACAGTGCCTCTACCAGCATATTACCAGGGGCTTTTAGCTTTTTTACCAAGACCTTTTGCCCAACTTCAAATGGGTGTGTATTATCTGAAGGTATCTCTGGGTGTGTTTTGTTCACCTTCTCCCAGTATGTAGTTAAAGTGCGTATTAGGCCTGCAGAATACTCCGCCATGTGCTCCACCATTTCATTACCCCCCACCATAATCATTCCATGTCGCCACGGTATTGGAAACGGACGCCCCATAACAACCTCATATGGGGACAGACCGTCCAAATTTGGTTGTGGCATCATTCTTAAATCGGCCAGTACGATGGGAAGAACACCAAGCCAATTTCTAGCTCCTGAAGCCTGCATTGCTTTTCGTAATTTCCCTTTGATTGTACGATTGGCACGTTCCACAAAGGCTGAGGACTGAGGATGATAGGGGATGTGCATACGCCATGTCAGATTTAATTCCTTTGCCAGATCTTGTGTGACCTTAGCCGTGAACGGCGTTCCTTTATCCGAATCTATGCTTAAAGGAATACCATAGCGGGGTATTATGTCCTGTGTTAAATGTTTTATGACGGTTTTTGCATTTTCTTTAGCACACGGGAACGCCTCTACCCATTTAGTGAATTTGTCCACCATTACCAGCAAGTACTTATAGGGCCCCTGGCCCGGCATGTGCGTAAAGTCAATTTGCCATTCTTGGAAAGGCAACTCAGGTCTCGGGAGGTGCTGATGCTGCGCTGGTGCTTTTGACTGATTATTTTTTCGCACAGACCAGACATCTCCCGAGAATGTCGTCCACGATTTTAGGCAAGTTATTCGCGCAGAATATTGGGCGCCTGATATCGAGTACCCCTCTTCGACCGCGATGTGTAACACCGTGAAACTCGCGGACGAGGAACGGTAAGGCCGATTCAGGAATGCAAATGCGTTGGTCGCGATCAGACCAGAGACCGGAGTTATCTTGTACAGCAGCGAATGAGGACCAATAAGACAAATCACTGGGGGTGGCGAAAGACTGGACAACAGTCAGGTCGAGATCAGGCAGAAGACCCGAGGCTAGCGGGCCATGTGATACCATAGCTACATTCAGCCACGGAGGGGGCAACCCCTCTTTGGCAGCACGTTTGGCATGTAAATCCGCCAGGGAATTACCACGGGCCTCACTGGTAGATAAAGTACTATGGGCCTGTGTCTTCACTATGGCTAAGGAAGAGGGCAGATGTGAGGCCGCAATGAGGTCTTCGACCAGGGACTGGTGCGAAATAGGCTTGCTGTCTGCACCAATGAAGCCCCTGGCGCGCCAAATAGACCCGAAATCATGTGCTACACCAAAAGCGTAGCGAGAGTCGGTGTAAATGGTAACCGGTTGGTCCGCATAAAGCTGGCATGCTCTAGTCAAGGCATATAACTCAGCAGCTTGTGCTGACTTGAAAGGTAATGAAAAGGCCTCTATAACTACGTCAGGCAGTTGACATACAGCGTAACCCGAAAGGTAAACACCTTCCTGTGGTTTGGAACAGCTGCCATCAACATAAACTGCTGCACCGCATGATAAAGGTGTTTCAGACCCTCAGGTCCATAAGGCATAACCCCGGAGGGTTCCGGGACCGGCGTTATAGGGGGTTCGGGCGCAGTTTTTGGTCGAGCTCCTAGCGTGGAGTACGGGGGCGCGGGCGGCATATAAGAAGCAAGCGAGGGGTACAACGGTGGAGGGGGTGCCTGAGCATGCACCTCTGGAGGTGAAGGAGGTGGTAATTTGGATAACTGTCGCGCAATTGTTTTTTGTAATTTCGCCGTTGCCTCTGCCTCCATTTTAACTGCCTCTTTGCCTTTAGGTGGTTTAGGTATCATTTTAAGGAGTTTTCCCGGTGTGCTAATACCCTGTCCGTTATCCCAAACTTTCTTCATTTCTACCCATGCTCTATAACCATCTTTCATGTACTGATAATCCCAACCGGGATCCCCAGCCCCTTTATTTCATTCGAAAAGCGCTGGCCAAATGGTAGGGGTCAAAACTCCCCGTCCGTGGAAACGTAGGACATCATTCGAAAAGCGCTGGCCAAATGGTAGGGGTCAAAACTCCCCGTCCGTGGAAACGTAGGACATCGCTCGATTCCCTCAGTCCAACCAGCTAAATTATCTACCCATGGATTGGCGTAGAAAGCCTGATTACAGCGAACCATCCAATCTAATGGCGACTCCCCCATTTGGGGTTTTGGATATGATCCCCCCATTTGTGCGGAACCTTCTCAAGAATCCAGCGATTTAAAATGAATTGTTTCTCAACTAATGTGTATAAATGTGTATAGCGCGCTCTTCTCCTCACTTTACCGTGGGAGGATGTCTCTTGCGGGGGGACTCAAACCCCCCGCTCAACGCTTGCAGGAGGACTCAAACCCCCTGCTCAAAACACACAACAGATTTCACCAATCAGGTAGTCATACAAACTCATGTCTTACCTGATCGGAGAAATCACGTCGGGGTCACCAAGAACTTTAAGAAATGTTCTACTCTGTCTGTGTTGTGCGATCGTCTGGATAGATGAGAAGAAGTCCCGCGGAGCTCCGGAGCAGTCAAAACAAGAAGCCAAGTGAGTTAACAGATGGTTTATTGCTGAATGCTCAAAGAATAGAGGGGCAGTCCCTCTATTTATACAATAGGTTTGAAACATATATCGCAGACAAAACAAGTGTAACATAACAATTCCATTTAGGGATGAACAGGAAGAACTGTTTCCGCAACCAAAACAGCTACGGGGGCAAAAAACTCTCATGCAAGGACAAGCAATAGTTAGTCATAACATTTATATAATACACATCCACCAGTGAATTTCCACCAGTATATTTCCACAATATATTTCCACAGCTCTGATTGTTGTCCACATTGGGTTGCTAGAAATGCGGTTCATCCATTTTGCAGGTGCGTTGTCACCTGCATCTTAGCATCTTTCCCCCTTTCAGTGATTTATGTTTATATTTTTCGCTATTTAAAAGAAAGTGAAGGGGTGAAATAATTAACACAAATGTTGCATTTGTAGCACCATACATCTCTCTTTGTAGCTTTTTCACTGTCCGTCCTAAATAGAAAAATGGTCACTTTGAAATCGGTTAACTAACAAAGCTTTTGTGTGTCAAAGTGACTTCATATAGCTACTGTGACATACACAACATAAAAACATTTTATACGCATTATATATATATATATATGCATTTAAAATACAGTAATTGTATGTGATCCTCGCAAAAAGAAAATGAATAACCATGTTACGAAAGTGTTGTAGTCACAAAAATAATAAACTCCTTTAAAGGAGAAATGAACAAACCATCACAAATCTTTTTGGGATGCCTGTGCAGGGCTGTGCAGAAAAGACTTCTGCATAACACACATTACAAATAGCAGATGATCATTCTAGTTCAAACATTTTACATGCAATTTTTTTTTGAAAAAATGCAAAGACACTAAACGCTTTCTCAATAGTATGTGAAATTAATGCAAAGTAATGAACCTTTGGCGGTGGGAAAACAGCTTCTAGAATGTCACTGTCATCAATGCTGTCTAGTTGCTGAGTGCGACAAGTTGGAGAAGATTTCTAGGGTATTAAAATAAAACAAAGGGATAAACAAACTTCAAGGTGAAAGGATTTTGACATAAAAGACTGCTAAAAAGTATTAAATGATTAATGAAAATGTACTGGTTAAAGGGTGCAAAATACTCAAAACTAAGTAAGTATAAGTATATACTGAAGTTATAGTTACTCCCTGTGTGTACATAACAGATCTCGCGAGTGTGCCAAGATAAGCCAGTCGTCAAGTTAGTTTAGTACCCGCACACCTCTCTCCCCGTGGGGGCGGCTTCCACGATCTTCGTAAAGACTCGTGGGGACAGGCACAGACCGAAAGGGAGGACTCTGTACTGATATGCCCGACCCTCGACAGCGAACCGTAAGAACGGGCGATGACGAGGGAGAATCGAGACATGAAAGTAAGCATCCTTCAGGTCGATTGCCATGAACCAATCTTGACATCTGACAGACGTCAAGATGCACCTCTGCGTGAGCATCCGGAACAGCAGCTTAAGTAGATGCCTCTTCAGGGTATGCAGATCTAGAATGGGGCGCAACCCCCTGCCTTTTTGGAGACGATGAAGTACAGGCTGTAAAACCCTTTGAACATCTCGGCTAGGGGGACGAGCTCGATTCGTCCTTCGCCAGAAGGGTGGCGACCTCGGCCCGAAGCATGGGAGCATCCTTGCCTCTGACTGAGGCTTAGAGGATGCCCCGAAACCTGGGCGGGGGTCTGGCGAATTGGGTCGAGTAGCCGAGACGGATCGTTTCCCGTAGCCACCGTGACGGTTTGGGAAGCTCTTGTCAGGCTCTCAGGGACCGAGATAGTGGGGCTTATAGTCAATCAATTTCTGTAACTTGGAAACTAAAATCACTTAGTGCAGTGACGAAAATGCACTGTAAGTCACTTTGGATAAGCATCTGCCAAATGCGTAACGTCTTTTACTGTTCGTTAACAATTATAGCAAGAAAGTCCACTGATGTGTGAGTTCAGTAGGCTTTAGCAGCAAAAGTCAAGTGCAAGTCGTAAACTGAATGTTGATATGGTTGTGGAAATTTCCGTCAATTAAAAAGAGCTCTCATTCCTGACTTTCTTCCTGACTTTCAAACCAGTCAGCCATGCAGTTCACACAATTTCAAAAATATTTTTACTTTTAAGTCTGGCTAACCTTAATCATTATAGCCTACCAGGAATGATTTCTGGCGTTGGAAATTAGCTAATAAAATATTTCGACCCATTACTTTTTTGCTTTTAACATAAGTAATTAACTGGGCACTATATGTCATAAGCATGGATACATACAATGGGATTGGAATGCTATAATTGCTGACCACGTTGTGTAACTTTACATTTATATACTCCTTCCTTTAGAAAGCAAGCTATGATATTGTCAATGTTAACAGAGGGAAAAGTAACTGTAACACTGCACACATAATATCATGTTTATTCAATGGCATTACATGATCAGTGGTAAATTGGTCTGGCTTAGTTCATCAGTGATTGGGTGAGAACACTTCATTTTTACTGGCTGTGGAAACCAGCGGGAGGGGTTTATTATACGACAGGCAAAACGGCGTAAATAACGCGCGCTCTCTGCAACCAAAACGGCGATTTTTATGTCGTCATATGGCAAGCCAGCGGCGCAAAAGGCAGCGCTTTTCGGGGGCCTGGAAACGCGTTAAATACGGCGCTATAGACGGCTCTTTGCACGTTTTTTATACGTTTGGATTTGCGACGCTGTATTTTCCGCCGCAAATGACGTTTAAACGGCGTCAAATACGGCGTTGGGATATAAACGCGTAATTCTGACACCATCGGCTTGCCATACTTAACATGTAAATCACTAGCGCTTATCGCTTCATTCGCGTTTGGTCTGAACACACTATAAGTCGTATGTCCTACTATGAGCCCAGTTTCCGATGTTATTTCCAAGTAGTATATGGGAAGAAGCATTCCGAGTTTGCTTGAACATAGCACTGGCTCTCGGACTCACAAGTCTATGTCAATTTTGATGTTTGAAATATGTTAAAACGATTGGAGATGTTTTTCTGTTTTTCATGGGTAAATGACATGTTTATTATTTGAGATGGTGGTTATGGGATCAGAATCCCGCCAAATGTATTGCAGGCATATTTAAAAATATAAAAAAAATTAATCAAATTTTTTTAACCGTGAGTCAGAACTTTAAAGGCATTTTAAATGATATTGCACAAAATTTATACATAAAGACAAAGTTGTCCAAATCTTACACAAAATAATGTTTTCCTTGGTTGTTTTACTCATTTTTTGTGTTCACTGATATTTTCTGCTTATATTTTTATTGTTTCTACGCTTACGTAATTTTTTTCCCTCGCTTGTTTTTCCACGTTCTGCGCTTGCTTTTCCAAATGCTGCAGTTTCATGGTAATTAGGGCGGGCTTTAGCGTCACCATTGGTCCACTGGTTCTAGATTGACAGTTCCTCCTCTAGCTAATCAGTCGAAGAGGGTGTTGACGTCACTTCAAACGCGACTCGCGGCATACCCTTGAAGGTGGATTATAACCATCATCTGCAAATCCCGGACAAGGTACACAGGCTATTGAACATAATATTAGCGTTACTGAGTGTCAGATACACTTGGTATATCTGTTATGAGTAAGCTCTGTCAGGTTTATTAAGTAATTTCATGTCCGATTCCACCCTTCTCTCAACAGGTAGTGGTCTATCTTGTGTTGAAACCAGTAACTTTGTATTGGCACCTACTGTATTATGGCTTCTGTAAGACATATCGCTTATTGCTCCTAAACTCTTTGTAAGTCGCTTTGGATAAAAGCGTCTGCTAAATAATTAAATGTGATTGTTTAGTCAGCGGCGCTATAGTTTACAGTTACTCTATTAAGTTATTTAAGATTATTGGTTGTGTATTTAGAAATAAAGACTGTATTGGTGTAAATGTGTGATGTTGCTATTTTATGACAAGGATTATGCCATGCGTATCTTAACTCATTTAGACGAGCACATCATGCAGCGTCTTTTCTTACAGTAGTGCATTAATGCGGTCAAGTCAGCCGCCGTTTAGGTTCTATGCCTGCATATTGAGTGGTTTATGGTAAATTCAAGGAACGGCGCATGTAAAGCTTTATTTAAATATAGGTGATTCGCGTCTCTTTTCAATAACATATTTCTTGTTTTACGTTCAGAATATATTGTTTTTGTCGTAATTTGATGCACTTTTTTTCACCGAATGTTTGCATTACGATTGGTGTAACGACAATTGTCTCTGTCTGTATCTTAAATGTGTTTTATTTAAATGCCTTTTAGACCTTTGTCCTGCAAATAAACGGTTTATGCAGTTTATGCAGTAGTTTGTCTAATATCTATAGTCTTACGAATTAACCATGTAACTTGTGGTAAAAGTTTAGTAAACATGGTATTTGGTGTATTAATTGTGCAACACCATGGTTTTATTACAGAACCCATGGAACATGTTTAACTACAGTACGGTTTTTGAAAGCATTTTGGAAAATATTAGGTCAATATAATGGACTATACAAACATTATTTTTCATAAGTAGAAAAAACTGAGGGTGGATTTATGTTTGGTACATCCCACACTATATGCACACCGTATATGGATTTATTTTACTGTAGCATTTTGCAGAAATACACATTTTTCAACTTTGAAAGACTATAGAAACAATATTTCCCTTTCTGTCGGTCTCTCGACGTTGTGTCGAAGACGACAGATGGGGTTCGCCCTTGAGAACCTATCAGCTCTGACTACTTTAGAAAAGGCCAATGAAAATTGGCGAATTAAATTTGCATGCCGGGCTCCGCCCCCGGATTTCCGGTATAAAAAGGAAGCTGGCGTGCTTCATTCACTCACCGTTTGTTCTTCAGAGCCATCGCTCATGATTACAAGCATCGCAAGTATTCGTACTTTAAATTGCCGGTTCTACGATGTGTGCAGCGGATCGTCCCTTATTTCTGCAGCGACCTTCCCCTGGGCGTTTCGGCGATTCCAGTAGGTGTTCGAGATCTTTCCAAAACCTTCTCGCATGAAGTGACCCTGACGGGAAGACCCCGGGGAAGACAACATCGGGCCCGACCTTCACAGCCACGCTCTGATCGGTCGGTACGGGCGGTTCCTTTTCAGGGCCTGGTGCCCACTTACTCACAAAGAGAGTTTTTCTGTTATCCCCGGGTGTTCATTGCAGCCGAACTCACACTCCACTGGACTGTGTTCGGCAACCCGACCTCACGCCTTGACAAAGCCTCCACCACTCTCAACCGACAGTGCGTGCAGTTGTTCCGCCAGGCAGGTAAGTCTTTTATGTAAATTTTACATAACACATTACTCAAGTTTATTTATTTTTTTACATTGTGCTTTTTGCATTTGTTATACATGTGACCAGTCACCCTTGCACAATCAGCGTCGCCATGGAGACGGAGGCAATTAGAGCGCTCATAAGGAAGCCAATCTCAGGGGCTATAAAAAACGCTGTTCTGTGGACGAAGGGTGAGAAACGTCTCCACTTGCTGGTACTGTCTTACCTTACCTGTGTGTTTCTGCTTTCCCAACGTCTACAGGATCTGAAGATTGAAGCACGAGTGAAGCTCAAGTGAAGCACAAGTGAAGCTCAAGTGAAGCACGAGTGAAGCACAAGTGAAGCACGATTGAAGCAAGACTGACTACTGCCATCCGAACCGTCCAGACCCTACGGGCGGCCCCAAACGTCCGGACACCAGAACTCTGGAACTCGGTGGTGCTCCCCGGGCCCAACGAAGCGGAGATCAATCCTTCATCTCCCCGGGAATCTCATATCATTAATAAATGTACCCTCCGGGGCTGATATTCGCCACTCTTGTGTACGTGTCATTGCTCTGCCTGTAACATACATTTTAATAAACAAATATTACTTCTATTATCCTTTTAAAATCGTATTCTGGTTGTGGGACGAGTAACTTTTTTTGGGGGTGGCGCCGCCTCCCCTTGGCCCCCATTGGGGGCGCCACTGTTTGTGTTCCTTGTGTCAATCTCAGTTTCTGAAGGGCCTCAGCTGTGCACAGTTTAGCTCCAATCCTCATTAAATCAAGTTCAATCCTTGTTACCTTGGAAGTTCCCTGTGTATACCCCAGTGTTTCTTGAGTGTCTTTGTTTTGGTATTATGTTGATGCGGTTTCTTGTGGCCCAGCATTTGGGTCCAGTTATTTTAACAACATCATTACACACCAGCGAAGTTGAGTCAACATTACGTCAGCTTTCTTTTTTTTTCTTAAAAACAATATATTTACACATTGAAAGGAAATCAAATAATGAAAGTGATAACTTTAAACAATCCTCCCTACGTTCCAAACATACACTATAAGAAAAAACAATGTTTAAAATTTTACATTTTCTGTTGCTGGGGTGACACCCTAAGGTTCTTTTTTGTACCTTTATATGTAAATAAAACATAATATAATGTTGTACCTTTTTGGGGAAATTATTTTTCCCTAGTGAACTATTGTGAGCCTTTAAAGGGTTTTTAAGCATGATTGACCACCGTGGCAGCGGTCGCGTGCAGCCCTCATTGTGTGAAGATCGTAGAGCGTAAAGACCACCGACTCTACCTGTGCGACTCCACCGAGCAAGGACACCGACAAGGCACTTGAGCATTACGGTTTTGCACTTCGACTATTGCACTTTATTTATTCTCTTCCCTTATTTGTCTTGTACATTCCTTATTCCTCGTTTTTCACTATGTGTTTTCAAATCCCTACTGTCTATTCAACTCGTAAATCATCGGTGTCATGTAGAAGGCCACGCCACGCAACGCTAATGCTAATAATCTGCGCACTCTCTCAGCATCCAAAACTACCTCAATCACATTTCCCATTGGTTTATTGAACTGCCAATTTGCTGTAAACATTTTGGTCTTTCTCTTTTAGCACTTACTTAAACCTGGATCAAACCAGAGAACACTGCCACACTGGCTGCCCTCTCCAATAATTACACTTTCTCCCACAGGCTACACATATCAGGGAGGGGTGGAGGAACCAGTCTACTTATTCCCAACGACTGGAAATTCAAACAGCCGGCACTCTCATGTGACAACATCTTCTTCGAGTCTCATGCTGTTACTGTCATCCACCCTGTTAAAACTCATGTTGTAGTCATCTATCTTCCCCCTTGGGCTTTTTTTGGAGGAGTTTCATGCGCTTCTGTCATCCTTCCCAGAGGATGGTACTCTTCTGGTGGTACTTGGAGGCTTCAATATCCACCTTGAAAAAACACAGACTGCCGACTTTAACAACCTGACTGCGTCGTTTGACCTCAAGCGAGCCCCCACTTCAGCAACCCATAAACCTGGTAATCAACTTGATCTTATCTACACACGCTACTGCTCCACTCATCACTCCCAGGTCACCCCGCTGCACATGTAACGGGAGGAGAACGCTGACTGTTTGACAACTGGTGAGGGTGGGTTAATATCTATCAGGTGTACATGTGTATCTGCAAGTCTTTGTTTGCAGGTGTGTCCAATGTTACTGATGAGTCAGTGGTACAACGCGATTGGTAGATCTACTGAATATAAGAAACAGCATGCAGTCCTTTCGGGGGCTCCTTGACCGTGAGAGACGGCGTAACGAGACAAGCTTGACCGCCTTCGTGCCGATTTATTGGGTATTCGACTCAACGCATGCAGTGACGATGATCGCGATTGACTCCTGGCAGCAAGAGGCCCACGAGAACAATCAGCGTGCGCTATTCATTCATATTGAGGGTAGTGGGAATTCTTATCGTTTACGAAAGATTGGGCACCGACGTGTGTTTATTTGGGACTGAAACCCTGTACTACCGCGCAAAAATCAACAACTCTCTTGACCCTCGTATTCTCTTTAAAACCTTCTCTGCTCTTCTTTGCCCACCTGCCCCTCACCTCCATCTGAACTAACAGCTGATGATTTTGCAGCTTTCTTTGTTAAGAAAACGACCACCATCAGCAGTCAATTCTCTGCGCCACCGCCTCTTGACCACGCCCAACCCCCAGACACATGCTCGCTCCCCTCTTTCTCTCTCCTATCTGAAGACGACGTTTGCAAGGTCATTTCTTCTAACCACCCAACTACATTCCCGCTAGATCCCATCCCCACTCATCTCCTCCAGGCCATCTCTCAATCGGTTGTTCCCACTCTGACCCACATTATCAACTCGTCTCTCACCAATGGTACATTTCCCACACTCTTCAAAGAGGCCCGTATTACCCCACTACTGAAGAAACCCACTCTTAATCCTGCACTGTTAGAAAACTACAGACCGGTATCTCTCCTCCCATTCATTGCTAAAACTCTTGAACGTGTTGTATGTAACCAACTCTCATCTTTTCTCACCTAGAACAACCTCCTGGACAGCAGCCAGTCTGGTTTCAAGAGCGGTCATTCCACTGAGACTTCGCTGCTCTCTGTCATTGAAGCCCTAAGACTGGAAAGAGCTGCCTCTTACTCATCTGTTCTTATCCTACTGGATCAATCTGCCGCCATTGACACAGTTAACCATCACATCCTCCTATCGACCCTCAAGGCTATGGGTGTCTCTGGAGTGGTGCTAGAATGGTTCAGGTCTTACCTCTCAGGGTAGGTCATTTAGAGTATATAGAGAGGCGAGGTCTCTGAGTCCCAACATCTTGACACAGGGGTGCCTCATGGCTCAGTGCTTGGTCTGTTGCTGTTCTCTGTATACATGACATCCCTAGGTTCTTTCATTCGGAAACATGGCTTTTCCTATCACTGCTACGCGGATGACACACAACTCCACCTGTCTTTTCAGCCTGACGATCCAACTGTTTCTGCACGCATTTCAGCATGCCTAGCCGACATCTCGCAAGAGGGACCATCTGAAGGACCATCACCTGCAGCTGAACCTTGCAAAAACAGAACTGCTTGTAATCCCGGCTGACTGAAAGACTCATCACAACTTCTCTATTCAACTGGGCTCATCAACCATCACATCTTCCAGAAAGGCCAGAAACCTGGGAGTGGTAATCGATGATCAGCTTAACTTCACAGATCAGGTTGCCAGCACCACCCGGTCCTGTAGATTCATCCTCTACAATTTTAGAAAAATTAGACCCTTCCTATCAGACCATGCTACGCGAGTCCTAGTCCAGGCTCCCGTTCTGTTCAGACTTGACTACTGCAATGCACTACTGGCTGGACTCACAGCTTGCACAACCAAACCTCTACAGATGATCCAGAATGCAGCGGCAAGAGTGGTCTTCAATGAACCGAAGAGAGCACACGTCACTCCTCTCTTCATAAAGTTACATTGGCTCCCTATTGTGGCTTGCATCAAATTCAAGTATCTGCTCCTGGCCTACAAGACCACCACTGGTTCGGCACCCCCTTATCTTCTTTCGCTAATGCAGACGTATGTACCTGCCAGATCTCTGCGCTCTGCAAACGAACAACGTCTTGTGGTTCCATCCCAATAAGGTAAAAAATTGCTCTCACGAACCTTCTCTGGATTGGTTCCACTTATGTGGAATGATCTGCCCGCAGCAACTAGATCTGCAGATTCTGTAGCCATCTTTAAGAATCCTCTGAAAAACGCATATCTTCCGTCAACATCTTACAGATCAGCTCTGACTTCTATTTCTACTCTTAAAAAAAAAGAAAAAATCTGTGTACTGTGGTAGGCTTTATGAAACCATTTATTTTTATTGCACTAATACTTTTTGTTGTACTTATGTTGTCTGAATTGCTTCGATTGTTTACCCCATGTGTAAGTTGCTTTGGATAAAATCATCAGCTAGATGACTAACTGTAAATGTAAATGTAAAGGAACAGTTAAATGTGTTATACCCCTTATATTTAGATGTTACACAATATTATAGGTTGTTAGAGTATAACAATGTACCCAAAAAGGTACAACATTATATTATGTTTTGTAACATTTTATGTGTAGTATACCCGTTAAGGCACAAAAAATATCCTTAGGGTACCACCCCATAGCAAATGTTAAATTTTAAGCTTTTTCTTGACAGTGTACTTCAAATTGGTGACAGCACTGGTAAATATTTAAGCTTATGTAAAAATGTTTTGTAAAATTCTTTTGTTTTTTTTGCAGTTCCCCATAAACTACCGACTGTCCATGCATGTTTTCGGCCTGTTGTCATCTGCAGCTATATTGGCCGAGACGGAGGACATCCTAATTAGCATGACAGTTGTGTTAAACCAGCTCCAACAGTGGTGAAAATGTCAAAAAATCTTTTTCTCAACCTTCAGGACAAGATGCAAAAAAATCTGCATTTCTGAAGATATGACAGAACATACAGAGGAGGACTTGAAGACAGAGGAGGTAGGTATTTTAACAACATTAGTTTAATAATGTTTTTGTCATTTAAAAGGTAACATTTTGTTATTTCTTTGACACAGAGGTACACAAAAAATGGAATGTAACTTTAATATAAAACATTTAATCTCTTATATTAAATAAAGACATACCAAACACCATTTAAAAAGTTAGACTGTTTTTTATTTATGTTTTGCAACATACGTTCAACAAACACAAGTGATTAAATTAAATTAACCTTTAATTTGGAATTAATGTGATCTGTGATATGATGGGAGTCACACCTTTTCAGAGGCACTTCGAACAGATAATTGCAGAGGTACATGTACATGATAAGGGGGAGCCAAATGAGTACCATTCTACCACATTCATGCCCTGTGTGCTAAAGTACTTCCTGCCTTATGCTCCTCTTTGGTCAGCACTTATGCTAGGTAAGCATTATGTTGTTAATTTGTTGTATCAAGGCTAATTCACAATTATCCAATAAACCCCAATCAGGGTTTTAAACTGATCCTACAAACACATCGAAAAGCCTTTAGAATGTGTGTCATGTCAAATTGTTTATTTCTTTTGCATTAGGCAACCCTGTCAACAAGCGTCCCTGCTGTTGACAAAAATGACCGCCCAGGATGATGTCGAAGCATACCTGCACACGTTCGAGGTAATCGCTACCAGAGAGGGATGGGGCAACGAGCTATGGGCGCGCACGCTAGCGCCCTTCCTAGCGCCCTTCCTAGCGGGGAAAGCGCAGCGCGCCTACTTTGCCCTCACGACCGCCCAAGCGGACGACTACTGCGTGCTGAAGGCGGAGATCCTGGCTCGCGAAAGGACTGTCGTCCCCCTGTGCAGCGCAGCAGTTCCGCAAATGGACGTATGATGAGCGTATGCCGGTCCAACAGCAGGTCGCCCAACTAACACGCTTAGTCCATCTCTGGTTGCTGGTGGATGAACCCTCCGCTCTCCAAGTGGCCGAACGAGTGATGATCGACCGGCTCCTATGCACCCTACAGCAGCATCTCCGAAGACCAGTGAGCATGCGGAACCCGGGGACAACCAAAGAGCTAGTCGAGGCCATGGAATTAGCGGAAGCATCATCCAGCAGGGATATTGGAGGGAGAGAGAGAGAACGGCGCCCCGGAGGGGAGGATACGACAGGCCACGGCCGGAGGGTACTAATCGACCAGTTAGTAGGCCAGCGGCCCCCGAACCTGTGGATGAGCCCATGCCAACCGAATCTCCGGTCCCCAACGTCCGAGCCTGGATTGCGGGTTGTGCCGTGCATCGTACCATCCCCCAGGGAGCACCGACGAGGACCATCCGCATGGAAAGGAAGACTAACCGGGCTCTCCTCGACTCAGGCAGCGCCATTACCCTGGTCCAGCCGGTGGTGGTGAGGCCGCTACCCGAGAGCAAAGCTACCGTTCCCATCACCTGTATCCACGGAGACACCCAGCACGTGCCAACCCGCCGGGTGGCCATTTCAGCAGAGCCGGGAACATGGCCAATCGAGGTGGGCATTGTCCAGGATCTTCCGGTCCTAGTGGTGTTGGGCCGTGACTGGCCGGGATTCGAACGGCTGATTGCCGCTACGTTCCAGGTGAAGCAGGGTAACGGGGGACGCCAAAGACGTCGAGCGCTAAGAGCCAGGGACCATCAGCGGGCCTTCCTGGTCGCGGGCAGCGAAAGAGAGGGTGAGTGCCAACCGAACCCCCCCCCAATGTATATATGGATCTTTTCCATCAGGTCACCGGCAGGAGGAGCTTTTGGCCGTGAACAACGGGAAGATGAACGGTTGAAACATTGTTGGAGCCAAGTTGGAGCGTTGGAGGAACAGAACCGACTTCCCGCGCCTCACCCTCTCCCCCCACTTCGTGGTCAAGAACGGCCTACTTTACTGCGTCGCGGAGCGGGGAGGTTAAACACCTTCTCGTGGTGCCGAGGACCAAGACAGAGACCGTCCTCGAGCTGGCTCATTCGCATCCAATGGCAGGGCACCTTGGAGCTCAGAACACTCTTCAACGAATCAGGGATCGGTTCCATTGGCCCGGGATTGACGCAGAGTGAGGCTTTTCTGTCAAAGCTGCCCTACCTGTCAGCGGACATCTCCTCGGCACCCGCCCCCCAGCCCATTGATTCCGATGCCCATCATCGAGGTACCCTTCGGCCGGATCGGCATGGATCTGGTAGGGCCGTTGCCTAAGTCCGCTCGGGGCCATGAACACATCTTGGTTATCGTGAACTACGCCACCCGATACCCAGAAGCCATCCCCCTCCGCAAGGCCACCGCGAAGAATATTGCGAAGGAACTGTTTTTTGATGTTTAGTCGGGTGGGTATCCCCAGCGCCATCTTGACGGACCAGGGTACTCCCTTCATGTCCCGGCTGATGAATGACCTCTGCCAGCTATTCAAGATTAAACAGCTCCGCACCTCAGTGTACCATCCCCAAACGGACGGACTGGTGGAGCGGTTTAATCAGACCCTCAAGCGGATGTTAATGCGAGTGATAGCCGAAGATGGGCGCGACTGGGACCTCTTATTACCATACATGCTGTTCGGGATTAGGGAGGTTCCCCAAGCATCCACCAGATTCACTCCCTTCGAGTTGTTGTTCGGTCAGCAGCCCAGAGGCCTGTTGGATATCGCCCGAGAAGCATGGGAGCAGCAGCCAGCGCCGCATTGGACGGTGATAGAACATGTGAAGGAGATGCGAGAACGGATCGACCGGGTGATGCCCTTGGTGAAGCATGGGAGCAGCAGCCAGCGCCGCATCGGACAGTGATAGAACACGTGAAGGAGATGCGAGAACGGATCGACCGGGTGATGGCCCAGCGCCTATAGGGTCCTACCGTTTGGCCTACATGGAGCCCCCGCGACATACCAGAGAATGATGAACATAGTACTGGGTCCCCACCAAAGTTATGCAGCGGCCTACATTGACGGCGTGGTGACATCTAGACCGACTCCGGAGGGTGTTCGACGAGTTGCGTCGGGCTGGGCTCACAGCCAACCCAAAGAAGTGTCACCTGGGTCTAACAGAGGCGAAGTACCTGGGATATCAGATCGGTCGGGGACTCATCAGACCCCAGGAGAAGAAGGTGGAGGCTGTGCGGTCAGCGGTCCGGCCGACCACGAAGACCCAGGTGCGTGCGTTTCTAGGGTTGGCGGGCTACTATCGCTGTTTCATTCCTCATTTCTCCTCGATAGCTAGCCCCCTAACAGACCTGACAAAGAAAGGACATCCAGAGGTCCTGAAATGGACGGCCGAGGCGGAGACAGCATTCCGGACCCTTAAGCAAGCCCTCATCTCGTCACCGGTTCTGTACGCCCCGGACTTCAAGTGCCCTTTCGTCCTCCAGACGGACGCCTCCGACACCGGTCTGGGGGCAGTCCTATCCCAGGTCCAGGAAGGAGAGGAACATCCCGTCACATACATAAGCCGCAAGCTGACGCCGGCCGAGACCAGGTACGCGGCAGTAGAGAAGGAGGCCCTGGCCGTGAAGTGGGCAGTCCTGGAGCTGCGCTACTACCTGCTGGGCCGAAGCTTTACCCTGGTCACAGACCACGCTCCCTTACAGTGGATGGCCCGAGCAAAGGATACCAACGACCGGGTAACCTGTTGGTTCCTTGCGCTCCAGGACTTCCACTTCACGGTGCGACACCGAGCCGGGGCCTCGAATGGCAACGCGGACAGGTTGTCGCGGATGTGGTCCGGTTGGGCAGGTCTGTTAGGTAACACTTCCCTCCCACCCTTATTATCGTCTCGGAATACTGGAACATCAGGTCGACGCTTGGGGGGGGGGAGTGTGGTGGAGGGTACAGATCCAGGATCAGCGTCGCCTAGGAAACGGCCCGGCAGCTAATGCTGATCACCTACACCTGAGGCCGATTAGCTGCCGGGCATATAAGCCATGTGCACAAGCCACTCTGGCGCTGGTCTCCCAAGCACCAAATACTGTGTCTTTGTCTGTTTTGCAGAGTCAAGCGAGTGAAGCGAGGAGAACTTTATTGTACGAGCACGGACTGGCAGTTTCCTGATTTCAAGCACCCGGGTTGTCACATTGTGGATTATTGGTTCATTATTGTAATAAATTCCCCCTCCGGGGTTGTTTCATCTGCCGTCTTGTGTCCGTCGTGTCTCTTACCATGCCACACTTGTTATAAGTACAAATTTACTGAAATGTCATATTTTTTTACTAAAAACAAGACTTATTTTCTTAGGTCAGTTTGCTCATCAAGAAAATGCTTCTTGATTCAAGAATATTTAGAATATTTTACTTGAAAACAAGAAAAAAAGACTAAGTAAGAAAGTCATTTTTTTCAGTGCAGTACAATTGAAGAGGAACCTGATGTTCAAATATGGTAAGAGACGTTCTCCCTCACACGCTTGCAGTATTCCACCAATCACAACGCACTGGTTAACTGGCCAATCAGAGCACACCTCGCTTTTAAATTGGTTATACACATTGCATCACATCTAAAAAAAATGATAATATTAATTTTAACCGTGTCATATGACTTCTTTAAATCCTTATTTATAGTGTATGTTTTATACATTTTATAAAAGTAATCTGTTTTGTTTTATAGAATTATACCAATGACAATAAAATGCAAGGAATTATGGAGAAAAGCCAATGGGACCTGAAGCGTGTACGCATTCAGAGACGGCGCCTCCCAAGACTAGACGATTTTGTTCATATTTATCAAGCAACCCATTACGCCCTGTTAAAGGAGTTTACGGACTCTTCTCACAAGAAAAAAGTGAGAATAATACTTATATCTAATGAATATAGCATTTATTGCTGAGTAATCATAGTAACATTTTCCGTGAAAACAATCTTGATATCTGTTATATTGACTGAGGGCCATGGCAAAGATTGAATTCATAGAAATATTCATTATTAAATTCAAACTTGTCACTCATCATTGAATTGTAAGACTTTAGTCTATATTTCACAGACATGGTTACATATTTCCAAGTATTTGCAAATGTGTAAAGTACTTGAATATTAATACTCTCAAGGATCAAGTATCTGTACTGTTTTACTTGGAAAATAACTTTGGACATTTTAGGAACATTATAATGCATAGCTTATATCATACTTTTTACTCAACAACATTTGATAAATACATGTGAATGTTTACATTAAAAAAGTACATTTAAAAGTGAGAGTATTTTCTTATTTTTACTCAACTCATTTAATTCAAAATCGTTTTACTTGAGTGTCATGATTCTGCCTCTTCTTGTCAGATATCTCTTGGTTTTGAGGCAGAATTAAAACGGAACTCCCTGTTTCATGTGGAAAGAGGCTTTTTGGCGCTTTTTGGCTTGCCATACTCTCTCTCCCGTCTGCGTCTGTTCCCGCCCTTTCGTCTCGTTATTGCTTGTTAATTAGTTCATGCCCCGCACCTGTCCCCTCTTGATTTCTTCCCCTTTAAATAGTCCTCATGTTTCATTGTCCTGTGTTCGGACATTGTGTTTGTTCCATGCCAGGGGCCCGTTTTTCGTACGTTGCATAAAACAGCCGAGATCAAATGAGACATCCAAGATGATATAATCGTGCTAATCATGATCTGGCTAATTAGGTTCTTCGAACACACCTGCCGGATATGATTAGTATAGCTGGTTTTAGTTAGTGAGATAATTGCGCGTTCATGCGCTTGTTTAAAAGGGGATATGTATCGATAGTAGAAACATTGATCAGCAACGCTGCTATTGGCTGCTCACCATGGCCAAAGAGCGCGCTCAGTTTTTCAATGCAGCAGAGCAAGAATTATTACTGGAAGGGTATGCTGAATTTGAAAAAATAATTAAAACGCCAGGGAACACTTCAAAGTGTGCAAAAGCCAGGAGAGAGGGCTGGCAAAAAGTAGCAGACAAATTAAATGCGTAAGTGTTCCATGTTATGGTTATATCACTTATTATTACAGTATATATTCTTATTTTAATAATTTCATAATTGCTTAATGTCAGAGCCAGCTCAGGACCCACTAGAACATGAGAACAAGTAAAATTGAAGTACAAGAATATTCTTCAAACTGGTAATCCTTTCTACTTCTACTGTTAAGTATCTGTTACCAAAAACATTTTAAATGATGTGTTTGTCTGTTAATAATCAGCAATCAAGAAAAAGGCGGAAAAACAGGTGGTGGTCCTGCACCCCCACATTATACCCTGGCAGAAGAGCTGGCCCTTGGTCTAAATGAGAACCGACCCATTGTAAAGGGCATCCCTGGGGGCAGCTCTTCCTTAGACCTAAAGCCAGGGACCAGTAACAGTAACACCTTAATTACAGGTAAATGAGTTTTAAATCATCTTGCTACACTGTAAATAATTTGTTGCTGCGTTAAATTAAGTATGTCTATAATCCAAATGGCTGGTACAGTCATTTCAACAGATAAATATTGAGTCAATTGCTTTGACTTGTGAAGGTGAAAACTGCATAACTTAATGTAAAAATATTTTGCAATATGTTATTGATCATATTTTTTCCTAGTATATTGTAATGCCATTGAGTTCTCCTGTTTTGTGTAGTTTTACATAATACACCAACACTTTTACCTGTTCCCAAGAAAGTGGTGGCTGAAATATGTGCAGTAAGTGGACATTTCTAACTTTACATCAAAAGGAAAGAAAGTGCAACACTTTGTAATACCCATTTTTCTTTTGCATAGGACAATGAAGAAACCCTCTCAGATGACTGTCCTTTGGAGGAAGTACTTGTAAGTGCACAAATAACTTTATTTAATTTATAGGTGTGTACATATTATTTCTGACTGCAATATGAGTTGCAGGAGGAAACGTCTACAGCACAAAGTGATACAGAGGTGGGCAGTCTACTTTTCCTTTTTCTGTTGCGTGAGGCTTGTGTTGAGTTTTTTTTTTTTTTTTTTTTTTTTTTTTGGCACAGGGGGATATCCATACCCTATATAAACAGAATCTTCAACAGCAAATTGAGTATTTTGATCTTAAAAAACAAAAATTAAGGGGAGAAATTGAACTTGACACCTTTAAGAAAAAACTGGCACTAGAGATTGAGTTGCTTCAAAAGGAACTTCAGAGTAAGTGCTAAAACACTATTTTTCACAAAGAGCACTATTGCTGCCCTTGGATAACAATATATATTATTGCAGGCAAACGATGACCATCACTGGCTTTTCTTGAGAAACAATAATTGAAATAAAACTCCATGAACTAAGCATGTTGTCTTGTCTTCTATTATTAATTTAATGAAGAATTCAAAAATGGTGTTCCACAATTCTGTCCCGTGCAGCTCTGCCACTAGGTTGGTCCAAGTACACTGGCTGGAGGTCATCATCAGGCTGCACCTCCACCACAGGGGTCCTCTCCTTTCTGATGGTGGCAATATTGTGGAGGATGGCACATGCAACAATAATGTCACAGGCCCTGTCAAGTGCAGCCCTCAGACCCTTAAGACACTGAAATCGTGCCCTTGTCCTGGCTAGAGCTGCATTGTAACGGGTTTGTGGTCCAGGGGTTTGGGTCAGGGAATGGCGTCATGAAGTACTGCCTGCAGGCATAGCCCCTGTCACCAAGCAGGATCCCATCGTAAGCACCTGGAAAAATGCAGTTTTGTTAGGCTCAGAATAAAATTATGTAATGCAGTGAGTTTTAAATATTTTTTTTCCTTACCACGTTCAAATAATGTGCATAAATGTGACTCTCTGAAAATCCTGGAGTCATGCACAGAACCAGGCCATGTGGCTTCCACATTTGTGGACGAGTGTGCAGTCTATGGCACCAATAACGTTAGGGAAGCCTGAGGAACAAATACTGTAAGTCCTAGGCTACTTTTTTGGCATGATCATGATTGCATTATCTTCATTAACAATTATAATGTACCTGCAATGGCAAAAAAAAAAATTGTGGAAATACCACAAAGCCCCCTAAAAACTGTTTGAGTGCCAGATAAACTTTGCGAATGGCACGACATACAGCACTTTTACCCAAGTTTTATGCATCTCCAATGGTGTAAAGGAAAGTGCCACTCGCAAAGAATCGCAAAACTATACAAACTGTTTGTGCAGTTGTTAAAGCCCGACTCCGACGAGTCGAACATTTAACGTGTGGCTCCAACAAGTTGATAATGTAGATTACACCCTCCCGAGAAAAACGATATCTCTCAATCAGTAGATTATCGCGCTACGCTAAAGGATCCTGTCGATTTGAAAGCTCTTCAAATTCTGGGCACCTTCAGCAACGGATTCCTGATGTAAAAACGGACAAGACATGGCTGCGAAAGACTTCCCATATCACCTCCGCTTATAAAGCCGGGATCTAATCCTGTTAACATGAAATAAGCCTGCTTGCGAGCAGGTTTAAGATTGCGCACCTGTTGCTATGACAGCAAGTCTAGGATGAGCTTCGAAGAACCATACAATCCAAGATCATGCCAAATCGTCAACAATCAAATCCAGCTAGTTGGTTAGCGACGTACGAAGAACGGGCCCCTGGATGATGTTGTGTCATTGTATACCTGTGATTATCCCCAAATCACATTTTGTGAAATGTAGTGAGGTATGTAAGTATAATATATTATTTTATATGTAGACAAGTAAACATTTTCCAAATGTAAAAAGGCTGGAATAAAGATACATGATAAATGTACTTTAAGAAAAAACACTTAAGTACTTTATATCTCTCCATATTTGTCAATCTAGACTCACAGGGAAGATGTTGAACGTTGGAAACAAAGAAGGCAGTCCAAGAAAGGCATTTATGTATCACCATTACTAAAGGTTTTTCCCTTCAAGAAAGCCCGAAAGGTCAGTATTAGGATATTCCATACCATATGACAATATTTTTTTATTAAATACAGAATGTACTGTTTTCGTTTTAAAGCAGGCCACTGTGTTGCCAAAGACAACTACACCACAGGCAGCAATCCAAGAAGAAACAGTGTGCAGACAAAACACTGTAAGTAGAATAGAGCATCCAAGAGCTATTGGTGGTTGCATTCTTCACTGGGACTTGCTATGTATGATTTCAATTGATCATTTCATAATTTTCAAAATTATGGAGCAGATGGTGTCAAATTAGCTGTATTATATTTTGAGTGTGTAAACTAATTAACGTCACTGCCTACATTCTATGCAATATACTATATATTATATAAACAAATATGTATTTATTAACTAACACGTTGGTGTGAGAGGGATTAACGTATTTAGTTACTTTCGTTAGAGCAGCTGCAAGGGACAGAAATATTGACAAGTCAAGCCTCCTAAGATTCATAAAGAAAAAAGAGAAAGGGGAGGTAAAATCAGTAGCCTGGGGTGCAGTAGCTGAGGCAAAGAGAATATTCACAGACAGGATGGAGGAGGAGCTTGCCAAACACTTGAAACAACTAGCTGAACAGTTCCATGGCCTTCCTCCAGTTAAGTGCCGTCAACTGGCATTTGAATACGCAGAGAAAATTAATATCCCTGTCCCTGCCAATTGGACAAAGACACAATGTGCAGGTAGGCTAGGGTGTGCAAGAGATCACATGATTCTGTAGGTTAGCTAAGGCCAACTGATATTGCCATGAAGCTAAATCTTAGCCTATAGCTAATAATTGTGCCTGTCAAAAGATTAATCGCGATAAATCGGTTCCAAAATTAAAGTTTGTGTTTACATAATAACATTCTTAAATATATACATGCTTGTGTGTGTTTTATATATAAATAATAATTATACACGGTACACACACATATATATATATATAATCTAAACACAAACTTTAATTTTGGAACCGATTAAACGCGATTAATCTTTTGACAGCCCTACTAATAATGAATTGTCTACTCAAGGTGAAGATTGGTTTGGCAGCTTCCTAGCACGTCGCCATCTCTCTGTCCGAACTCCAGAGGCAACATCCCTGGGAAGGGCTACAGCCCTCAATAAAACTACAGTCGGGGAGTTCTTTGACAATCTGGCTGTAGTGATGGACAGGTGACAGAATTAATTCTTTAGTTGCAAATGTTTTATGGAGGCTTTACCTGCAAGATTTGGTTTTGATTCTGATAAGGTTCTTCCCTTGCCTCTCATCTTTAACAGGCATACATTCCTCCACACATGATTTACAGTGAGGATGAAACAGGCGTCTTTACAGTACAAAAGCCACAGCAGGTAGCCTAAGCTACACATGATACACTAGAGAGCACCAGACTGATACTGAGTGGCTTGTGTTAATGACCAGCTAGCTATTGACAGAATGCTGAAACTAATGCTATTAGTAATGTTGTGAACCTGTGAACTGGAAAAATGAATGGACTGAAAATAAATACAATGTACCTTTAGACCAGTAGTAGCCTACTGATTGCACATGCCATTGATTCTAAACTTTCTATTTGATTCAGGTTGTGACAGAGAAAGGAAATAAGCAAGTTGGTTCTGTCACAACGGCTGAGAGGGGGGAGAACTGGTGACTGTGGTGTGTGCAGTGAATGCTGCTGGGAATGCCACACCTCCTATGTTTATCTTCCCCATTGTTAAGTTTAAGGACTGCTTCATGATAGGAGCACCTCCAGGAGCCAAAGGTACCTCCACCAGAACGGGATGGATGAATGAATACACCTGGGCTGAGTTCCTTGATCACCTGATACAGCACACTAACTGCACCCCTGACCGTCCCATGCTGCTAATCCTGGATAATCTTAAGGCTCACATCTCACTCAAGGCAGTAGAAATAGTGAAGAGCAACGGTATTGTTCTGCTCACCCTCCCACCCCACACATCGCATGCAGCCTCTCGACGTGACTGTGTTTGGCCCGTTCAAGACCCAATACAGCCGAGCTCTTGATGGGTGGATGAGATCCAACCCTGGCAAAACAGTCTCGATCTACCAGATTGCAGGACTTGTGAATGAGGCCTTCATGTCAGCAGTGACACCACGCAACATTAGTTCTGGATTTAGGTCCTCTGGGATTTTCCCATATAACCGAGAAATTTTCCCTGATGAAGCGTTTGCACCATCCATGGTGTCAGACCGGCCAAACCCTGAGCTGCAGCCTGCCACTGCAGATGATCCGGATGGTCCACCCCCTGCAGGTGAACCACCCGCTGCAGATAATGCACTCGCTGATGCTAATCCATCCACTGCGCATGGTCCACATGGATGTGCCTCGCCAGCTGACTCAGATGTGCCATGTGTTCCCAGACGACCTGGATATGTGTCTCCTCGTGAAATCCTACCACTTCCCAAATGTCCTCCCAGAACACAAACCAAACGAAAGCGTGTGAAGACAGCCATCCTAACTGATACTCCTGAGAAGCAGGCAATTGAAAAGGCTTATAAAGAAAGACAAAATAAACTGTCAGGGAAAAAGAAAAAAATAGCAAAGAAAAGGGAAAACCGAAAAAGAAAGCAACCAAAAAGATATAGTTAGTAGTTAGCAGCTCTGAGGAGAGTGATGTCCCTGTCTCAATGGATAATGTGTCTGACGAAGAGAGCTCTGAGGATGAGAGAAGTGATCAAGGAAACACAGATCTGTCCGTGGGTGACTTTGTCATAGTCAACTTTGCAACCAAACACAGGAGCGTCCGTTTCATTGACATGGTTAAGAAAGTTAAGGATGACGAAATACTTGCACAATTTCTCAGAAGAATCCAGGGAAACACGAAAGTGTGGCAGAGACCCACATTTGCTATAAAGGAAAATGATGTGGCACATGTTCCTAAAAGTGATGTGGTGAAGAAGCTGCCTCAACCTAAAAGGCCTGGAGGAACCACACGGAGAGAACAATTCCTCATCTTTCCCTGTAACCTTCAGGGCTGGAATGTAGAGTAGGCCTTGTTGTAGAGTATGACAGTAGGCTGGTGTTCTAATCCATGTGGGTCTAAGAGAGTGAGTCCCAGGCTGTTCTAGCTGGTTTTGATTGTCCTTTGCTCTGACCCCCAGACACTAGCTGGCTCTAAGGGTCCTGTGTTCTGACCCTCAGACTGTGTTCTAATCTAACTGGTTCTATCTGTCATTTGAATGTTAATTAAAACATTTTGAATTATATTCTGTTGTAGCCTATTTGATTTTGTTCCGAGTTACTTTCCAGTTTTAAGAATTTTGGTCTTAATTGACCAATCCCCATGATTCTGTTACTACTCCGACATTAGTTCTGGAATGTGTGGTTGTCAAGCTAGCTGTCAGGATCCTAACTGTTACAACATGTGTTGTTATGGTAGTTTCAGAGTGGAAATAGTAAGTGGTTCAGTTTACCCCGAGCTGGTTCACTTTACCCCCTTGATTTCTCTGGTCTGCCTCAGTTTACCCTTAAGATGGGGTAAAGTGAGACACAAGACGACTTTTTAAAAAACACTCATATTTTCACTGACCTTCGTCCTGAATACATTCTGATAATTTCCATTGCTAGGAAACATCCTGAATTAATGGGAAATGTGTACATTTTACTGATATATCATTTTAGCTCGCTTAGAGGGGAGCAAATGTAAAAAATGTCTCACTCTACCCCACTCTCCCCTACATACTGTACATATCATTTAAATCATATGGCATCATATGTACGACGCAGTTAAATGCAAGCCCTGCATGTAACAGATTGAAGCACAGAATTTAATGTTTTTTATCTATGATTTTCGAAGTTATCTAAGTTTTTGATTCACTGAGCGGTACAGCCAAACTGATTTCACTATTTTTAAACTGTACTTTACAAGGTAACAAAACATACTTAAACAAGTACCAAATAAGTTGTACAAATGTAATAAACTACTTTATTTTTTAATTGCAGTCTATTTTACAGTAACATTCAAGTAAGAAATTGAGTAAATAAAGTATAAAATAAAATAAACAAGCTTATTTGGGGAACAGAAGTTAATTCATAAGATATGCCCCTAGAAGTTCTAATTTTTAAACATGTCATTTTAAAATGCATGTCTTCACAAACTGTATAGCCTGTTATTTATTAGAATTCCATGCAATGTAAATCAAGATAAAATCTGTTTGTTTTAGGTTCATGGTGAAACGCTGGATGTCATCATGAAGGGAATGCGTGTCTGCCTTTTGATTGGATATGATGGGGTCCTAATTGATGCTTTTCCTCTTGACGTTTTCAATGTGGCCGTGGTGGTGGAGGGGACGATTGTTCTTCATAACCTCAGAGATGTGCCTACTGCTTTTGCTATGCTAATGGGAACCATCTACTGCCTTAATCAGGAGTACCCTCGCAACATGAAGTACTCGTTTGAATTCCTGCAGAAGGTTGTCATGAAGATTAAACCTGACCACTGTTCAGCTCGGATACACGGACTTAGAAACAAACTGCTGAGGTATCCTTTATAGACTGATGCCAAGCCTTAAATGAATAGTTTACCTAAATATGAAAATTCTGTCAAATTCTTGCCTTCATGTCATGCTAGGTGTATATGATATCCATTCCTTAGTGTAACATAGTTATAGTGACTCTTGTTGTTTTTTAATGCTGTTGATAGATATGTGTGATGAATGAATGTCATACACACCTAGAATGGCTTGAGGGTAGGGATGTCGCGATAAACGGATGATAAATATCACGTGATTTATGCACAGCTTTTGAGTGAAGTACGGGAAAATGCTGCTGCAACCGAAAGCCGCAGGGCGCTCTGATACGGAAACTCCAAATAGGCACTGCAGAAGAAGACCATAACACGATCTAGAATCTAGGAAATGCCTATGGACATCTTTTTGTCACGGTTACTCAAGCCTCATCAGGTATTTTAATGATAATAAAGTATATTTATAATGATCATGTTTGATGGGTGTTGCTTTTTCAAATGCACATTATAAGTGACTCAAACTCGCACTGCTTTTAGATCTTTTTTTCCTACTGATCCCAGAGCCGTGCTTCACGGAGAAGCTACGCATTCAAAAAAATATTGACACATTGCATATCGCAGCCAGCTCGATTTTAATAGGATTTAGTGGTATCGCGACAGCCCTACTTGAGGGTGAATCAGTTATAACAGAATTTTCATATTTAAGTAAACTATTTCTTAAACTGGATAGAGATGGTGTGCTGATTTATAGACTAGTTCTGAAAAGGACATCTTAATGCTGGTATATCTGAGAGGTTTGGTTACTTGACTATGTCCAGAATTACCCTATACAAACCATCTTATGAAATAAGATGAAAATATTTGTGTGACGAGCGGGGCGGGACGAGAGCCGTGAGGTAACGGTGCGAGGCCGGTGGCGCGAGTGATTATGAGCGTCACCTTTGTGCGCACTGGTCTCGCATCTCTCACGGAGGAGCTCGGGGCGCATAAAGAGAAGAGCGGCAGGAGAGTACGACGTGAGGGGACCAGGCCTGGATTTTATGTTGTGTTTGTGTGGGCGGCAGTGGTCCGTGAGGCATTGCCGCCATGTTACTTTAGTTTTGTGTTTGTTTCTTTTTATTAAAGTTTATTGTATGTTCCACTGCCGATGTTGTACGTTTTGTATTTTTATACTGTAATAGGTTATGTCACACAGCTATCTAATGGATTAAAGTTGTTAAAAATCTACACCCAAATCCACACTCAATGTATTTTTTGCAATGCAGGTCAGGGTGACAACCTCGCCTACTGAACCACTAAAAGCAACCCCAGAAAAACGCAGAGAACTCTTGGTCAGTATTGTAGTCCTTTGTGAAAGACATCAAATGAAGCATCACTATTTAAATATAAAAAAATGGGAGCTCCTATCTGTCCTTTTTTGCATAGTTTCATTATGTTGAATTTCCCTTTTACAGACATCAAATGAATGTGAATTTTAGAAAGTGTATACCAGTGTCCTCTGTGTTGCTGTGTGTGCTTGTTGGTGTTTATGACTTATTCAGATTGCATTTGAAGCAGATGACACATCACTCACAAAAGAAGAAAGAACAAAAACACAGATCCAGTCTGCTGACTCCAAAGCCCAAAAGGTTTGAACTTATTATTTATTTGTTCAAATGTATGAATTTATGATGAAAACTAGACCACGTGTGACAAATTAGGTGAAAATTATTTATAAAGACATTGGGTATTGTGGTGTATATGGGCAGTGACACATAGATGCAGTGTACCTGTTGTGGGTGTTAAGTCAAATAAGCATTTTTTAAGTCATGATAATATTTTATATTTAGCATTTTAAATTAATGTCAACAAAAACGAACAATCTGATTTTGGTTGATGTAAAAAAGCAAAAGAAAAAAGAAGCAAAGTAACACCAAGCAGGTAAGTAAGCAGAGCAGTCAACCTCCTCGGGGTCCTGCCCTGTGCGAGATGACCGCTCTGTCAGTGACAGAACCAGCCCGTCTAGACTGTCTGGGTCTATGGGTCAAAAGAGCAAGCTTTCCCAAGCACAGAGCTCCTCTTATCTCGGTATGGAACTAGACTATGGAACGCCCCGCGGAGAATGACGACTCCATCCCTGCGCATTCCAGCTCATATGGGAGAGCTTCGGCCAGGCGGACCTGTTTGCCTCCCCAGACTCCACCCATTGCCCACTTTGGTACTCCCTGACCGAGGGTCCCCTCGGCATGGATGGCTTAGCACACAGCTGGCCGCAGAACAAGCGGAAGTACGCCTTCCTGGCCAAACCAGACTTGGCACTCAGACCTGATGGCTCTGACGACAGCCCCCCCATGGTCAATTCCCCTGACGAAGGACCTTCTGTCGCAGGGAAGTGCACGATTTGGCACCCCAAGCCAGGCCTCTGGAATCTCCATGCTTGGCCCCTGGAAGGGACGAGGAGACTTTGAGTGGCTTGCCGCCGGCGGTCAGAGAGACCGTCCTGCAGGCTAGAGCCCCCGCCACTAGGCGTTTATATCGTCCTGGTGTTCTTCCCACAGGGAGAACCCACAGAGTTGCTTGATCGGGTCAGTGTTGACCTTCTTACAGAGACTAGAGAGTAATCTCTCCCTATCCACGTTGAGAGTGTATGTAGCCACTATTGCTGCTAATCGCGATCTCGTGGAGGGTAAGTCTCTTGGTCAACATAACCTGGTCACCAGGTTCCCTAGGGGTACCCTTCTTGGGACCTTAATGTGGTCCTACAGGGCTTTGGTACGGCCCCTTTCGAGCCCCTCAGAGACGCCAGTCTTACTCATCTAACGATGAAGGCAGCGCTCTTGATGGCGCTCGCTTCTATCAAGAGGGTGGGGGATCTCCACGCATTTTCCGTGACCCATGGGTGCCTAGAATTCGGGCCCTTTAACTCTAACGTGATCTGAGACCCCAGCCCGGTTACGTGCCCAAGGTTCCCACCACTCCCTTCCGGGACCAGGTGGTGAACCTGCAGGCGCTCCTCTCTGGGGAGGAAGACCCAATCTCCAACGTGTTGTGTTCAGTACGCGCACTGCGCCTCTTGGACTGCACACAGAGCCTTAGAAGCTCCGAGCAGCTCTTTGTTTGTTTTGGGGGACAGCACAGGGGGAGGTGCTGTCCAAACAAAGATTGGCGCACTGGATTGTAGATGCCACTGCTTTGGCATACCAGTCCCAGGATCGCTCGTGCCCGCTGGCAGTGAAAACCAACTCCACTTAGGGTATGGCCTCCTGGTGGGCAGTCTGGTTGTAATGCTCCGGGTTGGGCTACGCCCAGTACCTTCGCGAGGTTTTACAACATCAGAGTAGGGCCAGTGTCAGCTCATGTCTTACACGCTGCCAGATTATAAGCATCAGTCCTGGGCGTACGCCTGCGCCCCTTTCCATGTGAGTCTAGTGCGCTATATAGCCTCCCTACTTTCCCCATTGGAGTGAAGTATAGGCATTCCATCCATCCATCACTAAGCTGTCAATTATGGTAACGAACCGGGCGGAGCGGTTTGTTAGAACCAAGTCCAGTACTGGTAGAGTCGCCCCTGCTCAGGTGGACCCCTATACTAGGACTATTGCCCCATACGTAGTGACTCCCCTGCAGGGTAGTCCCGTATGTTGCATTCCTCACTCCTGGTTACCCTTTTGGTGAACCTGTGACCTCCCCCGTGGTGGTTCACCCCACCTGGGTTCTGTCCCCCCAATCGACCTGACAAAAATTCTCACCTGTTGTTCTCCCCCCTGGTGAGACCATGTTAGCGTCTCCACATGTAAACCTCCCCTTGTGGTAGGATGTGGCCTCCGTAACACACTCTACAACATGTGTCTTCATGCCACAACGCTTAGCCGACCCGCAGCAGCGACCGGGAGATACCTCTCAGGTTCCTCAGCCCAAGGGGTGAATTAATGACCGCCCCCATCTTCGTTTTATACCCGTATGTACGGGGCGGAGACTGGCGTGCGTGTGCCCTTCGCCAAGCCCATTGGCGTTTTAAATTCCTCTCGGAGATGATAGGTTCTCAAGATCAAACCCCAGTCTGTCTCAACACAACGTTTCGTTCCCTGGAACAGGGAACGGAGGTTAGAGTCGTAACCGAGACGTTTTTTCTACTTATTAGAAATTATGTTTCTGTAGGCCTTTGAAGTGAAAAAATGTGTATTTCTCCAAAATGCTACAGTAAAATAAGTCCATATATGGTGTGCATGTAGTGTGGGATGTCCCCTAGAGAAACTCATCATCAGTTTTTTCTACTTATTAGAAATAATGTTTCCACAGGCTTCCGAAGTAGAAACATTTGTATTTCTCCAAAATGCTACAGTAAAATAAGTCCATATATGGTGTGCATGTAGTGTGGGATGTCCCCTACAGAAACCTAACCTCAGTTTTTTCTAGTTATTAGAAGTTATGTTTCTATAGGCTTTCAAAATTTAAAAATGTGTATTTCTCCAAAACGCTACAGTAAAACAAGTCCATATATGGTGTGCATGTAGTGTGGGATGTCCCCTACAGAAACCCAACCTCAGTTTTTTCTAGTTATTAGAAGTTATGTTTCTATAGGCTTTCAAAGTTGGAAGAATGTGTATTTCTCCAAAATGCTACAGTAAAATAAATCCATATATGGTGTGCATATAGTGTGGGATGCCCCCTACAGAAAACCATCATCAGTTTTTTCTACTTATTGGAAATGATGTTTCTGTAGGCCTTTGAAGTGGAAAAAATGGTTATTTTTACAAAATGCTAAAGTAAAATAAATCCATATATGGCGTGCATATAGTGTGGGATACCAACTACTGAAACCGACCATTAGTTTTTCTACTTATAAGAAATAATGTTTCTATAGGCTTTCAAGGTTGAAAAATGCGTATTTCTCCAGAATGCTACAGTAAAATAAATCCATATATGGTGTGCATATATTGTGGGATGCCCACTACTGAAACCGACCATTAGTTTTTACTACTTATTAGAAATAATGTTTCTATATATGGAGGACCATAAGAGTCCTGTGTAAAGTAATAAAGCATTTCATTGTTTAATAACTAATTCTACAATAAAAATAGGCATTAATCCATTTGTTTTTAACTTCATGTTTTAATTCAAATATAAATAGGCGAAATGATAAAGTTATTTAATATGTATTGTTTTAATGGGCAATAAAAAGCGTGATTGTAAAAATAATTAATAAATGAAATATTAATCCATCAAGAAATACTTCGTATTAAAAAGGGACTTTTTAAAAACAACATAATACACAAAATAAATACATAATTTTAAAGTGCATTAATGAATTCCTTTATAGATAGTGGAATTTGAAAAATGTATTTGAAAATGCGATTTAAAAAGAAGAATAAATTATTGGATTTACAAATTAAACTAGGAATATGAGTTTCAATCAGTTATTTAAAAGACTATTTATTTGACCATTTGCATTTCCATTTCACCGCTGCCTTTCTTCTTCCAATTTGCTATTCGATTTGCTTAGTCATTTAGCTTTTCCTTTAAGCCTCTCTATTTAGCATTTCCCTGACACTTTGGGGCCGTGCATTGGTAAAACGAGGTTAAACAATGCAAATTAGCTATGGTGAAAGATATGCAACAAGCTCTCTGATTGGCTAGTTCCTTGTACGTCATGTTCAGAGCAGTGGCGGCTGCTGATCTTTTAAAGAGGGGAAGCTCATTTTCGGCCTAAATCATAAAAATTGTCCATTTATTTATATGTAAATTCTGCCCTACGTTCCTTTTCAAGAAAATGCTCTGTAACCCTGTCGTACCAACTAGGCGTCTTTTCCAGTGACTTGACCAGTGTCCTCTTAATGGCCAGCAGCTATTTTCATGCCTTTTATATGCCCTGTCAAAGTTTGACAGATCTCCAAACCCCAATTTTGACCAAACAACACATCCATGAGATGGTTTCATCAAGAGACATGGCCAGCAGTACATTTTCTTTTTCACAGCACTTCCAGTCAGCCAGCTAACTTTGTCATACCAGGAGACCTGAAAAGACCTGTTACTTTTCCCTATCTTTTGCACTAAATCAATCTTAGGTGTTGATCTGCCCTGCTGTTTAATTCTAAGTTTCTCCTCGTAAGGAAGACTTTCTAATGGCTTTGCCAAAATCAGGTCGACAATATTAGCACTGTCTGCCATCGTGTGCAGTTTGCTAGCTGGCTAGTTCAGACTATATGAATTAATGAACAAACGATCTAATATATATATATATATATTTAACTCAACGGGAGGAAATGTGGGAATTATGTTAAACTGAAACAATGAATGTGGTGTGAAATTGAGTGAAATATACGATGAAGGTTGAAGCAGTTTGTCTTTCGACTACACATGCAAAATCCGCGATGGGACTGAGTTGGAAATGGAGACACAGAGTGATACGCGTCATAATCTGAAGACCACGCCCACGCCCACACCAACCGTCTCTTGATGCATTGCGAGAAGCTGCCGCCTCCTTGTCATTTATGATTTATAAAAAATAAAATAAAATGTCTAAAAGCTGATATGTGACAATGTGTATAGCAAACAAGCTAAAAAAAAAACAAGAAATAAGTTTTTATAAGCTGTCGACCCCAAAAAACGAGCGTTTTAGGACATAAAAGTGGATTAAAAAGAGATGACAGACCCTCCAATCATCACGCAGACGCTCGGAGTCCGGGCCAGCCCACTCCTCCATTCATCCCAGAGACGCTGAGCGTCCGTGGGCGGGACATAATCGCAGCATTATCCAATGACCGTCTTGTTTCTAAGCACTGAAAAAAACTGTTTAAAGCAGCCCCATTGAAGTCAATGGACGCTGGGCTTCAACAGAGTAATGCACTGTACGCTACGGGAATGAATGAGAAGGAAATCGAGTCAGCCGACCTAAGTAGCTGATTCTGAACGAAATTGTTTTCGTTCGAGATGAACGTGTTTAACGCATTTTTAGTCAATAAAATGTTAACATAATAGTACATATATTTGACCATTCATTTTTTGACAATTATAGGGGAAGCTGAGCTTCCCTTGCAGTCTTAAAGAAATCGCGACTGGTTCAGAGGTATGTCAGATGAGCAATGAAGAAGAGAGGATAGTCTGTTGTTCACTGCACGTGTAACCAGCGCGTTATCAGCGCCTGCTTTTTATCTAACAGAAATCATTGAAAAGGAAACGTATTGTTAGAAGTAGAACAGGTTAGAACATTCACACTGCCCGTGGAAGCGCTTCAGTGCTGCGGTCATTTTGGCGCCGAGTCTATTTATGATGAGCTGCTTACGCTCAGTTAAAGTGACATAAGTTGCAGTGCTTATGGCCAAAATGCTTATGGATTTACGCGAAATGTAACAGTTTTACAATTAAAGCATGTAACTGACGTCTGTTGTGTTTTAAACCGCCATTATGACTTCATAAAATGTTTTTTCTATGAAACCGCAAACACACACCATACAGTAGATGCTACTGTGTACTGTCTATGAGGAACATTTTCTCCAAGAGCAGCGCACCACACACCCCCTCGCGTTCCGGTTCCCCCGGTCTGCTCATGAGCAGTGTCCCACCGGTGCTGATGGAAGCAGCTGCATCATGCTGTCAATCAAAACTAGGCAAATCCTTGTATTTTCTTCAGCGCTTCCACGGGCAGTGTGAATGTTCTAACCTGTTCTACTTCTAACAATAAGTTTCCTTTTCAATAGTTTCTGTTAGATAAAAAGCAGGCGCTGATAACGCGCTGGTTACACGTGCAGTGAACAACAAACTATCCTCTCTTCTTCATTGCTCATCTGACATACCTCTGAACATGACGTACAAGGAACTAGCCTATCAGAGAGCTTGTTGCATATCTTTCAACCATAGCCAGAGGCGGACAGAGTACACAGCTTCATTACTTGAGTAAAAGTACAGATACCCCATGCTAAATTTTACTCAAGTACAAGTAAAAGTACTACAGTCAGATGTCTACTTAAGTAAAAGTATTGAAGTACATGTTTTTAAAAGTACTTGAGTATCAAGAGCAAGGCCGTAACCAGGGTTTGAAAATTAGTGAGGTCCAAAGTAAGGTGTTAAGAATTGTGCTATAATAACACCCACAAATGCACTCCTAAACTTCAAAATAGACAGACATGTTGATGATTGCGAAAGTTTTTTTATTCAAAATAATGTTTTACATTTCACAGACGTGTGTGTGGTGTGTGTGTGTGTGTGTGTGCGCGTGCGTGTGCGTGTACTACTCTTCATTCCTTGGCTCACTGAAATGACAAAATAAAAAAAGACAGATTCAGACTTCAGACAGAGAGTTTATAATCAATGCAAATGCAAATGACTGTTGGATGACTATACTCTTTACAACATGCATTACCTTTCCATTGAAAGCTAGCTGTATCCTCCTGTGGCCAGAGGCATCCCACCGTCTAAGGACTCTCTCCTTGTCCAGCTTAACTTTTTGATGAACATGCATCAACGCCAGTCCTGTGAGCCTTTCACTAGACATAGAAGATCTGAGCCATGTTTTGAGCCTTCGCATTGCAGAGAATGACCGTTCACATTCACATGTTGTCACTGGAAGTGTAAGAAAAATTTTCAGCATACACTGGATGTTGGGGAAGAAGGACATCTGTGTTGTTTTCAGAGTTTCCAATGCTGATGCAGGCAGCACCCCATCTTCAGAGTGAAACTTGTGCCTCCAGCATTCTATTTCCTGCTCTACTGTGTTTGGATAAGGTAGGTCCTCATGGTACCACTTTACCATTCTTTGCTCTCTTTCTTCTGTGAGTTTCTTCAAAGATTTTGGTACCAGGTAAGCTGCTAGTAATGCAGGCTCATTACTTTCAGAGAATCTCTCATCCAGCTCACTACTAGTTATGTGATCGATGAAGGGATAGAAAAGATTCACCCGGTAGTGGTCTTCCACTGACTCTGTAGATATGTTCTGTAATTCTGTTTTACTGTTATTCTACGCTTTGTTGGGACCACATCAACTGAGTTGGCCAATGCTGTGGCTTTTTGAAAACATGGACTGAATCCTTGCTCATTTCTTTGTTTGGCTATGACTTGCCGTACATTTCTTGCCTCCTCGTATGCTGTGATGATGTCCAAGTTGGTAGACTGCAGCTTTTTGGTTAGAGGTAGCATATAACCCAGCACTTTGTTGGCTATTACAGCAGTAATGATGGTCTCAAATGTTCCAATACTATGCCGGAGAGTACTGGCCTTTCCAGAGGTGGTAGTTACTTCTGCCTCCATGGTCTCCAAAACAGAATGTATAGCAGTGAACTGCTCCACAAAAGCACTCAGTGTGTTTGCTCTGCTACCCCATCTAGTGTCTGACATCAGTGGGATCCCTGCTGTTTTTGGTTGCCCTTCTCTTCTACTCTCTGCCCGCAGGGCATCTTTTCTGGCCCCTGTGGCTGAGAAGAACACTGCAATCTTTTCTACGATGGACATTGTGTTCCTCACCAAAGGAAGATCAGAACAACCATGCACCACAACCAAATTAAGTGCATGGCTCCTACAATGGGTGTACATTGCCCTGGGGTACAGTTCCTTGACTCTCTTTTGTACCCCACTCACTTTGCCACTCATTGTAGAGGCCCCATCATAACCCTGACCCCTTAGGAAAGTTGTTTGAAGACCCCACTTTGTCAGCTGATTAAGAATGGCTGAGGTTATTGTTGCCGCATCTTGTTTGGGCAAGGGACAGAACCCGAGAAAATCCTCCTTTATCTCTAGGTTTTCTTCCTCCTCATTGACGTAACGGACACATAAGGACATCTGTTCAGTCCCACTTATATCCATGGACTCATCAGCTAATACAGTGAAGTACTGGGCTGCCTGTATTCTATTGATTAGGGTCCCTCTGATTTCCTCTGCACAACATTCAATAAGCTCATTCTGAATTGCGGGTGAAAGGTATATTGCATTTTTGGGTGCAGTCTGCATGTGTTGCTTTAAGGCCACATCAAATTGTGCTTTCCAGTTAACGAAGTGGTTAAAGTTTCCATTCTCACTGTCCCCCTCCCAGCTCCCTCGGAATGCTACATTTCGCTGGCCAAGACACACAATTATGTCAATAATAGATAGAAGACTGTTACGATTCGCAATGACTTTTTCCTCATATTTCTGGCTGATTATTGAACTAATGTCCTTTCTTTTTTTTTGGACAACAGAAAGGAAGTTTTCTGCCTTTTCTGTGGATTTTCGGTGTCCTTCTGTTAAACTGTGTCTTGGGATGATACCTCTCTTTTCACCCACAGCATTCTTCCAGTCAGTGAAGCCCTTTGTAAGAAAACTAAAGTTTGAGCCCTTTAACTTATTAAAGCTGAGGCAATGAGCACAATATGCTGAATCCTCAAATGGTGAGTAACGAAGCCATTCATATTTTTTCTCCCACTGGACATTGTATTTTAGTTGTTTTGCGCCAAATTTCCGATAGGGATAGTTATGCTGCTCTGGTGGTATCCATCTATTTTGGAGCAAACAGGTTTTATCTCCATCTGAGAGGCTCTCGCCCTTATTTATTTTTTTCTTCATTCTCACAGGGTCAAAGGGATGAAGAGTCCCTTCATCAGTGTTCTCGCTGCCCTGCTCATCACTGATGTCATCCTCATCTAAGTTCCTCTGCTCTCTGTCCTCCTCCTCTGTCTCCTGATCTCTATCTTCCTCTCTGTTGCTCTCCTCTGTCTCCTGATCTCTATCATTCTCACTGTTGCTCTCCTCCATCTTGTTTTGATCTCTATCCTCCTCTCTGTTGCTCTCCTCCATCTTGTTTTGATCTCTATCATCCTCTCTGTTGCTCTCCTCTGTCTCCTGATCTCTATCCTTCTCATCCTCCATCTTGTTTTGATCTCTATCCTCCTCTCTGTTGCTCTCCTCTGTCTCCTGATCTCTATCATCCTCTCTGTTGCTCTCCTCTGTCTCCTGATCTCTATCCTTCTCACTGTTGCTCTCCTCCATCTTGTTTTGATCTCTATCCTCCTCTCTGTTGCTCTCCTCTGTCTCCTGATCTCTATCCTCCTCTCTGTTGCTCTCCTCTTTGTTCTCATATCCATCTTCCTGATCTTTCAATTTAGGCTTTTTTTTAAGAAATACATCTAACGTATTTTGCCGGAACCTTTTTGCCATTCTACACTCTCTCTGTTCTGTCTGTTTTGGAGGATAAACATTGTTAAATTAGACCTTCTTTATTGCATCACAATGGTTTATGTAACAATACTGATTACTGTAATAGATTTCCATAATAAACATTGCTATATGGATAAGTAATAATAACTTTGTCTGTGCTCTAATGCAGTGATTGTCAACTGGTTAGGCCATTGAACCCACATTTTACCATGGACATTAAGCTGCGACCCTTTTTTTGTGGAAATTGACTAATATATGTCATGATCCAGGTTGGGTCGGGACATCTTCTGCACGTGGGTGTGTTGTTTTTGTCGAGCACGAGGCTGGTTACTCGCTGACCAAGTGCTCCGTGTCTGCGTCACTCTCCCCGCCCCCGTGTTTCCTTAGGATTCTCCTACACGGGTGATTTTCCACTCACTCTCACACACCTGTTTACAATCTCTCATCTAGCTTATTACTTCTCCCGCACCTGTTAGCCATCTACTCTTGTTAAGCTTCCTATATTATCCCTCTGTGTCTCTTGTCCGTTGTCTGACCGTTGCACCTCGCCAGTTCAGACTGCCCTAGATGTAGCTGCGGCTCGTCTAATGAAGTCTTGTTAGCATTTCCTGTCTAGTCGGTCTTGTTAAGTACCTACCACAGTTTCTTTAGCTATTCACCCCTTCCACATCTCGTCCTGTGAGAACGGCTACTCGGCGGCATCTGTTTCCTCGTCTAACCTTTTGGGATTATTCCTACAGCTCGAACTGACGCCCCAGGACTACTCTTCCGTATCTCATTACACTCACACGGGATTGAGTTTATCCTCCACTACAGGACTGCTGGTATCCGGGATCCTATCTCTCCCCACCGTGGACTAAAGCCCCAGCCTTTTGGACTGTTTATTGTGCTGTTGACTTTGTTCACGAAATAAAGAACATTTCTCACCCCGCATTTGGGTCTCATCTGTGTTCGACCATGACAGAACGGTCAGACCAAGCTCATGACCCAGCGGGACATGATCCACTGCGAGCAGCGTTAGTTCAACAGGGGATTCTGTTGGGACAGCAAGCATCTCGTCTTGCCACAGCCGCTCAGGAGATGGACGCACTGCAAGGACAGATGGCAGCGCTTAAACACCAGGTCGCAGATCTCCTACAAGGTACCATACACCCGGGTGGAGCCCATAACTCATCGACACGCGGAACCCCGCTTTTTCCTGAGCCACATGCCAACAGCCCTCCACTGTAAGACGGAGATCCCAGCTCGTGCCGAGCATTCCTCTCCCAGTGCGCCCTGGTCTTTGCTCTCCAGCCCCGCCGGTACGACTCGGAGGAGGTTCGAATTGCATACGTTCTCACCTTGCTCACCGGGAAAGCCCGCCAGTGGGGAGTTGCGATCTGGGAGTCCCAGGATCCCTGCTGTCGCTCATTCCAGGAGTTTCGGGAGGAGATGACCAGGCTGTTCGACAGATCGGTTCGCGGCGATGAGGCGGCGGCACAACTCTCTCGCATCTCACAGGGTAAATCATCCATCACTGATTATGCCATTCAATTCAAGACCCTAGCGGCAGCATGTGAGTGGAACAGTGGAGCCCTACGAGCACGTTTTTTGGACGGTCTCAACCACTCCATTGCTGACGAGATCGCCGCACTGGATCCACCCCGAGACCTGGAGGACCTTATCAGCCTGTGTCTGAGAATTGAGGGTCGAATCAACGCACGTCGTCGAAGACGTCCTTCTCCGTCTTCCTGGCGACGTCGAGACAATCAACAGCAGGTCGATGGAGAGTCCGGACGGGATCCTGCCCCGGGAGACCAGTGTGATACATCGTTCGCCGACGGATGCAGAACCCATGCAGATCGGTCGTTCCCGTCTTACGCCCGCCCAGAAACATCAGCGCTTAGTGGATGGTCTCTGCTTCTACTGTGGCAAGGCGGATCACATCGTCACAAACTGCCCGGTAAAAGCCAACGCCCATCCGTAGAAAGGAGAGTCCGGGTGGGCGTCATCGAAAAAACCTCTTTTGTCTCTTCGCACCATGCTACCGTATCGTCTTACCTTCGGTCACTCTACCCACATCGGGAAGGCTCTGATTGACTCTGGGGCTGAGGGGAATTTCCTGGATGCTACCACGGCTCGTAAGTGGGGTATTCCCACCGTGCCTCTTCATCCGCCCATCTCAGCCGTAACCCTGACGGGCATGCCACTCTTCACAGTCACCCACACCACTCCTCACGTAAGTCTCTTTCTGTCGGGAAATCATTGTGAGAAGATTAGGCTGTTCATCCTCGATTCCCCGACAACACCTCTGGTGTTGGGGCACCCGTGGTTGACACAGCATAATCCTCACATTGATTGGGTAAACACTTCTGTCTTAGCGTGGAGCCCTGCTTGTCATGTGTCTTGTCTTGGTCCTGCTCCCTCGCCTGTTTCTGTGTTTCCTGTGTCGCAGGTTGATGTTGCCGATCTTACCGGGGTCCCGGAGGAATATCATGATCTCCGTACCGTGTTCTGCAAGTCCCGTGCCATGTCTCTTCTTCCTCATCGACCCTACGACTGCGCCATCGATCTTCTCCCAGGCACTTCTCCGCCCAGGGGTCGACTATTTTCCCTATCTGCTCCTGAAAGAGAGGCCATGGAGAAGTATATACGTACATCACTCAATGCCGGGCTCATTCGCCCCTCCTCCTCGCCAGCCGGTGCGGGTTTCTTCTTCGTTCAGAAGAAGGACGGCTCCCTGCGCCCTTGTATTGACTATCGAGGTTTGAACGAGATTACGGTAAAGAACAAATTCCCCTTACCTTTAATGTCGTCTGCCTTCGAACTGTTACAGGGAGCTCGGGTCTTTACCAAGCTAGACCTCCGCAACGCATACCATCTGGTTCGCATCCGCGAGGGGGATGAGTGGAAGACGGCGTTTAATACGCCATCGGGACACTACGAGTACTTGGTTCTTCCATTTGGTCTAACCAATGCTCCGGCCGTCTTCCAGGGTCTCATTAATGACGTGCTGGGTGATATGATTAATCGGTTCGTCTTTGTATACCTGGACGACATTTTGATTTTTTCCCGTTCTCTCCAGGAGCACACTCAGCACGTTCGAGAGGTCCTCCGGCGTCTTCTTGAGAACCAATTATTTGTCCGGGAGAAGTGCGAGTTCCACTCCGATACGGTTTCGTTCCTCGGCCATGTGATCTCTCCTCGGGGCATTGGACCGGACGACTCCAAGGTCAAGGCTGTCGCCACATGGCCAGTTCCCGACTCTCGTAAGGCGTTGCAGCGGTTCCTGGGGTTCGCCAACTTCTATAGGCGTTTCATCCGGGGCTTCGGTCAAGTGGCCGCACCGCTCACTGCATTAACCTCCTCTAAGATCCCGTTCGGTTGGAACTCTCTTGCTCAGGTAGCCTTTGATAAACTTAAGTCCCGTTTTGTCTCTGCACCTGTGCTCTGTTTTCCAGACCCGGATCGCCAGTTTATTGTCGAGGTCGATGCATCCGACGTCGGGGTAGGCGCAGTCTTGTCCCAACGTGCCGGCCATGATGAGAAAGTGCACCCCTGTGCCTTTTTCTCCCATCGCCTCAGCCCTGCCGAACGGAACTATGATATCGGCAACAGAGAGCTGCTGGCGGTTCGATTAGCATTGGGGGAGTGGCGCCACTGGCTGGAAGGAGCAACGCAACCCTTTTTGGTCTGGACGGACCATAAAAATTTGGAATACGTCCGTTCAGCCAAAAGGTTGAATTCACGCCAGGCTCGCTGGGCACTGTTTTTTGGCAGATTCCACTTCACTCTCTCGTACCGGCCCGGCTCTAAAAACATCAAGCCGGACGCCCTCTCTCGCCTGTTCGAGGAACCAGAGAGAGAGAATCCCGCCGATCCCATCCTTCCTAGGGAGATGGTCGTCGGAGCTCTTGCCTGGGACATCGAACGGCAGGTAGAGGAGGCCGGCCGTGGGGTGCAAGTGCCAGATGGCTGCCCGGCGGGTCGGTTGTTCGTGCCCGCTCCATTGCGTTCTGCAGTCCTCCAGTGGTGTCACTCCTCAAGGCTGGTCGGCCATCCAGGAATCAAGGGGACCCTGGCGTCCGTACACCAGAGGTTTTGGTGGCCTTCTACCACCAACGATGTCAGACAGTTCGTGTTGGCTTGCCCGGTCTGTGCTCAAAGTAAGACCACCCGTCGTCCACCTACAGGTTGCTCCGCCCCTCCCTATTCCCTCCCGGCCATGGTCTCACATAGCCCTGGATTTTGTCACTGGCCTTCCCCTGTCTAGAGGGTGCACTGTGATTCTCACGGTGGTGGACCGTTTCTCCAAAGCGGCTCATTTGTTCCCCTCCCCAAACTTCCTTCGGCCCGAGAGATGGCTCAACTGATGGTGGATCACGTCTTCCGACTACACGGTCTTCCGGTTGATGTCGTTTCCGATAGGGGTCCTCAGTTTACCTCTCGGTTTTGGAAGGAGTTCTGTCGACAGATCGGGGCCTCAGCGAGTCTGTCTTCAGGTTTCCACCCTCAGACCAATGGACAATGTGAGCGAGCCAACCAGGATCTCGGACGGAGACTCCGCTGTCTGTCATCTAACAACCCTAATTCCTGGAGCCAACAGCTCTCGTGGGTGGAATACGCTCACAACTCCCTCCCCACCTCTGCCACAGGTATGTCCCCTTTTGAATGTGCGCTTGGTTATCAACCACCTCTGTTTCCCTCCCAGGAACTCGATGCTGCGGTTCCCTCAGCTCTGGCGTTCGTCCGGCGGTGCCACCGGACCTGGACGAGGGCCAGAGAGGTTTTGGCCCAAACCAATCTGAGAACCAAGTCAGCGGCCGATCGCCACCGGATTTCCCCTCCTGCCTATGTGTGTGGTCAACGGGTATGGCTCTCCACCAAGGACCTGCCTCTCCGGACGCCTTCTCGTAAGCTGGCGCCCAGGTTCATAGGGCCGTTCCGGATCACCAAGGTGGTTAACCCGGTAGCCTTACGGCTCAAGTTTCCTCCGACTCTTGGTCGAGTTCACCCTGTATTCCACGTATCCAGGGTCAAGCCTTTTGTCACCTCTCACCTTAATCCGGCTAGCTCCCAACCCACCCCCCCCCCGCCTCGACTGGTGGACGGCGTTCCCGTTTACACCGTCAAGAAGTTACTTGATGTCCGCCGTCGGGGTAGGGGCTTCCAATACCTAGTGGACTGGGAGGGTTACGGCGCAGAAGAAAGGTCGTGGGTTCCCTCGCGAGATGTGTTGGACCGGTCGTTGATCATGGATTTCCACCGGAGACGAGGTAAGCCCCCTCCCCGAATCGCCTAGTGGCGCTGGTGGGGAGGGGGGTACTGTCATGATCCAGGTTGGGTCGGGACATCTTCTGCACGTGGGTGTGTTGTTTTTGTCGAGCACGAGGCTGGTTACTCGCTGACCAAGTGCTCCGTGTCTGCGTCACTCTCCCCGCCCCCGTGTTTCCTTAGGATTCTCCTACACGGGTGATTTTCCACTCACTCTCACACACCTGTTTACAATCTCTCATCTAGCTTATTACTTCTCCCGCACCTGTTAGCCATCTACTCTTGTTAAGCTTCCTATATTATCCCTCTGTGTCTCTTGTCCGTTGTCTGACCGTTGCACCTCGCCAGTTCAGACTGCCCTAGATGTAGCTGCGGCTCGTCTAATGAAGTCTTGTTAGCATTTCCTGTCTAGTCGGTCTTGTTAAGTACCTACCACAGTTTCTTTAGCTATTCACCCCTTCCACATCTCGTCCTGTGAGAACGGCTACTCGGCGGCATCTGTTTCCTCGTCTAACCTTTTGGGATTATTCCTACAGCTCGAACTGACGCCCCAGGACTACTCTTCCGTATCTCATTACACTCACACGGGATTGAGTTTATCCTCCACTACAGGACTGCCGGTATCCGGGATCCTATCTCTCCCCACCGTGGACTAAAGCCCCAGCCTTTTGGACTGTTTATTGTGCTGTTGACTTTGTTCACGAAATAAAGAACATTTCTCACCCCGCATTTGGGTCTCATCTGTGTTCGACCATGACAAATATATATATATATATATATATATGTGTGCCATCTGAAAATTTCTTCTAGAGTGGTCATTTTTATCAAGCTCGTATATTTAAGTTCAGTCATTTATATATATATATATATATAAATAGATAGATAGATAGATACACTGTATGAATATGAGGTACCGTATAAGTAACCTTAGGTAAGGTAGCAGTTCCAAAATAGTTTTTGTTAATAGTTGGTATGTGTGACGAGACCACAGTCATTTAGAAATACATTACAAAAACACAGTGAAAATAAAGTAGCATTTTGAGGGTTAAGGTCTGTTACCATGGTAAATTTGCGCGCAACGAGCACAGTAGCCTATGACTGACAGGACTGGAAAGTTCGTTTTTTTTTAGGTGAGGGAATTTTTATTTTATAACAAGTTATAAAAACGTTAGAATAATGACACCGATATAAAACTTGACAACATCTCATTTGACCGTAAATACTGAATGAGGAAAAAGCGTTTTTGATAGTCAACCGCTTTCACGCACGTCTGTCAAAATAAAAGTCTAGCGTCAGAAAAAAACAGAATTACGTTTGTTGTTTCTTTGAATGCACACTCCGCAACCCACTCAAAACGTTTTTGCGACCCCACCAGTTGAAAACACTGCTTTAATTTATGTTTTTTGATGACTTAAGGTTAACTAAAGAGCATGAGACGTCATCCTGGGGTCAGTAACGTTATTTGGCAATGGCATAGCCTATTTCATTCTGTAACAAACATATTTGTATTATGCTATTGTTTTTGTTGGTGTTAATCATTTCTTTCAGATATTAACGATGATCACTGCGTTTGTCTTACCAATGGTGGTATCTTCCTGTCAGCAATTAAGTTACAGTTTGTCTGTAAGCTTTTTTTTTATTAATGTACAATGTTGCCAGATATTGCTATGAAAAACAAGCAATTTCAAAAAGAAAGAAAAAGATATCCGAAATAAGTTCAAAGCTTGTGTTTTGTGAATAAGATTAATATATCACTAACACTAACGTTCAACTTTACACTTTATAAACGTCCCAAGACTCCCAAAGTGTCACAATAAATTGGAAAAACGAGTAAAAAAACACCTATAATAGGTGCATCTGGCAACAAATGGAGGCATACCCGCGCTCTCACTCAACGCGCTCTCAAGCCCCGTTCACTGCGCTAGCTTCTCGCAGCAACATGATGAATTGCAAACACTCATATGATATGGGGTGGTTTAAATGGCAAAATAATCATTCAGAGAGCTTGACATTTTATTTTTGAATATAAAAAAATGACCGAGGTCCGGACCTCGGTGACCTCATAGCTGGCTACGGCCGTGATCAAGAGTACAAGAGTACATTTTCTAAATATTGCATTACTACTGCCACGGTGCTTACATTTATGTACAGAAACGTCCAACATGGAGTTATGAAAAAATGTTAATGTTAATACCTTGGAGAATGTAAAAGGAATTTAAAGTAAAATCAAGTAATTTTCATCTTTTTACTATGTTGCTTTATTTAACATTTCTCACTTGCCAACAAGGCAATAGCACAATGGCAACGCTCTGACAAACCTCTGCTAGAGTTTTAATGGATTTTTGCACCCACATTTGAACCTGACCGTGTTAAACACACAGCATACTCAAGAACATTAAAGCAAATGCTCAGCTTACATTAATGTGTAATATTAGAAAATAAAATTCAGCTAACAATTGTGTGTACATGTGAGTTTCTCTGTCTTTTCATCCATCAGTGGTGGCGTTTCATCAAAATCTAGGGTATGGCGAAATTTCCTCAGACCAAACAAAAACGAACCACAACGAAACCAAATGATACCACATATATATAACCACAAAACTTAAAGAAAGTAGTAAAAAATAACCCACAGCCAGATGTTGTTATAAGCACCACCAACGACTATGTTAATCGACTATGAGACTAAAATATAAACCAACCATTGATCAGATTCAGCAAACAAGATTAAATATAAAACATGTCTTACCTTGTCGCAGGATTGTTTAGCCTTGATTCTTTTAATTTTTAAGCTAATCCTGGCATAGCTTTTGGCAAATCCCAAAATCGCGCAAAAATACATAAACAATAAACTGCGACTGCGCTACAATGTAAATATTTTTAATTTTTCACAGATAGCGTTGTACATTATAAATGAAATACAATAACGATAGTGTAAATTATTCGATTTATTAAAATTATTAAATGGATGCCAACTAATTGGGAAAATAAAGACCTCACCACTATACCTAACCTCACCATAGACATGATTCCAAAACCACTGTTAGCCATTTTGTAAGCAGTTTCTTTATTTTATTGAAAATAAATGCCTGTATATGATCTAAAATGTGGAAAATGCAGACAAACGAGTTCAGCCAAAAAGAGCTTCGAACCAACTTAACGATGATGTCACGTCAAAACTACATATCATCGATTTTACCGACTACGTCAATGAAGCTACTGGTGACTTAACGGTGTTTAAACATTCTCAAATACACATGCTTCCGACGCCTATGCTACATGTACACATCAGTGTAAAGTAGTTTAATTATCTTTAATGAGTCTCATTATGCAATATAGCAATGTTCTGACACACCTCTGAACCTGGCCGTGTTATACACGCAGCATAGAGCAAAGAAGAGAAAATAATAATGATTAAAGAAAATCAGCTGACCGGTCGCAATGTTTTCAAGTCAAAAAAAGATTTTGAAATATGTTATATTAAGCATTTTATATGACGCTATTGGCTATCCTTACCCTTACCTTTATTCTTTATTCATATAAAAATACCCCAAATCGCATGAAAATAACACACAAAACACATATTCTTTAATTGTGCATTTATTAGCTTCTTGTTTTGGTGAAGAAATGTCACTTTCGCTTTATCACGGATGTCCAGAATGAGGAAGTGTACACAGGACGTGTCATGCAGACGAGGTCACGTATGACTACGTGAGATGATTGACAGCTGTACAGCAAATGATAGAGCTCTGAGGTCTGGGTGATTGATTGCTGAAAGGCTGTCGCAATAAGTGGCGCCTGCACAATCCAATCACGTTTGAGAGGGAAAAAACAAATTGATGGTTTCCGAGATTTTTTTTTTAGAAGTAACGGGTACTTACGGTTATGAATAGAAATGTAGCGGAGTAAAGAGTACAATATTTGCCTCTCAAATGTACTTGAGTAAAGTCATGAGTACTCCCCAAAAATGATACTCAAGTAAAGTACAGATCACTCAAAATTGTACTTAAGAACTGTACTCGAGTAAATGTTGAAATTCCACTATTTATAAAGTAATTCATTAATGCACTTTAAAATGATGTATTTATTTTGTGTATTATGTTGTTTTTAAAAAGTCCCTTTTTGATTTAAAGTATTTATTTATGGATTAGTATTTCATTTATCATTATTTTTACAATCACGCTTTTTATTGCCCATTAAAACAATACACATTAAACCTTATCATTTCGCCTATTTATATTTTAATTAAAACATGAAGTTAAAAACAAATGGATTAATGCCTATTTTTATTGTAGAATTAGTTATTAAACAATGAAATGCTTTATTACTTTACACAGACTCTTGAGGTCCTCCATATCTATAGGCTTTCAAGGTTGAAAAATGCGTATTTTTCCAGAATGCTACAGTAAAATAAGTCCATATATGGTGTGCATATAATGTTGGATGCCCCGTACAGAAACCCATCCTCAGTTTTTTCTATTTATTAGAAATTATGTTTCTATAGGCTTTCAAAGTTGAAAAATGTGTATTTCTCCAAAATGCTACAGTAAAATAAATCAATATACGGTGTGCATATAGTGTGGGATGTACCAAACATAAATCCACCCTCAGTTTTTTCTACTTATTAGAAATAATGCTTCTATAGGCATTTTAAGTTTACAAATTTGTATTTCTCCAAAACGCTACAGTGAAATAAATCCATATTGTGTGCAAATAGTGGGGGATGGCTCCTACTGAAACCCACCATCATATTTTTCTACTTATGAGAAATAATGTTTGTATAGTCCATTATATTGACCTAATATTTTCTAAAATGCTTTCAAAAACCGTACTGTAGTTAAACCTGTTTCATGGGTTCTGTAATAAAACCATGGTGTTGCACAATCAATACACCAAATACCATGTTTAAACTTTTACCACAAGTAACATGGTTAATTTGTAAGACTATAGATAATAGACAAACTACTTCTGCATAAACCGTTTTATTTGCCGGACAAAGGTCTAAAAGGCATTCAAATAAAACACATTTAAGATACAGACAGAGACATTGTTTTCACAATATAACGTTACAGCAATCATAATGCAAACATTCGGAGAAAAAAGTGCATAAATTACGACAAAAACGAGATATTCTGAACGTAAAACAAGAAATATGTTATTGAAAAGAGACACGGATCATCCACGTTTTAAATAAAGCTTTAAAAGCGGCGTTCCTTGAATTTACCGTAAACCACTCAATATGCAGGCATAGAACCTAAACGGCGGCTGGCTTGACCGTGTATTTTCAAACCGCAGCTGGCTTAACCGCTGTTAGTGAATTAAATCATTAATAAGTGCTAATAGAACATATTGTTACCGGGGAACAGATGAGTTTTGTCAGTTTTGTGAATTTTGCTCGGATGCAATGAATTACACTCGTGTGTACATAGGAAGCGGTTTAAACATTTAAAACGTACTGTCTTAATAGACAAACTATGTAAAAAAGATGGACATTGTTTAAAGCAAAATCTTACCCCAATCAGCTTTGAAACCAGATGTCCATGTTATGATTAAAAACGCACAGAAATATGCATTCTTCAACTTGCATATTTATTTTATCCTAGGACCTTTTGGAGCAAGACAGCGCTTGAGTACTCATTGGAAGAGCAAAACACAGGAGTAACAGTCCCTCATATGGATGGAGTGTATGCTATCATGACATGGCTCAGTTCAGGACAACCAATAAGCAAATCTCACAATTCATAGATATTTACTTAAATGTTCAATTTTGTGACGCAGCCCGTTGCTACTTGAATCTTAAAGCATCAGACCATTATTGATGTAATTTGTGTTATTGTTGTGTCATTTAACACCATTATAATACAGTTATAAATGTGATTATGCTTAGCACACAGAAAATAAAGCTGTATTGTAAATGTTTGTATACTCCATTTTTCCATAAATTATAGTAAGTGATGTATAAATTAACACCTTTTGCCTGAAAATAAAATAAAAGCAGTCACTGTCAGAAGGCTTTATTTAAATAACAATGCCAAAACCTTACAGTAGTGGTAAAAGAGTGACCAATAATAATCATGGAAAATATGGAACCAAATCAAGAGGGGAACATGTGCGGGGCATGAAATCGTTAACAATCAATAATGAGGAAACGAGGGGGCGTGGACAAAGACGAGACCGGAGAGAGCAAATGGCACGCCAAAACAACAATGCCATGTCTCACACTAAACACGTGTGTCTGTCATGATCCTGCCACAACACTAAGAAAATATGACCAGACGAGGCAGAATCATGACACATATTATATATCCCTAATCCGGTTTTACTTACTACTACTAAGCAACAAATTATGATTTTGTTCAGGCACATGTCATAGTTAACAGTTTGTAAATAGCGAGAATTGGACCTTAAAATAAAGTGTGACCAAAAATCCTGCTAAGGTGAAGTAAAGAAAAAAGTTTGTACAGGCAAAACAATAAGATCGTTAAATATGTGAGCTGTCTACATGGCCCTTTGTCCAAGTAAGGAACATGTGTGGCTGTGGTTTCCATGGGGGGATATGACTATCATTTGTGGGTTTCCTGTCAGGTTCGCACATACAAAATTGTGTAGGGAGTCTGACATAACAACCGGTAGTCAGTTATCTGTTGACTGGCCAAGTGTGGCGAAAAGATAAATAAATTAATAAAACAAAACATAAGAGGGTGTGATGGGAAGCAAGAAGCAAGAAACTAAGAACAAAAATACAACTGAAGGTAAAAATTGAGACATCTACAAATTGTGTGTCTCAAAGGTTACTCAAAGTCCTCATTTGTTTTTTTTTTAGAAAAGTGTTTAGATTTATTTCATCACCAACATATAATCCTGCTTTATGATAATCAGAGGGTAGACATGGTATGGCAGAGAATGTAGAACACAACTTTAAGCCACTTACCAACAAGAAACGCTGTAAACTAAAACATTAGTAGAATGTTGTACGATAATTAGATTCACATCCTCTTAACAGTACTTAAAGGACATGTCGCAAACTTTGCAGATGCCTCAATACAATAATCTCATGGAATTAATCTCATTTATGTAACATATTTCTAATGACAGGCTGGTGACAGACCCTGTTTTAAAGAGGGAAAATAAACATATGATAATTTAAAGACAGAGATGATGGTTTTCAGATTCATTTAGATTACTACAGTATGTGGATTTAAAGCCTCCCTCGGAGTAGAGTGCACCCATAGGGAGCCAAATGAGATTTAACTTGCCCTTATTTTTCATAAACCAACAATTTAAACGCATTGCAAAACCAAATGTGCAATTTTTTAGAGGCTTATCGCAATAACAGAAATTTATTCTGAAAAATAAAAGCACAGATTAGTTGAAGATATACAAGATGTAAAGAAAAATGTCAGTTTTATTCAATGTAGGTCTACATTGCATGATAAAAATAATCCAGTTTTAAAGAACGACGGTAAATTCCCATTAATAAGTAAATACACAAACAAACCTTTTTAATTACATATAGGCCTACATGATTAAAAGTTGGGAAATAGCAATCACTACGCTAACCAACCAGCTCAACTTTGGAAACACTGAATAAATGTGCAAGTGGTAAGCAGAAATCATGATAAGGATATAGTGCCCACTCACCTGCCTTTTAACTAATCGTTTAGGACAGCTGTAGGCAAATCTTTAATCACTTAATGAATTTATCAGCCAGCCTAATGAGCTTTCAGGCTTTCCTACTCTACGCCCGTGGAAGAGACAATTCTTAGATTTTTTTTATTAATGACGGGTTAAACTATATAACCTAAGGCTGTAAACTGCTTCCAAATCATCAAATCTTCCAAGTGCTTCAAGTGAACTTTGTTTACACACTTCACCAATGGAAGATAAATGCCAATTACATTGAGCATTCTCCTTTTGAACAAAACTCTACTTATCATATATTACTCAACATAGCTTTTAAATTAATTTAATTTTCACATGTGATACAATATTTGCAGTAGATAAGGATAATCAGAGATCAGTGCCTCTTCATTAGTCCTCATACCCTATTAGATGAGGGCTGGCATACTGTGGGTATTTCACAGAAATTATCATTAATAAACATGACTTAAGCACATGCAGTTTAACTGAGTGCTGTCAATTAATTATAGGCAGCACAGAAGCAGATGCAGGTCCCTCAGTTACCTGTAGCTAAACTGGTAGAGCATAGCAATACCAAGGTCACGAGTTACATACCCAGGGAACACACATACTGATCAATTGTAACATTGAATTCACTGCAAGCTTCTTCTGGTAAAAGCGTGTGCCAAATGTAAATGTAGGAGCCCTTCACATGATGAAAGTTACACAAGATAAAAAAGCAATTATCATAGGATCTTCAGCATTTTAGGGAAATATGGGTCATAGGGATTATTGTATTACAGTAAGTATTAAGCAGCAGGAACATCCAATATCATTTTAAATGATGGAGTACTATTTATGAACATTTCAATCTGAAAAATACTCTGACGTGTCCTAACACCTTTTCTATCCCAACATAATGCTCTGCCTGGATATAGACTTTCACTCAATGTATCATTTAATTCCTACGCCCTCACTGACATGATTGTGGCTATTTCAGATGCTGGAGGGGTTTGGAATCTGAAACTAAATTAAATTACAAAATATATCTTGCTTTTGAGTAAATTACCTATGCATCTCTTAAACAAGACAAAATCACCTGACAAGCAAAACTTACTGTAAGTGAACTATTGGTCACAGCGAAGGTATCTTTGAAATTAGATGTATTCGTAATAGACCTCTATTTTCACTTATTTTAAATATATAATCGTTTTATGTAAGGCTGCCGCTTCACCAACATAATTTCTACACATTTTAAGACCTCTCTGCATCTTTGTAACACAAATAATGATATTTTTTATGATATTTGAGAGCTTAACAGGCCTCCTCATAGACATCATGGTAATCCTCTCTGTCAAGATCCAAAATTACTAAAAACATCTTTAAAATGGTCCATCTGACTTTTCTCCTCCCTGTCAGTTTATGACATCTGAGAGCACCACAACGCTTGTGTATCCAAGTTGTGCGCTATCCCTTTAACTGCTAAACTTAACAGCTTTTACGTCTTTTCATTCTCCATAATATAAAAACCATGGCTGCCTGCCATGTGACGACAGAACTCATAGCATTGTTTGAGCTATCATTCTAGTTGCAAGAACGGTTCATGAAAAGAAATCTGTACGGTTCAATTAATTTTTCACGGTTCGCGACACACGTGTATTGTTTGGTCTGGTCATGTGAAGCCTGAAATGCATTTTTCCCATTTGGCACACAGGCGCACATTAGGAGCATAGTTGCCAAGTTCGCTTATAATAACGCGACTCTGGGCATCTTCTTCTTCTGTTCTGTCAAGTCGCGTAAAAAAAAAAAAAATCAAGAGTCGCATGTTTTTGGGCTTATTTTAGTTTTTTTACATCCATGGTTGCTGTTATCTTCAATGAATTGACAAACACTCTCTGCTCACAGCTAGGCTTTTTCGACTTCATGTGGCACTGCGCAGACCGATTGGCCCACAAAATCACATCACTGCAAGACCCAAACAAAAGTACATAGAGCCGTCTACTCTTGAATCCCTCTCAAGGCACTGTGATGTGATCCGTGTGGTGCTGCAGGTCAAACTACAAGCACGTGTATGGTGTTATTGTCTGCAAACATCCCGTCTCCTTTTTCCCTGTCACTTAAACTAATTCTGCCTTCACGTGCTCTTGGAAATGTGATAATTCCCACTTCTGATGTCATGATTCCGAGCTGGTTGTGTTCAGATGCTTTGTTGTCGAAAAGAATGGAGGACACCATTCATGCTTGCGTGTGTCTTGGGAAAATGTTAAATGTTCAAAGTTTTCAACCGTACATCCCACTGTAAATTTTTCTAGTCAGCTTGCTGACTATTCTGGAAAATATAAAACATACAATATGGTTCAAATGGTTATTCCTATAAGTTAATATGTGTCACGGTCCCAGAAGAACCCAAGTGCAGGCAGTCAAACGGGGGTAACAAAACAAGACTTTAGTAAATGTAACAAAACAAAAACCCAAAATGGGGAAACAAGGACCGAACTAAATAATAAACAGAAACAAAAGACTTCCCACATGGGGGCAAAACATAAGGACAAGGTCAAAAACTAAAACACTTACAAATAACGTCCAGGCAAGGGGTAAGGTAAACTAACAGATGGGAACACAGCAAGACACGGTAGTAGACGAACGAATGATCAAAGCACAGGTAAGAACAGGACTAGGTAACACGTACAAAGTACAATGAACGAGCACAGGATAATGAACACAAGGATGTTTTAAAGGGAGACAGACAAAGGATAATTAACAAGGGCCAGGTGTGGGTAAACCTCAGGAAAAATGTTTGCACAGTCATCGAATTCTAAACACGTAGGTACCGCTGATAGTTCAAGCGGCAGCTCACAATTTTACCAGCGAGATTGTTACCTAATATAAACTCAACATCAGCGATTGGAAAAACTGATCGAACGCCTACTACTACCATATCAGAGATCAGGTCAGAAACAAGGCAAGGCAAGTGGCACAGTTATAAAGCCAATCTCAATGCCTCGAATTAGTACACTACTGCCTGTCGCAGAAAGCTTAAATAGTGGCAGCACTCCTTCGAGAAGAAAAGACTGCGCCGCACCTGTATCACAAAGGATTTTCACCGGAACAGGGTTCTGATCAGCAACAGATACAAAACCGCTGCTAATAAACGGTTTAAAACCATTATCTTGGGACACCATTGTGCTAGTAGAACTAGATATTCTTTTAGTCACAGACGAAGTTAAGCCGACTGGTTTGCTCGACTTTTTCTTGAGGATTAAGCAATCAGCAATAACTTGACCAGGTCTTTTACAATAAAGACAATTCTGCTGTGAAGTTCTAGAAAACAACTTTCTACCTGAATGTTCAGACTTTATTTCAATAGAACCCATATACGTCATCCTACTTTGATTGTGATCCTTTGGTAGTAATCTGTGAGTTAATACATACCAGTGGTTGACGAAGTACACAAACCATGTACTTGAGTTAAAGTAGAGATACCCAAGGTAAAATATTACTCCAGTAAACGTTAAAGTATGCTCTTTAAAGTTTCACTTGAGTAAAAGTAAAAAAGCATTTGCCTTCAAATGTGCTTGAGTATTCAAAGTACTTTGTTTTATATGATGTGCTATTATTGTTTTTGTTTAATAAACTCAGTTTATGTGGAAAGACTGCAAAGTTCCTCTTGGCACATCAATCTATTAAGTAATGATATTGATTATTAAATATTGTTTATTAAAATTATCAAAAAAAAGGATTTGAGAGCAGGTAGTTTTGGTTTAAGATTTATTTGTAACAGTGTAATAAAGTTTAACTTTAATATACACACTTAAACACAGGTTCACATTAGTTTTGTACTGAAATAACAAGCCTATCCACCAGAGGTTGCAGTACCTGGAGGTAGGGCGGACTCGGTCCAGTTTTGAGATGAGGAGGGTCAGAGTAGGCAGAAGCCATCCCATTTGAACATCAGTTTCATCCTGAAGAATGTTGAGGGCTTTGGCAAGGGGGCTCATGGTTCTGGCATACTCCTCCAGAAAGGCAACTTCAACTGGACTTAACCTATCCCACATTGAAATAACAACAGTTGATAATTGCATGCCACTATTAAATGTGTAAGTGTTTGTCTGTGTGTGTGTGTAAGGGGAAGTATCATTTTACTGTATGTTTTCTACAGTTTTACTGTATCATATCCCTACTGAACACTACATAGTTAAGCAATTAGTCAAAATAAGTTTTCAAAGCAGTTTTAATATTAACACTACATTACTAGAGCAAGAGCATAAGAATTCCACCTTGTTGTGTGTGGGCGGATCAGATTTATTTTGCACACATCTTCTATAATCTCTGCAGCAGCAGCAGATCTGCCTCACTTATTCCAAAGTGCATGGCACTTTGAGAATGCTGATAGGGACAGCTCTTTGTAGGATTCATTTGAACAGGCTTTGGCTGCATCCAAGTTTAATAAGTGGCAGGCACAACGATGATGTTTCGGAAGCTGGAATTGTAAGCCATCATCCTCATCTAAAATAGCTTTGACCTCTACTAAGTCCACCTTTACACCATTCACATCATCATCATCACACATCTCATTGTTCATCTCATCATTTTGTGCCTTATCTGACGGAGAATTGTTTGCCTTGTTTACCTGTGGATTACTCACCTGTGTTACCTGTGGATCTCTTACCCTTTTACCTGTGGACTTATAATAAGCTATTATATGGTATTTGTGGTGTGGCTCGTCTTGCATCCAGTAAATGTGCTGACAGAAGACCTGACCTAACCTAATGATGACCACACCACGGCATACAGACTTCTTGCGGCTCAACATCTCTTTAGAAGACAATCTCAGGTACCATCTCAGCCAAGACGGCTGTCCTCTGTAGAGATGCGTGGAAACCTTCATGGACCTGAGCCAGCGGATGAGTTGGGACGATTGGTCACTGAGTGGTTCTCGCCTAGGTGTGCCAGAGCTCGATGACCAGCCGCCAGAGCCCGTTTCCCCCTAGCCCAGTCCTGAAGCCGATGCCCCCGAGCCCAGTCCCGAAGCCGTCTTTTACGAAAATGTCTTCCACCTTCCAAAAAACACTGGGACTGGGACATTTTACTGGAATCTGAATCCAGATCAAAGGACAAGGACGACTGAACAGACAAAAAAAGGTTTACGAGCCACACAAATGTTGAGTTGTGAAAAAAATATAGAAAGTGTAAGAATGATGGCATTTCAAATAGCGACTCTAGTGGTGTAACGTTTAAAGTCCGTATAGCTAGAATGGCTGTCTGGTGCAGTCATTACAACCTGGAGCTGAACACGCTCAAAACAGTGGAGGTGATAGTGGACTTCAGGAGAACCGAATAGTCATGTCTGCTGAGCGAATCACTGGTACTTCCCTTCCCACTCTCCTAGACCTATACTCATCCAGAGTGAGTAAAAGGGCATAAAAAATCACTCTGGACCCCTCACACCCAGCATACTTTGAACTGCTGCAATCTGGCTGTCTCTACAGAGCTCTAAGAACAAAAACAGCCAGACATCTACCATCTACCATTTACTGATAACAGTAAAATATTCTCCCCCAAATGTTACCAATATATATATATAATATATATTTACATTTACATTTAGCAGACGCTTTTATCCAAAGCGATTTACAGAGAGTTCAGGTAGCAATAAGTGATATGTCATACAGGAGTGTCATGGTTATGTGTGGGTCTGTCATGTCTTTATTTTGAAGTGTTAGTTGTTGTCATTGGTCTTTGTGGTCTTTTGAGTAGCCCTGCCCTTATTGTTTCATTGTCATCAGGTGTGCTTTGTTAGTCTTTAATCCCTGTGTGTATATACACAACAGTGTTTCATGTGTCTGGGGTTGTTTATTGAATGCACGTAATGTGTTGTCTAGAATTTGTTTTCTGGTTATTGGTTCATGTCATTGATTATTGTTCATGTTTAATTTATTAAATACTACCACCACACCGGTGGTTCCAAGTCGGGTGGTTCTGAAGGCATGTATTCCTGAGGTCCTGTCACCGGATTCAGCTTTTTCGGTTGTGGCTGCAGCTTTATGATGTGTCTAGGCTGTGCACTGCTTTTCAGCTCCAGAGGTCGCTGACAAGATGGACTCTCAGGATTCTTCCTTGCAAGGTGCCTCACGCAAGATGGCCACTTTGACTTCTCCTGCCACTCCCAGGTATACAGCCCTGCCTGCCAAGCCCAGGTATATAGCCTTGCCTGCCATGCCCAGGTTTCCAGCCTGCCACGCCCAGGTTTCCAGCCTGCCATGCCCAGGTTTCCAGGTCCGCCTCTGCACCACGGTCCAGGTCCGCCTCTGCACCACGGTCCAGGTCCGCCTCTGCACCACAGCCACAGGTCTGGAGGACAGAGGACACGTTGTGTCGAACCAACAGATGGGGTTCGTCTTGAGAACCTTTCAACTTCTGACTAGTTTAGAAAAGGCCAATGAAATTGGAGAGTGAAATTTGCATGCCGGACTCCGCCGAACTCAACTATCTCGACGACTGACTCATCTTGGCACACTCGCGAGATCTGTTGGTTAACACAGGGACCTGGTGCTTCGGTACCTAGATCGTTTGGGATTACGGGTCAACCAGAAAAAGAGCAAGCTCTCCCCCGTGCAGAGCATCTTTTATCTCGGTATGGAACTCGACTCTGTCTCCATGACAGCACGACTTTGGAGGGCACACAGTCAGTGCTGAACTGCTTGAACCTCTTCAAGCAGCAGCCAGCGGTCCTCCTGAAACTATTTCAGAGGCTCCTGAGGCACATGGGTGACCCCCCTTCGAGTTGATGCACATGAGACCGCTCCAGCACTGGCTACAGAGTCAAGTTCCCTGGAGAGCGTGGCACACATCTCTCTGCCGACGCACCCTTACCACTTGGTCTTCAATGACCTTTACGGAGGGGAGTCCCCCTTGGGCAGGGTTCGAGGTGCGTCGTGGTGACGACAGACACCTCACTGTGGGGTTGGGTTGCCGTGTGCAACAGGCACGCAGTGTCGGGTTGATGGAAGACCCCCGCCTGCGTTGGCATATCAACTGCCTGGAGTTGTTGGCTGTGCTGCTTGCACTGAAGAGGACGCCACGTGCTGGTCCGGTCGGATGGCACAACTACAATGGCGTGTATAAACCACAGGGTGGCATTCGCTCACAACAGTTAACACAACTCGCCTGATGCCTCCTCCAGTGGAGTTAACAGGGACGTAATCCCTACGACCCAGACACATCCCCGGCGAAAGCTCTCTCTCATCAGTCGACGCCTCGTGGAGAGTGGCGACTCCATCCCTGCACAGTCCAGCTCATTTGGGTGCAGTTCAGGCAGGCACAGGTAGGCCTGTTCGCCTCCCTGTACACCACCCATTGCCCGCTATGGTAGTCTAGCGCACAGCTGGCTGTGGGAAAAGTGGAAGTACGCCTTCCCCCCCAGTGAGCCTCATTGCACAGATCCTGTTCAAGGTCAGGGAAGAGGAGCATCAAGTGCTCCTAGTTGCGCCGTTCTGGCCCAACCGGACTTGGTTCTCGGAGCTAATGCTCTTGATGACAACTCCCCCTGGCCGATTCCCCTGACGAAGGACCTTCTTTCGAAGGTGGCTTATCGTTATGGCATCACAGACCAGACCTCTGGAACCTCCATGTCTAGCTCCTAGGGCCCCTGCCACTAGGCGGTTGTACGCCTTAAAGTGGTGCTTCTTCTCATCCTGGAGCTATTCTCGAGGAGAAGACCCGCAGAGTTGCTCGATCGGGAACGTGCTGTCCTTCCTACAAGAGAGAGTCGAGAGTAGTCTCGCCCATTCCACACTGAAAGTGTATGTAGCCGCCATTGCCGCTCATCACAAACCATTTGCTGGTAAGTCTCTGGGACAGCACGACCTGGTCATTAGGTTCCTAAGGGGCGCGAGAAGGCTGAATCCGCAGGCTGAAACCTGCCTCGTCCACGCTCCTTACCCTCTTGGGACCTTGATGTGGTCCTGGCGGGCCTCAAAAGGCCCCCCTTCGAGGCGCTGGGAAATGCCGCTCTTTCTCATCTTACGATAAAGACGGCTCTCCTGGTGGCGCTTGCCTCCATCAAGAGGGTAGGGGACCTACAAACATTGTCCGTGTCCATGGATTGCCTAGAATTCGGGCCCGGTAACTCTCACATTATCCTGAGACCCCGGCTACGTGCCCAAAGTTCCCACCACTCCCTTTCGGGTGCAGGTGGTGAACTTGCAGGCGTTCCCCACCAGGGAGGAAGACCCAACACCATCCATGTTGTGTCCAAACGCGCGCTGCGCCTCTACTTGGACCGCACGCAGAGCTTCAGAGCTTGCTCTTTGTCTATTTTGGAGATCAGCAGAAGGGGAGGGCTTTCTCCAAACAGAGATTGGCGCATTGGATCGTGGACACCGTCGCTAAGGCGTACCGATTCCAAGATAGCCCATGCTCACTGGCAGTGAGGGCACACTCCACCCGGAGTGTAGCCTCCTCGTGGGCACTGGCTCAGGGCACCTTTCTGGCAGACATCTGCAGAGCTGCGGGTTGGGCCATAGCCAACACCTTTGAGAGGTTTTACAGCATCCGCATGGAACCGGTTTCAGCCCGAGTCTTGCATGGTACCAACAGGTAAGACCGGCAACCGGTAGGGCGTACGCCTGCGAAAGCACCTTCCTCCCTCCTAGGTGGGTTAGCGTGTTATTTCTGCCTCCCTTGTTCCCCCTCTGGGTGAAGAATAGGCATTCCATCCATCACTAAGCACTAGGGATGAGCGAGTACAGCATTATCTGTATCTGTATCTGTTAACCATATGAATTATCTATATACGTATCTGTACTCGGACTGGGCGGGGCCTAACCCGGAAGTGGGCGGGATTTAACCTGTAAGTGGGGGTTGTCTTGAGATGGGCGGGGCTTTAACCGGTATGTTATTTTAAGCATGCAATTGATATGGGTTGATCAGAAATTGTTATATTTATTGCTGATTAGAAAACTATTTACATTACAGCATCAGCACTGAGCTTCAGATCAATGGTTTTGATCATGATAACAAACGAACTATATACAGAACAAGTTTTGCAACAATGAATACAACACATGCGGTTGCAATTATGAAGTAAAATGTAATGAACAAGAGTTTTCATCTCAACATAACTTTCTTTTTTTAACTTTTAATTTTTTTATGATCAGTGTGATTTTTTTTTTACACCAGGTATGTGTGTGTGTGTGTGTGTAGCTAATTAATTTGTAATATAGTTTTTTTATACCACTACTTCCTTAAAAAACTGGTTAGAGCCAGCTGACGGTTTAAAAAAGAAAAAAAAACTCTGACAGGCAGAGACGCAACGCGAGTCGCATTCTACCAAGCACCACGTCTGAACAAACCCCACGTTTACCAAAACTCTACTGGTTAATAAGTAAGTACTACAAACCGAAGTAAAAAACAAACCTGAAGCTGAAGAAACCCTAAACGTTAACGGAAAAGACCCGCGAGCCTGAGTGACTGAGGGAGAGACAGAGAGAGAGAGCTGTTCTCTTGTGTTCAGACCAAACGCGAATGGCGTGTCAAGCGCGAGTGATTTACATGTTAAGTCAATGCAAAGACGCGATAGACCTACTTGCGGCGCAAATCGCGCGAATGAGGCGAATCGCACGCGCAAATGAAGCGAGTAAACTCAAAATGTTTAAGCGTCCAACTATACGCGAATAGCGCGATTCATTCGCGCTTGGTGTTCTGTGTGTGAGTGAGCAGAGCGGGACACAGTCAGCAACACAATACATCTGTATGTGTGTAGGGGAGGGGCGCTGTGACTAGCCTATCACAGAACGCAGACACAGTCAGCTACCCAATGAGGATTTTTATTCAATCCGAGCACAGATATTGACTCGTATTACTCGTATGATACTCGTACTCGGCAAAAGTGCTTTATCCGTACCGGATACTCGTTTCAGCCGTTAAAATAGTTTTGCTATTTAAAAATAGTTTTGCAATTCGCGTCACTCGCGCAATTCGCGTCACTCGCGCAATTCGCGCCGCCTCATTCGCGCGATTCGCGCCGCAAGTAGGTCTATCGCGTCTTTGCATTGACTTAACTTATAAATCACTCGTGCTTGACGCGCCACCGCTCTCTCTCTCTGTCTCTCCCTCAGTCAATCAGGCTCGCGGTTTTTTCCGTTAACATTTAGGGTTTCTTCAGCTTCAGGTTTGTTTTTTACTTCGGTTTGTAATACTTACTTATTAACCAGTAGAGTTTTGGTAAACGTGGGGTTTGTTCAGACGTGGTGCTTGGTAGAATGCGACTCGCGTTGCGTCTCGCGTTGGAGTTTTTTTTTCTTTTTTAAACCGTCAGCTGGCTCTAACCAGTTTTTTAAGGAAGTAGTGGTATAAAAAAACTATATTACAAATTAATTAGCTACACACACACACACACATACCTGGTGTAAAAAAAAAATCACACTGATCATAAAAAAATTAAAAGTTAAAAAAAGAAAGTTATGTTGAGATGAAAACTCTTGTTCATTACATTTTACTTCATAATTGCAACCGCATGTGTTGTATTCATTGTTGCGAAACTTGTTCTGTATATAGTTCGTTTGTTATCGTGATTAAAACCATTGATCTGAAGCTCAATGCTGATGCTGTCATGTAAATAGTTTTCTAATCAGCAATAAATATAACAATTTCTGATCAACCCATATCAATTGCATGCTTAAAATAACATACCGGTTAAAGCCCCGCCCATCTCAAGACAACCCCCACTTCCAGGTTAAATCCCGCCCACTTCCGGGTTAGGCCCCGCCCAGTCCGAGTACGGATACAGATAATTAATATGGTTAACAGATACAGATACAGATAATGCTGTACTCGCTCATCCCTACAAATTTAATTTGCCAATTTCATTGGCCTTTTCAAATCTAGTCAGAAGATAATAGGTTCTCAAGTCAAACCTCATCTGTCGGTTCGACACAACGTCACGTTCAATCCATCAGGCAACAGAGGTTACATCCGTAACCAAGACGCTTTGTGCTACCTAATATTTAATATTTATTCTCACGCGAAACAAGTTAAGCCTTGATGGTTTTACTAAACGTCTAGTGGTGCTTATAATTGTGGTATTAGATATTTTTTTATTTCGAAATGTAATATTTCCCCACTCTCAATTGTGTTACTTCAAGGAGATCTATTTTTCTAGATTTATACAGATTTATATGTACAACCTTCTTTCTTTGTAATAGAGAAAAATATAAAGTGATATCCCCCTCACTAAAAACAATGCATATTTATATTGATGGCATTCTTTGCTCATACTAACCAAGGTTGACAAAATTTCTGCCCATGACTGTATGTACAGTTTATGTATTTGCTTAGTCTTTCTTTGTCATAACCAGCTGCAAGTTGACAGTAATACTGATAACCATTTTATGCAATGCATTTATTTCCTGTGGCAAACATTGGATAATATTTCTGAAACTGTTTTTCAGAACACATTGTTTAGATAGTGACTCCCTAAAATTTGCAGAAGTACACAATACTCATGGGAACTCTTCAAGCTGAGCACATATCCTTCCTGAAGCTCTGAGTAAATATTGTGCACACCTGCTGCTATGCGTTATGCAACCAGCTACAAAACATTTGACATAGTAGCGGGTTTTTTTTGTAAATGTTCCAAGTCACATCTGATCTATGTGGAGTGTAATCCTGAAGAGACCAGAGGCAGAATTGGGCACCCCGGTGTCTCTTTGCATGCTTTTTAGATATCATTGTTGGATAAATGTATTTTCTTTGTCTGCTGATGTTACAAAAATGTGCAACAACGGAAATAAAGATCCATGTCCAGGCTTTATTATATAGAATGTGGTCAAAACAGGCAGGGTCAAAAATACCAGCATATCCAAGGGAAAGACAAAAAATCCAAAAGCAGACAAAGGTCAGGGCAGACAGCAAGCATTCATTAAAACCAGGTAATAGTGATGTGACATGTGAAACGAGAATTTAAAGCTTGAACTATTAACGTAGAAATCACTTTGTGGAGGTTTTTGTTTATAAACAATTATATGTCAGGGCACCAGGGGTTAAAACCACCATAAATATTGAGCTAAATGTATACTTATCAGTTACAAAATTCAAGGAATCATTTTATTATTTGTTCTTAGTAAATACAACAAGAGACAGCAAAATTTTATTTTCAACTTTCTATTCAAGCTTGAAACAAGTCATGGTATTTACAGTTTGGTTTCAGTACATTATATTCACAAAAACACAACATGAAACAAAATTCCAGGCTTTTAAATACCTTATTTCAAAAACAGAACAAAATCTGCTAGCAATTAATAGCAACCAAACAAAATGTTATATAAATAAAACAAACACTACGGAAATAACCCAACAAAATTATATCAAATCATATAATACGTGTGTGAATGAAAGTCTTCAATTCAAGTACATATAACAACAGGATTTTAACAAAATCCTAAAAAAATGTACTTCAGTTCTTCATAAAAAAATATTAATTCAAAAGATTTGTCACGGGGTGGCAACAGGAGAACGGGCAAGCGGAACTATTTTTGTGAGGGCAGTTTCCCGCCGGACCGATTTAAATGAAACACCCAGCCAGTTCGGATCGCTCGGCCGGGGATTCAACGAGCAAACAAGCGTCAGGTGTGCCGGTTAAATGTGGCGATTACTGATTGGGACTCAACAGAGAAGGATGGGCTATAAAAGGGATGTTGGAGGAAGGAAGAGGGTCGTCGTCGTCGTCGTCGCGTCGCCGTCGAGCTCTCATTCCCATTCCGGTTGGAGGAGGAGGCAGCAGTTTAGCGAGTGGACACAAGAAGAGTGAGTTCAAGAAGGGTAAAAGGACCAGACCATTCAATTTGGTTGAAGAGGAATAAATGCTGTGAATAAGGATCTAGGAGAAAACGAAAATGGATGTGAACGGATGCCCCCACGAATGAGAATACTCCCTTCTGCTGTGTTTTCCCTGGCGATGTGAAAGCGAGAGGCCGACAGGAGCATGGCCCTATTATATCAGGACGCCGGCTGCACCGGACTGGATACTACCCCCCTCCTCGGCTTCCTCTTCTTCGACCGGCCCACGGTAGGTGTGGCCGGTTGCGGAGAAGCGGTGGGGAGCACGACCAGCCCCGTGATGGAGGAGTCGGACGGGGACCCCCAGGATTCCCGTCTCCCCCGCTTGCCAGTGAGATCGCGAGGTTGTGGAGAGGCTGCAGGGGCTGAGGGGGGGATTGTGGCGATGCCCACAACCTCGATCTGCAGAGGACCACCCTCTGGTAACGTGACCAGCGGAGATGCGTAGCTAGTGCGCGATGTGGTCGCGGACTCCGCACGAGATGCGGCGGCTAGCCACACGGCGTCGAAGTACAACGGCCTCATCGCTCTCATCTCCGATCGGGAGAGTGGTTCTCTGAGACCGGTGTTGAACACCTCCTCCTCCCCGAAGACGCCTTGTCCGGCGATGTCGAGGAACCTCTCCACAAACTCATGCAAAGTCTCACTCCCCTGGCGAAGACTGCAGAGGCGACGGGCAACACGACAACGGCCAGTGTTCATGGCTGCTTGCTGGGTTCAGTTTTGGCTCGTTTGTTCTGTCACGAAACGTGAGGAGGACCCAAATGCAAGCAGCGGGTATGAAGGGGTTAACAAAAAGCTTTAATTTACAAAAACACAAAACAAAGACCAACGAGGGGGTAAAACAACAATACAAGGGATAAATAATAACAGGCAAACAGGGACGTAGACTAAACTGACACTATACCAAAAAAACTGGGAAGACTCACAGACAGGAAGCAAGACGCAACGTCTTCAAATTAGAGCACTCCCTGGAACCGAACACTGGGACACAGCGTAGGACCAGATTACCAAAAGAGCAAGCAGGTACGACAAGGAACAAGAACAAACGAGCACAGGACAGAGAAAACAAGGGCATTAAATAGGGAGACGAACAAAGGATAAATAACAAGGAACAGGTGCTGGGGATAAAGCACTAATGGGAAGGTAACGAGGAAACGAGAGGGGCGGGGCCATAGACGAGACACGAGAAAGCGCATGACAGCCAATATCTAAACCATGCCATGTCTTTCTCACACAAAACCCTAGGCTATGCCATAACTCCGCTGCAAGAACAATAAACATGACATGATAGCGGAGTCATGACAAAATCTATGGGAAAAACATGTGTATAGCAAATACTTGATTTTCTGGAAAAAATTCAGGGGTGCCAACAATTTTGGCCATGACTGTATTACTTATTAGCCTGCGTTATACGAAATGCTTTACGTTAGCATTAACGTTAAGTTAGCTGTCTGACGTTATATTATACCCGTTTTGAGTGTAATATTTAAATGATAAAACTGAGCATTTAAAATGTGATTAGTCAATAAGCGAAACAAATACAGAAAATGTATTATACATAACAAATAACCGTGTTTTAATTGTGTTTGTAAACGTTTAATATTACGTTATAGCCTTCGTTAACGTTACATGCTTTATGTTAGCATTAACTTTACTAATTAGCATGTTTTTACATGTGAAGTTTAGTTTTTACTTATTTAAACGCAAAATTAGCCTGTAAACATGGCCTGTTCCATACTGCAAGACAACTAAGGCTTATTGCATTTAGGCATTTTGGCAGACGCTTTTTTATCCAAAGCGACTTATATTGGATCTATGTCATACTCATATTGCATGAAAAAAAAACTATTTTTATGGCTTTTTGATCAGTCTGTCTGTCTGTCTATCAGAGGCACCAAATACATATCCCTCAAAAACATTTATTGCTGTCCTCAACATTGAACTTGGAAAAATAAAACCCAAAGTCTCTCTGCTTATCTATCTGCCTGTGTAAGGTTAACATATAATATCTCTAACTTTTTTGTCTCCCTTTACAGCATCAATTTTCAGCAGGTTTCTGGCAAGGACTTCTGTGGTAAGTTTATTTATTACACATGCTCCTTGTCTTTGTTGAGAGATCCAAAATTAGGTTTTGGGCCAAGCTGTTTAGAGATATGGCCCATTCACAAATCAGTCAAGGACCCATCTTCTTGCAACAGATCTTTCTTTGTACACGCAGCGAAGGGATTCATGACACTGTTTTGATTCATTTATGCATATTTTGAGGTCATCGTAAGATCTGTTCTGGTAAAAATAACACAATATGAAGACTGGAAAAATGAGCGCGTTTACGATAGAACGCATCATTGTGTTGGATGTTCTTTTGCATAATATACGTCACAAAAGCCAAGACCAATCAGGTTGTGACCTCACCTCTATGCCTTAAGGTTCGGTATCTTCGGTATCTAGGTTCAGTGTGAACGCTAAGCAAACCAGGAATATTTTTATTTATTTATTTTTTGGTCCGGACCAAACGAACCTAACTACATATGTGAACACACCCTTCATTTTTATACTAAATGGTTTGTTGTTGTACAACCCCTGTTTACATCAGGGATTTACAAGGGTCATGAAACAGATGTTCAAGATAGTACTTGGCAACTACTTCAGTTGAATTCATCAGTGTAAGACTGCTGTGTGTATTGAAGAGTCATGAGGTCGTCTACCTAACAATTTATCTTGTTTTTACAAAGTTGTTACAGAGGAATGGATTTAACAACCCAATTGAACCAGTGTGTTGGACAGATTGTCTCTGTATGAATTTCCTTCTAAAAAGAGATGCTGACTCTAAAGTGAAAAATTTTCTTTGCGTCTATTTTTGTTCCCTCAGGCACAATGAATGATATTAAGGACAGGTGGTCCACATTAGGGAAAGAGGAGAAACAGAAATCCTGTCAAGAGTCAGCAGCACTGAGAGCACATGGGCAGGCACAGGACCTTAGCCCTGAGATGAGAGATCTCAGAATTAAACTGCATCTAAAGAAGCTGAAGTTAGAGGTTTGGAAAGAAGCTTAATTTGCTAGGCATTAGTGCTATTATTATAGTATTGGATGCAAGGTGATAGACAGCAATTATGATGTGAGCAGAACATCATGACAGACAACCGGATTGTTTTTTTCATAATTTTAAATGAATTCATCCCAAATAAATATTTCTGCTGATTTTTGTTTACAAGGCTATCAGCATCAAATATTCTGACATTGAAGAATTTGTCAAAGACTCATACCACCCCCAATTCCTACTGGTAGGGCTAGTCCTTTCAGATTAGGGAGGACAATAGAAGCATCGTCGTATTGTAAGCATAGTCAAATCATTAGTTGGATATTATACATAAGTAAACACAGCTAATGTCCCTGACCATTTATTTGCCACCTCTCTCAACACTTTTTACATATATTGCCTAGCCCTGTTAAGAGTTGTTTCTTCAGTGTTCCTTGAATATTTTTTAATTAAGTTTTGTCTATTGTGTGTATAATTATAATTTGGGGTTGTCTTGTTTATCTAAATATGTAAAGGTGTCCAAGGTTGTGGATTTGGGTGTGGAAACAGCCATTTTGTCATTTGACTGCCAAAAGTCCAGCTTAGAGGTGTATGAACTGAGCAGCAAAGGAGCCACTAATTTCCTTGACTTGACGGACACTTTTTAAGACTGATGTTAATAAACTGCTTATCTTGATAACCTAATATACTTTCATGAATCCACGGCATTATTATCAAATTAATAAATTATTTATCTAATGTGACCATCAACCAAAAGATTATGAGACCTTACCAAAATGACTGTTGCAGCCTGTATACTGGCTATCACCAGGAGAGGAGAGTCACAGATGTCCAACTGTGTAACGTGTGCATGCATGCATGTGTGTGCCCATGTCTTTCAGAGGAGGCCGGAGGTACTGGAAGGCTCCCCTACCAGTCCCTGGTGAATCAGGGCATGACCATAAACGTTGCTGGACTGCCCAACGGCCTAACCTTCAAGAAGCCATCCTTTTATGGAAGGAACCAATTGGAAGCCAATTTGAAAGCTGCTGAAGAGATTTCATTTGAAATAAGTAAGTGACATTAACAGTGGTTGTGTGTCGGCAGACCATTTTGCTCTGTGCAAAGTGGGGAAAAAAAGTTAGCTAAAGAATATCACAATAATAGATGTGAGCTTTTGTATATTGCTGGGCCATTGCATCTCTCTGTCCCTTCACCCCAACCAGTCGAGGCGGATGGCTGCCCACCCTGAGCCATGGTTCTGCTCAAGATTTCTGCCTCTTAAAAGGGCGTTTTTCCTTGCCTCTGTCTCCTAGTGCTTGCTCATGGTTGGAATTGTTGGGTCTCTGTTAATAATATTATAAAGAGTATGGTCTAGACCTACTTTGTTTGAAAAGAGCTGTGAGATACATTTTGTTATGAATTGGCGCTATATAAATAAAATAGAATTGAAACAGATTCAGGTTATAGATTCGGTTAGTGTCTTTGGCCGTTTTTAATGTGACACTATTTCTCAGTTGGAGTTACATCAATATAGTGCAACACTTTATAGAGCAAAAGTCACCTCTCCAGAATATCCTATAGCTGTTTAGTTGAATGTAACTAGTGACTGTGATGGCCCTTGGCAGTGATTTACATATTTTTCATGCTCATTACACTATTCCGTAATTCAATTCTACGTGTATAATTCCTGCTAATTATATTCCTTCATTGACACTGCTGTGTGATTTATTTTTCTCCAGTAATGCAGGAAGATTGTTATTTGTTATGCTTATGCTACACAAGTGTTTCTTTTTTCCTAAACATATCAATCACATGCAGCAAAATGCAACCCCACTATCACGGCAGAGGAAATGTCCGAGCACATGGACGCAGAAGGTATGCTGAGTTGTTTTAATTTAATTTTTAAATAAATATATAACTTTAAACTTATGAAGCATAGTTTACTAGTTTTGTAACTGTGGTCATTACACAGCATATATGAACACTGTACACATTATTGAAAAAATACAATTAAATCAAAAGATCAAATCCTCACCTTTTGTGATGGTTTAATGTCTTCAAATCAACAGTGAAAGCAGATGGCATCCACACGAAGTCAGTGGAAGAAATATAAGAGGGCATGTGTGACAAAGGTATTTATTGTTATCGTAATACATTTTGAATGCCAAATGCTTCACGTCAATTTTGGTATTGCTTAAATTCAAGCTTAATTAAAACTGATGTTCTGAGAAGTCTGCAATTGACATTTGACACAAAGAGAAAAGCAACAATTACAATTTATACATACAGTATTTATCCAGGTGACATTAAAAAGCTTTTATAAAGTTGGCTTTGCGATCATTGTACACTGTGAATTGGCTGTTGAGATTTAGATGCAAATAATGGTAATGTATCTATTTCTAATAAATGATTTACTAAATAAACAATTGACAGTGGATCCAGGGAGAGCCAGTAACAGACTCTGTCCCAGCCACAGAAACTGTCCGCTTCATACAAGATACATATTGTGATCCATCCACATGAAACTGTCATGGTTCCACTATCATGTCATGTTTTATTCTTGGTTTTCTGTGGAGCCATGGCATAGCCTTTAGTTATGTGGTGGGAGAGAGACTATTTTGGCCTCTATTAGGCCATACTCTCTCTCTCTCTCCGGTCTGCGTCATTGTTCCCGCCATCTCGTTCCTCGTCAGCCTCTCCTTAGTGCTTAATCCCCAGCACCTGTTCCTCGTTATGATCCTGTGTTTGTCACCCTTTAAAACATCCTCGTGTTCATTGTCCTGTGCTGGTTCATTGTACGTCTTACATCGTGTTGTTGATGTACCGATACCTGTTAGCGCTTGTTAAAGTTCCTGAACGTTTGATCTTGTCTCTTGTTCCTGTCACGTAAGTCTAGTTTAGTTAGTGTGTTTATATACAAGTGTTTGTTTTTGTAGTCTTAGTTTAGTCAGTGTTCTTGTTTTTGTTAATAGTTATTCCAGTCCTGTTTTCCCCTCGTGGGTTTTGTTTTGCCTGTTTGTTTAGTCTTGTTTTGAATAATAAATACCCCTGTTAACCCCTTCACCTCCTGTCTTGTGCCTGCAATTGGGTTCTCCTGCCATGTCTTCCCCAGAGATCCATGACAGAAACACAATCAAATAAATATATTATACTGTCTGACTTTGGATTTCCTTGCAGTGTCTAGGAACTGGCTTATACTTTTGGAGCCACCAGAAGATGTTCCAGTTAGTACATTGTATTGAAATCACAGGCTTGGTATGTCTTTTTAAATCTCAATACATGTATGTATATGGCAGGGGGAATGCTCATATGCAGCTGCAGAATGCACTTCTGAAGATTAGGAGATTGTCACTGGACTCCAGAATGCTTGAGGTATGTCAATTTTATGGAAATATCCTGCTGATTTAGTCCATAAAGGATATGAAGTCAGTGATGTGGTGCTAACAGAAAATATGTGTAACAGGACCCAGATGCTGCACAGTCTCCTAAGCAGCCTGGTAACATTGGTTTAATTTAATTTACAATACTCACAAAGTAAATCTACATTATGCCCAAATCCTGCTGTGCTTCTTTTACAGACTTCGCAAACTGTCAGCACACTGTATGCAAAGCACCTTGAGAGACAGATAGAGCTGGCAGACGTTAAAATAAAACTCGAGAAGAGAAAGCTCCAAGAAATGTAGCTGGATCTTGCGATTAAACGCCGGACACTTAGGAAACTGTACCTGGAAATCCAGAAACTACGAAGAGAAGTGAGTATTTCAGTGCACACAGTAACCATAACTGCAATACAGTATTTTAATCTTTGTTGCTTTTGCTCTCTCTATTCCAGGATCCAAGCAACTCGGGACTGCCAAATAAAAGTGTCTTATTGAGTCTAGCGCAGTTTCGTTGCTTTGTTTACAACCGCTTTGTCACGTGCTGTGAGTTGCGTTTGGTTCGCGTGTGATTGGGAGATATTGGAAGGCGTGTCCAACGCCAGCTAGAGTACTTAAACAGTTGTTGTAAGGCCGTTATGTGGGAGAAGCAGTTTGTTGCAGTTTAAGAATCAACTGAAATTCGTAAGTGTATTTGATCAAATTGAAGTTTCGTTGCTTTGTTTTAATCATGTCTTATTGAGTCTAGCGCAGGTCGTTGCTTTGTTTTAATCATGTCTTATTGAGTCTAGCGCAGTTTCGTTGCTTTGTTTACAACCGCTTTGTCACGTGCTGTGAGCTGCGTTTGGTTCGCCTGTGATTGGGAGATATTGGAAGGCGTGTCCTGCTGAATTCAATTGCGTGATTCAGAAGGGTATTTAAGTGGGATTAACCCTCATCGCGTGAAGACCGAAGAGAGTAAAGACCATCGACTCTACCTGTGCGACTCCACCGAGCAAGGACACCGACAAGGCACTTGAGTATTACGGTTTTGCACTTCGACTATTGCACTTTATTTATTCTCTTCCCTTATTTGTCTTGTACATTCCTTATTCCTCGTTTTTCACTATGTGTTTTCAAATCCCTACTGTCACTACAACTCGTAAATTACCGGTATCACGTGCAAGGCTAATGCTAATGATCTGCGCACTCTTTCAGCATCCAAAACCACCTCAATCACACTTCCCATTGGTTTATGGAACTGCCAATCTGCTGTTAACAAAGCAGATTTCATCACAGCTATTGCTAAACACTCTGGTCTTTCTCTTTTAGCACTCACTGAAACCTGGATCAAACCAGAGAACACTGCCACACCGGCTGCCCTCTCCAATAACTACACATTCTCCCACAGGCCACGCATATCAGGGAGGGGTGGAGGAACCGGTCTACTTATTCCTAACGACTGGAAATTCAAACAGTTGCCACCCTCATGTGACAACATCTCATTTGAGTCTCACGCCGTTACTGTCATCTACCCTGTTAAAACTCATGTTGTAGTCATCTATCGTCCCCCAGGTCAGCTTGGGCTTTTTTTGGAGGAGTTTGATGCGCTTCTGTCATCCTTCCCCGAGGATGGTACTCCTCTGGTGGTACTTGGAGACTTCAATATCCACCTTGAAAAACCGCAGGCTGCCGACTTCAACAACCTGACTGTGTCGTTTGACCTCAAGCGGGTGTCCACTTCAGCAACCCATAAATCTGGTAACCAACTTGATCTTATCTACACATGCTACTGCGCCACTCATAACCCCCAGGTTACCCCGCTGCACATGTCGGATCATTTCCTAATCACTCTTGATCTCGACCTAACCTCTCCAGACACTAAACATCCTTCCCCACTGGTCACATTCCGGCGCAACCTACGATCACTCTCTCCCTCCCGCTTATCCTCTGCGGTCTCTGCCACGCTCTCTCCCTCTGACCAGCTCTCTCTATTGGATGCTAACAGCGCCACATACACTCTTTGCTCCACACTAACCTCCTGCCTAGACAGCTTATGCCCTCTTACATCTAGGCCATCTCGTGCATCCCCTTCTGCCCCCTGGTTATCTGATGTTCTCTGTGAGCATCGTGCCACGCTCAGGTCTGCCGAGAGAAAGTGGCGCAAATCTAATGAACCTACTGACCTCTTGCTCTATCAGTCTCTCCTTTCTTCTTTCTCTGCTGATGTCTCCTCTGCGAAAACCCTGTACTACCATGCTAAAATCAACAACTCTACTGACCCTCGTACTCTCTTTAAAACCTTCTCTGCTCTTCTTTGCCCACCTGCCCCTCACCTCCATCTGAACTAACAGCTGATGATTTTGCAGCTTTCTTTGTTAAGAAAACGACCACCATCAGCAGTCAATTCTCTGCGCCACTGCCTCTTGATCACGCCAGACCCCTAGACACATGCACGCTCCCCTCTTTCTCGCTCCTTTCTGAAGACGACGTTTCCAAGGTCATTTCTTCTAACCACCCGACTACCTGCCCACTAGATCCCATCTCCTCCAGGCCATCTCTCCATTGGTTGTTCCCACTCTGACCCACATTATCAACTCGTCTCTTACCACTGGTACATTTCCCACACTCTTCAAAGAGGCGCGTATTACACCACTACTGAAGAAACCCACTCTTAATCCTGCACTGTTAGAAAACTACAGACCGGTATCTCTCCTCCCATTCATTGCCAAAACTCTTGAACGTGTTGTATGTAACCAGCTCTCATCCTATCTTACCCAGAACAACCTCCTGGACAGCAACCAGTCTGGTTTCAAGAGCGGTCATTCACTGAGACAGCGCTGCTCTGTCATTGAAGCACTGAGACTGGAAAGAGCTACCTCAAATTCATCAGTTCTTATCCTGCTGGATCTATCTGCTGCCTTTGACACTGTCAACCATCACATCCTCCTGTCGACCCTCAAGGCTGTGGGTGTCTCTGGAGTGGTCCTAGAATGGTTCAGGTCTTACCTCTCAGGTAGGTCATTTAGAGTATCGTGGAGAGGTGAGGTCTCCGAGTCCCAACATCTTGACACAGGGCTCAGTGGCCTCAGGGCTCAGTACTTGGTCCGTTGCTATTTTCTGTATACATGACATCCCTAGGCTCTGTCATTTGGAAACATGGCTTTTCCTATCACTGCTACGCGGATGATACACAACTCCACCTGTCTTTTCAGCCAGACGATCCGACAGTTTCTGCACGCATTTCAGCATGCCTAGCCGACATCTCGCTCTGGATGAAGGACCATCACCTGCAGCTGAACCTTGCAAAAACAGAACTGCTTGTAATCCCGGCTGACACAGACTCATCACAACTTCTCTATTCAACTGGGCTCATCAACCATCACACCCTCCAGAAAGGCCAGAAACCTGGCAGTGGTGATCGATGATCAGCTTAACTTCACAGATCAGGTTGCTAGCACCGCACGGTCCTGTAGATTCATCCTCTACAATATTAGAAAAATTTGACCTTTCCTATCAGAGCATGCTACGCAAGTCCTAGTCCAGGCCCTTCTTCTGTCCAGACTGGACTACTGCAATGCGCTAATGGCTGGACTCCCTGCTTGCACAACCAAACCTCTACAGATGATCCAGAATTCAGCGGCAAGAGTGGTCTTCAATGAACCGAAGAGAGCACACATCACTCCTCTCTTCATAAAGTTACATTGGCTCCCTATTGCGGCTCGCATCAAATTCAAATCCCTCCTCCTGGCCTACAAGTCCACCACTGGTTCAGCTCCCCCTTATCTTCTTTCGCTAATGCAGACGTATGTACCCACCAGATCTCTGCGCTCTGCAACAAACGACGTCTTGTGGTGGCATCCCAAAAAGGTAAAAAAATCGATCTCACGAACCCTCTCTGGATCGGTTCCACTTATGTGGAACGATCTGCCCGCGGCAACAAGATCTGCAGATTCTGTAGCCATCTTTAAGAATCGTCTGAAAACGCATCTCTTCCGACAACACCTTACCGATCAGTTCTGACTTCTATCTCTTTTCAACTCTTAAAAAAAACACTTCTAACTTACCACTGTATACTGTGGTAGGCTTTATGAAGCCAGTTTTATTGATTGCACTTATGCTTTTTGTTGTACTTACGTTGTCCGAATTGCTTCAATTGTTTACCCCATCTGTAAGTCACTTTGGATAAAAGCGTCTGCCAGATGACTAAATGTAAATGTAAAATAAATTCTACTAGAAAACATTGTGGTGCCCTCCCTTTTTCATGAATGTGAAGAATTTAAAAGAGAACAATCAATGCTAAACAAAATGTGCACACACAGCGAAAAGTGACATTTAAGATCTTTTATTAATTAAAGATAGGGTAAATCCAAATATTAAGAGAAACTTGCAATATATTGCTCCCTGACAAGTCTGCCATTAATGTTGTCTGGGAAGATGGGAGCATGTTCCCAGTCAACATCAAAAGCCACTCGAGGGGTTCTCTCCTTTCTTAGGCCTGCAATGTTATGCAGTACTGCACATGCAGCAATGACATCACAGGCCCTGTCTGGGGAAACCCTCAGGTGGTGCAGGCACTGAAACCGAGATTTCAGAAGGCCAAAGGTCATCTCGATTCGAGCCCTTGTTTTATTGTGTGCTATTGTTGGTGGGGGTGGGGGGGGAAGTCAACACTCCGTATCCTTTGTCTCCCAGGAGCACACCAGAGAATTCACCTGATAATACAAGATATCATTTAGAAAACAACACGGCAGAGTTAAACACTCATGATATCCAAGGTGTGTACAGTACAAGTAAAATGTGTGGCTTACCTTGTGAAAGTCTCTCGTAAATTGGACTAGCCCGGAAGACTCTGGAGTCATGCACTGAGCCCGGCCACTTTGCCTCTAAATTGCTGACAAGGCAGTCAACATCACAGATCATCTGAAGTGTTAAGTTAAGGTCATTAAATTCACAGAATTAATTTATGTAGGTCATAATGACCACAAATCACTCTTACCTGAACATTGATGCTGTGGAAGGATTTCCTGTTAACGTAATCTCCTTCATGTTCTCCTGAGGGGTGTTTGATCCTTATGTGTGTGCAATCCACTGCACCAATGATGTTAGGGAAAGCTGTAACAAAAAATAGTGAGTATCCAACTGTGACTGATCAAATTGAAATTGAGGTTGCCTGCAATCTTGTAAAACTCCTCCTTGATGTAGAGGTGTTACATTGAGATGGTTTGCAAGTGTGAGCTTCCTTTATTATGTTGGGGATGCAGAGAACCTCAATAAAGGAACCATTGGCCGCACAATAAGACGCTGAATGAAGTCATTCAGCAACATTTATTACCTTCCCTGGCCACAGAAGACCCCAGACCATTTGTGGTACAGTGAGAGCATGGCTCCGCGCCGTCTGGTGCTGTATTTTTGGACCCAGCAGCCTACAAAAATATCTTAGTCCATCACCTGAGAATCTGTATCTCTCAATGAGTTAGTCATCTCCAAAGGCCAATGGGTCTGACCTGTCCCGGGAGGCTCTTTCATGCCTAAATGCTCGTCTGAGGATTAGGGCTGCCTCATCCAGTACATCCTCCAAAAAAGGGCAAGCCGTTATGAAGAGGGAACAGATGAATTAGAGGACCTATATATACTATATTGCCCTCGTCATAGATTTCATAGAAAACACCTTTGCAACTTCATCAGCTGTGTTTTGTAATCTCAATTACTGCAATAAAACACATATTTATGAAACCTTTGATGGCCATTTGACAAGCAGTCTTTATTAGCATAGCAATATAACACATGGCCTGTGTAATAATACTACCACTTGAATCAATATAAAAAGACTGTTGCTATTAAAAACAGCCAGCAGATTTAAATGAAATGAGAAATGACTATATATGTCCATCCATCCATTAATTTTCTTCCGCTTATCCGGGGCCGGGTCGCGGTGGCAGCAGTCTAAGCAGGGATGCCCAGACTTCCCTCTCCCTAGACACTTCCTCCAGCTCTTCCGGGGGGACACCGAGGCGTTCCCAGGCCAGCCGGGAAACATAAACCCTAGGTCTTCCCCGGGGTCTCCTCCCGGTGGGACATGCCCGGAACACCTTCCCGGGAAGGCGTCCAGGGGGCATCCGGAAAAGATGCCCGAGCCACCTCAGCTGGCCCCTCTCGATGTGGAGTAGCAGCGGATCTACTCTGAGCTCCTCCCGAGTGACCGAGCTTCTCACCCTATTTCTAAGGGATCGCCCAGCCACCCTGCGGAGGAAGCTCATTTCGGCCGCCTGTATCCGGGATCTTGTCCTTTCGGTCATGACCCACAGCTCATGACCATAGGTGAGAGTAGGAACGTAGATTGACCGGTAAATCGAGAGCTTCGCCTTGCGGCTCAGCTCCTTCTTCACCACGACAGAGCGGTACAGCGACCGCATTACTGCAGAAGCTGCACCGATCCGTCTGTCAATCTCCCGTTCCATCCTTCCCTCACTCGTGAACAAGACCCCCAGATACTTGAACTCCTCCACTTGAGGCAGGAACTCTCCACCTACCTGAAGTGGGCAAGCCACCCTTTTCCGACTGAGAACCATGGCCTCAGATTTGGAGGTGCTGATTCTCATCCCAGCCGCTTCACACTCGGCTGCAAACCGTCCCAGTGCATGCTGAAGGTCCTGGTCTGATGGGGCCAGCATGACGACATCATCCGCAAAGAGCAGAGATGAAATCGTGTGGTCCCCAAACCCGATGCCCTCCGGCCCCTGGCTGCGCCTAGAAATTCTGTCCATAAAATTTATGAACAGAACCGGCGACAAAGGGTAGCCCTGCCGGAGTCCAACATGCACCGGAAACAAGTCTGACTTACTGCCGGCAATGCGAACCAAGCTTCTGCTCCGGTCGTACAGGGACCGGATAGCCCTTAGCAAAGGGTCCCGAATCCCATACTCCCGGAGCACCCGCCACAAGATGCCGCGAGGGACACAGTCGAATGCCTTCTCCAAATCCACAAAACACATGTGGATTGGATGGGCAAACTCCCATGAACCCTCCAGCACCCTGGAAAGGGTATAGAGCTGGTCCAGCGTTCCATGACCGGGACGAAAACCACACTGTTCCTCCTCATTCCGAGGTTCTACCATCGGCCGGATTCTCCTCTCCAGTACCCTGGCATAGACTTTCCCGGGGAGGCTGAGAAGTGTGATCCCCCGATAGTTGGAGCACACCCTCCGGTCCCCCTTCTTAAAAAGAGGGACCACCACCCCGGTCTGCCAGTCCAAGGGCACTGTCCCCGACCACCACACGGTGCTGCAGAGGCGTGTCAGCCAAGACAGCCCCACAACATCCAGAGACTTGAGGTACTCAGGGCGGATCTCATCCACCCCCGGTGCCCTGCCACCGAGGAGTTTCTTGACTACCTCGGTGACTTCAGCCCGGGTGATTGACGAGTCCGCCTCCGAGCCCTCAGCCTCTGCTTCCTCTATGCCGTCAGCACACTCCCCTGGACTGTGCCCGGCAGACCGACCTTACGTCTGGGCGCGACGTGAGGTCGAGTATTCAAGGCAGCCATCACCACTCTCTACACGACAGTGCGTACGGCCGTCTCGCCAGGCAGGTAAGTCGACGGAGCCAGTCTCTCCTCCGGGGCCTACCCCCCGTCGAGAAGACGCTGGCCCCGTCAGCCAACGAACCACCCCCCGTGGGAACGGTGAAGCAGATCGTCCCCTTGGTCCCCCTGTCACAGTCCCTGGGCGCCTGGCTAGAGCTTCCCACACTGTCTCGGTGGCTGAGGAGGACGATCCGTCTTGGCTACTCGATCCAGTTCGCCAGAAACCCTCCCAGGTTTCGGGGCGTCCTCTTCACCTCAGTCAGAGGCAGGGACGCTCCCGTACTTCGGGCAGAGGTCGCCACCCTTCTGGCGAAACAGGCTATCGAGCTCGTCTCCCAGGCCATGATGTCCACAGGGTTTTACAGCCCATACTTCATCGTCCCCAAGAAAGGCGGCGGGCTGCGCCCCATCCTAGATCTGCGTACCCTGAACAAGCACCTTCACAAGCCGTTCAGGATGCTCACGCAGAGGCGTATCCTGACATCCATCCGGTGTCAGGACTGGTTCGTGGCAATCGACCTGAAGGACGCTTACTTTCATGTCTCGATTCACCCTCGTCACCGGCCGTTCCTACGGTTCGCGTTCGAGGGTCGGGCATATCAGTACAGAGTCCTCCCTTTCGGTCTGTCCCTGTCCCCACGGTCTTTACGAAGATCGTGGAGGCCGCCCTCTCTCCCCTCGGGGAGAGAGGCGTGCGGATACTCAACTATCTCGACGACTGGCTTATCTTGGCACACTCGCGAGAGCTGTTGTGTACACAGAGAGACATGGTGCTCCGGCACCTAGATCGATTGGGGCTACAGGTCAACCGAGACAAGAGCAAGCTCTCCCCGGTGCAGAGCATCCTCTTTCTCGGTATGGAACTCAACTCTGTCACCATGGTAGCGCAACTGTCCGCAGAGCGCGCCCAGTCAGTGTTGAACTGCCTGGATCTCTTCAGGCAGTCCGCGGTCTCCCTGAAACAGTTTCAGAGGCTCCTGGGGCACATGGCGTCCTACGGCGGGGATAATACCCCTCGGGTTGATGCACATGAGACCGCTTCAACACTGGCTACAGAGTCGAGTTCCGAGGAGAGCGTGGCACACACCGGCAGCAGGCGTATGGTGATCACGCCTCTCTGCCGACGCACCCTGAAACCCTGGTCTTCCATGGCCTTCCTTCGGACTGGTGTCCCTCTTGGGCAGGTTACGAGGTATGTCGTGGTGACGACCGATGCCTCCCTGCAGGGTTGGGGTGCAGTGTGCAACGAGCACGCAGTAGCGGGGCGTTGGACGGGCCCCCGCCTGCGCTGGCATATCAACTGCCTAGAGTTGTGGACTGTGTTGCTGGCACTAAAACGGCTGCAGCCTCTCGTACAGGACAGGCATGTGCTGGTCCGCCTCGACAACACAGCTGCTGTGGCGTACATCAACCGTCAGGGTGGCATGCGCTCACGGCAACTTTCACGACTTGCTCGACGCCTCCTCCTCTGGAGTCAGCAGGCGACCTGAACCAGACAGCCGACGCGCTCTCTCGTCAGTCGACGCCTCGAGGAGAGTGGCGACTCCATCCCCGCGCAGTCCAGCTCATTTGGGCGCTGTTCGGGCAGGCACAGGTAGACCTGTTCGCCTCCCAGGGACCACCCATTGCCGCTTTTGGTACTCCCTGTCCGAGGCCCCCCCTCGGTTGCCCTCGCACAGCTGGCCGGGACAAGCGGAAACGCCTTCCCCCCAGTGAGCCTCATCGCACAGATTCTGTGCAAGGTCAGGGAAGAGGAGCACCAAGTGCTACTAGTTGCGCCTTACTGGCCCAACCGGACTTGGTTCTCAGAGCTAAGGCTTCTGACAACAGCCCCCCCCTGGCCGATTCCCCTGACAGAGGACCTGCTTTCTCAGGGGAAGGGCGCGTTCTGGCATCCCAGGCCAGACCTCTGGAACCTCCATATCTGGTCCCTGGACGGGACGAGGAGATCCTGAGTGGGCTTCCCCCCTCCGTGGTGGAGACCATCACTCAGGCTAGGGCTCCATCCACTAGGCGGCTCTACGCCTACAAATGGCGCCTCTTCTCGTCCTGGTGTCTCTCACGCCGAGAAGACCCGCGGAGATGCTCGATCGGGACCGTGCTGTCCTTTCTACAGGAGAGACTGGAGACGAACATCTCCCCTGCCACACTGAAAGTGTATGTAGCCGCTATCGCCACTCATCACGACTCAGTGGATGGTAAGTCTCTAGGACAGCACGACCTGATCGCCAGGTTCCTAAGGGGCGCGAGAAGGCGGAATCCGCCTCGTCTCCGCTCCATACCCTCTTGGGACCTCAATGTGGTCCTGGCGGGCCTCTCTGGCCCCCCCTTCGAGCCCCTGGGAGGTTCCGATCTTCCCCACTTTTCGGGTAAGACGGCCCTCCTTCTGGCGCTCGCTTCCTTCAAGAGGGTAGGGGACCTACAGGCATTCTCCGTGTCCCCGGACTGCCTTGAATTCGGGCCTGGTAACTCTCACGTGATCCTGAGACCCAGACCCGGATACGTGCCCAAAGTTCCCACTACTCCCTTTCGGGACCAAGTGGTGAACTTGCAGGCGCTCCCCCTTGGGGAGGAAGACCCAACCCCGTCAGTGTTGTGTCCAGTACGCGCACTGCGCCTCTACTTGGACCGCACGCAGAGCTTTAGGAGCTCTGACCAGCTCTTTGTCTGTTTTGGAGGTCAGCAGAAAGGGAGGGCTGTCTCCACACAGAGACTGGCGCACTGGATCGTGGACGCCATCAGGGTAGCGTACCGATCCCAAGATCGCCCATGCCCTCTGGAGGTTAGGGCTCACTCCACTTGGGGTATAGCCACCTCCTGTGCTTTGGCCAGGGGCGCCTCTCTGGCAGACATCTGTAGAGCTGCGGGTGGGCTACGCCCAACACCTTCGCGAGGTTCTACAACCTCCGCGTAAACCCGGTATCAGACCACGTCCTGCGTGGCAACATGTAGGACTGGCGTCCGGCTGGGCGTATGCCTGCGAAAGCATCACCCCACCCTCTAGGAGGTTGGGTTAGTGTGCTATCTACCTCTCTCCTTACCCTACCCTGGTTAAGGACAGGTACCTTTCCGCTTCCCTTCTTACCCAACCCTTGGTTAAGAATAGGCATTCCATCCATCACTAAGCAAGCACCACCTGGGAGTTGGCTGGGCAGAGCAGCCTTCCCCCTTAGGCCGGGATATCATGTGAGCCATCCCCTGGCTCTAACCGGACCTAGTGCTACCGGACGTCCGTAACACCCCCCCCGTGGGCTGTTCCGTCTGATGTATCCTCATGAGCTGGTTCCCACTCCTGGTAACCCATGACCTCCCCTAGGTGGACCTCCACCTCGCGGTTAACTACTTAACTATTGAGTCCGAGTGGACCATGTTCTCCACCTCCATTGTCAACGCGGCCACTCGGAGCTGTGGCCGCAAGGTCTCCGGTGCCTGTCGAGGCAGCAATCCCCGAACCCGGTGGTGGACACCGGAAGTAAGGGATGCTGTCAAGCTGAAGAAGGAGTCCTATCGGGCCTGGCTGGCTTGTGGGACTCCCGAGGCAGCAGACAGGTACCGACAGGCCAAGCGGACTGCAGCCTGGGTGGTTGGGGAGGCAAAAACTCTGGTCTGGGAGGAGTTCGGTGAGGCCATGGAGAAGGATTATCGGTCGGCCTCGAAGAGATTCTGGCAAACCGTCCGGCGCCTCAGGAGGGGGAAGCAGTGCCCTACCAACGCTGTTTACAGTGGAGGGGGGCAGCTGTTGACCTCGACCGGGGATATCATCGGGCGGTGGAAGGAATACTTCGAGGATCTCCTCAATCCCGCCGTCACGTCTTCCATTGAGGAACACCCGAAGAGGAAACAAGCTCTTTTATTGAGGATGTGGGCGCCAGGCCCTGAAAAGGGCCCGGCTGTGGGGACGGGGCAGGGACCGTCCCTGACCGACTTCTCAGAGATGGTACTGTGATGGACGGGCCCGATGGTATCCTCCCTGGGGTCTTCCCGTCAGGGGCGCTTCCTCCGGGAAGGTTGCTGACGGGGTGGTGGTCTCCCCTTCGATCTCCTCTTCCGGGGTGTAGCCTGAGTCGGGGTCACGGGAACCGGAGGGGGTGTCGAAGGGGGCCTGGGCTGCTGGGAAGCAGACGTCGCTCGAGAACTCGGAGGCCTACGGGCGGCCGAGTCGCGGCGAGGAAGAATATGGCTGATAGCCTCTGTCTGCTTCTTCACCGTCGAGAACTGCTGCGCGAAGTCCTCGACGGTGTCACAACAGCCCCCCTGCGAGGATGGGTGGCTGACTGACGAGAAAGCGACTTTCTCGGCGTCTCACTCATCTGCGCAGTTTAGCCCAGAGTGCCACTCTTGAACGCACTAACGGGCCATCGTCCGGTAAAAGAGAAGGACAACTAACTACGACACTCAAGTCGAACAACGCCAACCAGACAACTCTTCCACCGTCTAACACCCCCCTTCCCCCCATGCCTCCCCCCCCATACCCCTCCCCCCCACCTCACTGCTCCCCCTGCCCCCTGATCACGCCTAGCAGAGCTTGGTTGACACTTCACCCCAGCATGCCCGCCCCTGCGCCGTCACCTTGGTCGCCCTTATATCTGCGAAAGGTGCAGTTAGTTGTTCGGCGTAAGCTTGGTAAGTTACCATGCATAACACCGGGCTGTCGCCTTTACCCTCAGGGTGGAGCTCCTTCCAACGCCTTGGCCTGAGTGAGTGATTCGAGTTCACAGATTTCGTACAGTTATTCTACAATTTCTTGAGTAGGCGGCTTTGAGCATGTGTATGTCAGCTTTTTGTGATCTTTCTTTCGAGTTTCATAATCCGATGACAACATAGCGTCTAGATGTTTTTAATTTGCATGTGTTTCCACATTGTCAACTCTAAATGGATATCAACAAGCTTCAAAAGTGAGGAGGTGTTAACTAAAACTTTGTAACAGTTCTGATTTTTCAAATGACAGCCAAGATGATGAAAATAGTCTTTAACATTTACACCTTTGTTAAAGTCACACAACAGACACTTAATTCTACAGTTCAGAACTTCACTCTGGCAAAATCCATGTTGTCTCACGTGAGTTTGGAGAGATTTCTGTGACTTAAAATAGCACACACAATCACCATAAATGCAAGGAAAGCCAGATATTTTTCCATGCTGACAGTGACTGGACCTATAATGTTCTAGAATTCTCCGACGACTGTTTGTGAAGTATCCATTTCATTTAGCCTAACAGCAAACTGTAGGTTTATCCATCCACAATCTAAAGTTAAACAAAGAAAATTCACAAATCAAAATAGCACTGGTTAATATAACATGGCTTGGCTTGAACAAGGGATCGACCTAATCGATCACATTCATTGACCGACATGACATATTAGACACATCCGGATGAAGATGTTTAGCATTTGACACGAATATATTAAAACAATAGCCAGTAACACACTTACTGTACATGTGAGCATCGTTTATGCTCCGTTTTATAGCAAACAATCAGACTAATAAACCTTTCATGTAAACGGGAGCAAAGAGGTGTTCTCATGTCATGTTAACATATGTTACTGTGATTAATATGGTGCATAAGACTGCTTTGCACAAACTGTCATTCTATTTAGTGTTTTGCTGATGTTAAATATGACTTAAAATAGCATCTCTTCAGTAATTTACACTATTTCAGCAATAATTAATTTGATTTATAATCCTTTCACATTAAAATTGGACACTATGAGCTCATGAGAGTTACATAAACAACCGCTCGATGGTATAGCCAACTCGCCGTGGTGTCATAAGTATGAATATCAATATTTGAAGTCAAAAGACGCGAGAGCATTTCAAAAACCTTTCGGAGCAGTCGAGTTACCCCTCGCTGCAGCCTGTAGCGCAGTGACTTCATGCACGTCGATGTCATGCATGTTTTGACGCACATGCACCTTAACGTGTTGTGGTCAAGCATTCGTTACTGCGCATGTTTGTCCCATTTTCCTTACGCTGTGATGTTTTTAAGTATTTTATTTATCTATTATTTATAAACTTTTCTCCACACTCCTATTTTTTTTGGAATAATCAAAATATTATTTTCAAAAATAAGTCGTTTTTCTTTCAGAGCTGGTTTGACAAAAATATTATTTTAGTCGGTGGTCTGTTAAATGAAAAAGGTCACTTATAAACTTAAGGTTAATTACTGAAGAAAAAAAAAAATTTTTCCTGTCATGCCTAGAGAATTCGCTAATGTTTTAATGCTGTGGCCACATGGTTACTACATTGTTAAGGCTCTGAGCGGATTAGATATATTCACGTAATTTTTTTTATAAATTTAGTTTCCAACCCTTGTTTAATTTCTTATTGGAGCAATTTTGTCAATATAATGGATTGGGAAAAAGTTTGGTTATTGCCACACAAATTTGTAAACAAAGATACGAATCTACTGTACATCTGTTCTGAGTTTGTAGAGGTTTTTGGAATGGATTTTGCAGATATCGTTTTTTTGTGTATTCATATCTTTGTTGGAAAGATGTTTTATTTGGGGACTACTTGGAGCAGTCTGTTCGGGTTCTCACTCACAACTTTGATAATGTCATACACCAATCTGTCTGTGCAACACCATGTAAAATCCAACACGACTAATGATTGTGCTCCAAATGAAGCAGCATGCTAAACGCTTCCTGCCAACCTTTAAACAATTCAAAAGGGGCGCTCCGTGTACAGACTTGGCTTCTATTTTGACAAGAAAAAGTTGACAAAGGCGCTCTTTTAGCAAAACAAAACGCTGGCAGCTAAAAAAATGTAGTCAAGTCTGAACCAAAAAAAGGCGCTCTGTCTGAACGGATTTGCGCTATTTACACGGATCGTCCCACAAATAAACGATGCTCAGATCGGAGCAAAGCACACAATATTTGCCACACACGACGAGCCTGCAGTGTTAAAGTGGGAAAATGGCCGTACAACCCAGGGCTGCTAATCTATATAAATCTAAATTCCTTACCATGTTTTAATATCAATAGAATCTATAGAAATTATTTAAACGAAACAAAATTGCCCACAATCTATAACAATTTCAAAATGAACAACGTTAAATGATTTCGTTTACAATGTTAAATGTTTTAAGCACACTGTAAAAAATCCAACTTGCAAATTGTTTACTAAGTTTGAAATTGTAAGTCAAGTGGACAAATTTGAGGATACTCACGATTGCCCCTTTGAGTTATCAATTTGCTTGAAAGAACTCCTCACAAAGGGACATTTTACTCTTCATACTTCATACTTCATACATACAAATGGACTTGAGAGAGATAGTTGGTAATGTCAGTCCATTTCTCAGAAGCAATTCTTGCTTTTTAGAACGGAAAATTTTGGACCACCGACAACTACTCAAAGACACATTCCCAAACCTGAAACTGCGTCCGAAACACCACTATGTGGAACACTATCCACACTTGATTCGCTGCTTTGGGCCATTAGTCGAGCTCTGGACTATAAGGTTTGAGGCCAAGCACAGCTATTTCAAAGGTGTGGTAAACAATGTCCACAACTTCAAAAACATTCCACTAAGCTTGGCTACTAAGCATCAGCTTATGATGGCCCATTATCTGAATGGTCCCAGTCTCTTTTCATCACCCTTTTCTGTGCAGAAAGTGAAAACTGTAAGAACATGTACATTAGAACCATTGCAGAGAACTGCAGTTCAGAAAAAATACCCAGACAAAGAAGTTTTGTCTTTTGCGCCTGATGTACATCAGCATGGAATTCACTTCAGTGAAGGCATGATCTTGTCCTCAGGTCAATGCAGTGGCTTGCCTGAATTTTTCAGGATACTCAGTGTACTAGTGAATGCTAACAAAGTGTCCTTCATTTGCAAAAGGCTTGCATCATGGTACATTGAACACTATAGGTGTTATGAGGTTTCTGAAACAAGTGCAATTGAAATATTCGAGCCAGAGGACCTTAACGATCACCAACCTCTCACATCGTATACAGTTCAGGGAAAGAGCATGATTGTGCTAAAGAGGTTTCTTTGTTGATTGTTCTTCACATAGCCAAATGGTGTCCATTAAAATGGTCATTGTATTCTTATTTTAGGTGATTGGTTAAATAGCTCCCCAAAATGTAAATTATAAGTTGAACTACCCTCAAGACATTTTAAACCTGTGTGTTTTTAGTGGAAAAGATAAAAGCATGTGTTTTAAAGGGTTACTCCTCAGAAAAAAGAAAATTGTGCCATGAATTACTTACCCTCAAATTGTTTGACAACCCTAGGACCTCCATTTATCTTCAGAACACAGATTAAGATAGTTTTGTTGAGGTCCTGGAGCTTTCTGACTCCCCCCATAGACTGTAATGCAACCGACTTTCAAAGCGCAGAAAGTGAGTGAAGACATTGTTAAAATAGTCCATGTGACGCTAGTGATTTAGCATTAAGTAATTTAAGCGACGAGGATACTGCTCATTGGAAACTAACATGGAACTCATGAAATTGTTGAATATATAGTCGTTATTTTTGTTTATTTTTTGCACAAAAAAGTATCATTGTCGCTTTATATTATTTAATGCTAAATCACTTGGTCTCATGGACTATTTTAACGATGTTTACTCAATTTCTGCGCTTTGAAAGCAAGGGGAGTCAGAAGGATTCCAGACCTCAACAAAACTATCTTAATCTGTGTTCTGAAGATAAACAGAGGTATAGGTTTGTCGAACAACTTGAGTGAGTGATTCATGGCAGAATTTTCATTTTTCTGTGGAGTAACCCTTTAATGAATGTAACCGTGTGAATCAAAGCCAGATACCTTATTTTAAAGATGAAAAAAGATCCAAAAATCTTGAGAGTAGTCAATTTTAGGCTTAGAAAATTATGAAAGTTTTAAATAAACAAAATGTACTACCGCTTTAAATCACATAACATGTTGTACACATCAGTTTTGCCCTATATTTTATGTACTCTAATCTTCAACATTTTTATTTTAATAGAACATGCGGCTTTGTGTGGTCTTGGCCCCTGATAATATCTTGTATATATCTTGCTTCTGTTGAAGACTTAAACAATTTTACAAGAAAGGCTGGAAATCAAGGATGACTTCTTTATTCAATATGAGGATCCTGAATTTGGCAATGAACTCTGTAACTTGACCAATATATCAGAGCTTCCACCAGATAGAGCGGTGCTGAAGATCCTTTGGAAAGTACCTGAAGAATCAGAATCCGACATCTCCATTTCCTCTTTAGAAACAGTATGTCATCTCCATCCAGCAGCTCAAACCAGAGTTCCTCATCCATCAGACAGCGTGAAAATTCTCAGTGGCCATCTACCTTCCTGATTCCCAAGTTCTCTTATGATGTCGTATTACGGCTTGCCAAAGGGAATGAGAAATTTAAAGAAGATGGAACACTGTTCACAATGCCAAGGGAAATGAAGATGGACATCTTAGATAGCATAGCTCAAGCAATTTTTGCATTCAAAGCATATCCAAACTGTCAAGAGTTGGAGTCAGTGTCTGCTGCTCTGATTGAAAAGCATCCTTGTCTCAAGGATCCGGGCTCAGGAACAGGTTATCACAGCTGGACTATGAGCATCAAATACAAGGTTGGCAACTACCGCCAAAAAACTACGATCTGTAGGTTGCTCTGGAGTTGCTGTAAACCAGAAAAGAGCAACTGAGGATACTAGACGGCTTAAAAAAGCAAAGAGATGTGAGGTAAACTTTCTCCCAGACAACCCACTTGGGCAGACTGATTCTTACATTTACATTTAGCAGACGCTTTTATCCAAAGCGACTTACAAAGAGTTTAGGAGCAATAAGCAATATGTCATACAGGAGCCATACTACATTAAGTGCCAATACAAAGTTACTGGTTTCAACAAAAGCTAGACCACTACCTGGTGAGAGAAAGGGTTAGTTTATTTTTTATTTTTTTTATTTGTCTGTCAAGTATTCACAGAAGAGATGGGTTTTAAGTAGTTTTTTAAATGTTGTGAGAGATGTGGTTGAACGGACAGAGTTAGGAAGAATGTTCCACCAGGAAGGAGTTGTGAATGAGAATGAGCGGGAGAGCGATTTACTGCCCTTATGGGAAGGCAATATAAGACGCCGCTGGTTTGCTGAACGCAGGGATCTTGAGGGGGTGTAGGAGTGCAGGAGGGTTTGAAAGTAAGCCGGTGCAGATCCAGTGATAGTCCTGTAGGCAAGCATTAAGTGACTTGAATCTGATACGGGCTTCAACCGGTAGCCAGTGGAGAGAGATGAAAAGGGGAGTCACGTGAGCCCTTTTGGGCTGTTGGAAGACGAGGCGTGCTGCTGCGTTCTGTACCAGCTGGAGCGGTTTGATAGCCTTTGCAGGAAGACCAGCAAGGAGAGCATTGCAGTAGTCCAACCTTGAGATTACCAGAGCCTGGACAAGGAGTTGTGCCGCATGCTCAGTGAGATAGGGTCTGACCTTTCTAATGTTGAATAAGGCATATCGGCTTGACCGTGTTGTCTTTGCAATGTGATCATTGAAGGACAGCTGTTTATCAAATATGACTCCGAGGTTCCTGGCTGTTTTGGAATGAGTGATTGTGGTATTGCCAAGATGGATGTTGAGATCGTGTTGGACCGTAGGGTGTGCCGGAAACACGAGTAGTTCTGTCTTGGCAGGGTTCAGCTGGAGGTGATGCCCTTTCATCCAAGCTGAGATGTCCTTGAGGCAGGCTGTAATGTGAGCTGCTACAGTGGTATCATCTGGGTGAAACGAGATGTAGATCTGGGTGTAACGAGATGTAGATCTGGGTGTCGTCAGCATAACAGTGATATGAGAAGCCATGTGCCTGTATGATGGGTCCCAAGGATGTCGTGTAGATGGAAAAAAGCAGTGGTCCAAGCACCGACCCCTGAGGGACCCCAGTGATCATGTGGTGAGCAGTGGACAGCGAGCCCCTCCATGACACCCTGAAGGATCTGTCGGAGAGGTAGGATTTGAACCAGCGGAAGTGGTTCTTCCCTTCAAAAAAAAAAGGAAGCATTACAGGAGGAATTGAAGAAGAAACGTCTCAACACGGCATTTGTTGACTCGAAAATGGAATTGACATTCTCGTTGAGAAGAAAGGAGATAGTTGAAGAAGAACCTCTTGTAGCTGATATCCTACAACAATGGCCTGCATTTTTAAAGATTAAATTGTGTTTTGTTTTCCTTGTAAGATGAGTGGACGAACTGTACACTTACTATATTCTTATTGTAATTATGTTTTTTTTAGATATGTGCTGAGTTTCACAGAATCACACAAACAAACCTGAAGAGTACATTTTTCTCTTCTCTGGATGAATATGCACCACGGATAATGAGTTGTATAGGGTACGCGGCGGAGCACATGAAAATGATATGAAGACCCTCCTGGATCAACTTCATTATCAGGTAATTAAGATTGTGTTCCTAAATCTGTCGTTAAGGACAACCTTTTATGATTTGTTTGTGTGTAACTTAGGTATTTGTGTGTAATATAGTGTAATTTGAGAATCAACCTAAACACAGTTTTTTCCATATTTGTGTTTCTTTGTCTCACAGACCTCCGATGTTCTTGCTCACAGAAAGGCTACAGCTCTCAAAGGTCTACCTTTGTTTTTGAGGGAAAAGTCTGAACATTTCCTTGAAGACCTGTCTGGTAAGATGATTTATCAGTACATACATTTATACTTCAAATCTATCTCCAGATTCTATCAGGGGTTAACAGCTTTGTCTCGAATCCAAAACTAATCCACTAACTCTACCATCTGCCATGACATAGGAGACTAAGTAATGGTATAAAGTACCTTATTCAATTGAAATGTTCAGTGTTTGGATTTCTGATTTCATCTGAAGTACAATACAAAGTGTTATTTTAAAGAAAGATAATAGTCAATTACTGCTGTATAACATTGCCCTTGAGATGGAGACAATCATAACAAACAAAAGGCAAGTGAGATTAATATCAAATAACACACCAGAAAATAAGTATAGATAATATAAACAACAATTAAATGATTTGCTTACCCATGCGCTTACTGTCTGAATGGAGTTACAGAATTCAAATAAATATGTTTTTTTACCTTGTTTTATGCTGCTTTTTACTGCAGTACACAGAACCAGAAGAAAATCATACAAAGGGGATGAAAAAAATGGGGATCTTTACCATCGTTGAAGATGACTTTGCGACCATCGACTCAAACCCAAATGTCAGGTGCCTGTCTCTGGTTGTAGAGGAAAATATCATGCTGGATAATGTGCAAGACCTTCCCACTGCTATGGCTCTTCTCTTTGGCTTGATTTATGCCTTGAACATGAACTATCCTAAAGAACTCAAGTACACCTTTGAAATGATTCAAAGGTGTTTATTGGTCTTGACCCCCAGTGCTCAGCAAGAGTCCAGTCCTTCAAAAACAAACTTTTAATAGCTGGATACATTAAGCATATGGATAAGGGCAAGAACCATGCTCTTCCTGTTGTTCCAGCCGATGTTTCCATAAAAGTTCAAATGTTTTTACGGTTGTAAAACTGGATTGCTCAAACACATTTGTTCCAATTTTTTTAATTCTAGATCTTCATATTACAAAGCCCTTTAAGACTGTTACTCTAGCACTTTAAAAGAAGTTGTGATGAAATAGCACGGATAAGCATACGGAGAAGGGCAAGCACTAAACTGTTCCTAAGTTCAACATATGTCAAAAGAGAAAATCTTTTCAGTTTTTATGTTATGTATCTTAAATGGTGTTTTTAAAGTTGTGAAACTGGATTACTCAAACACATTGCGATTTGTAGAATTCTGAAGTCTTCATTGATACAGCACTTTAAAACTGTTGCTCTTGCAATTTGTTACTCCAGCACTTGATGTTGTGCTGTAATGTCACTTTAAAGCATTCCAAGAAACTGTTATTTTAAGGGTTCTCAGTGTGACCACTTGTTAATAAATATTTTCTGTAATGATGGGATAGTCTTTTGAATTGTTTTTACAGCATTTACAGCATGGCTGAGTAATTTGGATGCAAGATCATTCAAAGCTAAATTAAAAGATAAAAGAAAGCTGAATCAACTTAAAAAAATAAGGCAACCAAGCTTTTTTGAGTTGACTGAACTTCATTCCCATGCAGTTGTGGCTGCTCGTTTTTTAAAGTTCGCTCAACTCCCTATCCAACCTTCACTGAACTTTCAAAAATGATTTGGCACAACTTCAACCACCGAAGTTGAGTAAACTCAAAAATGCTTTGCAGCTGGTTGCTTTATTTTTTTAAGTTGACTCAACTTTTTATTTTTTACAGTGCAGTTTGATAGACACCACAGAATACCGTAACAAAGTAGTACTCACCTTAAACTGATGAGGATGACACTCCATGGCTGAATTGTTACCACGGGAAAACGCAGGTTTCTGCTAACTGCAGAAAAAAAATGAACAGATAAACGAAGCTGGCATTTCAGAGAAGCTTTACAGATGTGTTAAAAAGAGGAAATGGCGGTGGTTGCACAAATAAGTTCATTACAGACGTCCGTCGTCACCCAGAAAAAAATAAATATAAAAATATAAATTCCTACAATATTTGTATCTAATCAATAGAAATTATTTAAACGAAGAAACGTTTGACTATAAAATATTGCATTCTCAATTTTACAGTCGTTAACGTTAAATGTTTTTGAATATAATCAAATTATTTTTGCGCGGTAGACTGGTGTAAGGACTTTGCCTTGGGTCGGACTAACATTACAATAAATTGGATTATATTTAAACGTACTGTAAAAAAATGTACATCCCCTTTATCTCACTTTATCTTATATGTGTTGTCCCTCTGATAATATTAATGAAACATCTTCATATAGAGGTCGTGCCTTCAAAAGCATTTGTAGCTTCAACACGGTAGGTTTACTGGGTGGAGTATATATTCCATAATGATAACCAATATACCTGTAAAAAAAATACTCCCCCCCCCTTAAATTCACTTTAATATGTGCACAGGCACATCACATATAAAATATGACACATCTTAATATAGAGGTCATGCCTTTAAAAGCATTTGACTGTAGCTTCAACACTGTAGGTTTACTGGGTGGAGTATATATTCCACAATGATAACCAATATCAGTGTTGTAGTCGAGACCAGCTAATTCGAGTCCGAGTCAAGACAGAGTCCAGAATATTTGAGACCGAGTCCAGAGTAGTTAGAGGAATGAAACAAAATTTGTTTATTTTAATAAAAATTACTATATAGTCTTATTTTAAACACTGGCACATGCTCTTTTCATAATGTATATATATACACATATATGTTCATGATTATGGGTCAAGAAAGGAGTCGGGGAGGCATCAGAGAATTCTCCCTGCCATGGGGCCCAGGAAGACCTGGCCACCTCGCGTACCGCCCAAGGTGGCACTTCAGCCTAAACTGGCTTTCACCACTGATGGTATAGCCCCGCCCAGGATTCCACGGCACCTCCCCCAATGACTCCTCCCTAGAAAATGTATACTATCATAATGAATTGTATTTTTTAACTTTATCTGTAAATGGTGAGCATTGGCAATCTCCATAAATTGATGAAACAATTCCTCCTTATGATGCCAGATCCCAAAGATGTCATCCAAGTACCTGTAATAAACCAGAAGCAAAGCAGGACACTTGGGGAACAAAGTTTTCTCCCAATCAGCCATATAGATGTTGGCGTAAGCTGGGGCAAATTTTTTGCCCATGGCCGTGCTCTGTTTCTGTAGAAAAACCTGTGAATTTAACTCAAAGTCATTTCGTGTAAGGTTTATCTCTAAAAGTTTTAACAGGTCATCGTCCGGTCTGAGTGGGTTCGGATTCCTTAAAAAACAGTGTCTCACCGCCCGTAACCCCAATTCTGTGGTAATGTTAGTATATAGGCTCTCGACATCAACTGTAAACAAGAAAGCATCTGTAGGAATATGTAAAGTTGTGATTTTCTCTATAAAATCATATGTATCTTTTAAATAAGAGGGATGAATCTGAGAGAGCGGATTGAGAAAGTGGTTTATATATTCAGCGATTCTATATGTTTCACTGCCACAGTCAGACAATATGGGTCTGCCTCGTGGAACCTTCCCCGGTACTTTCCAAGATTGGTCCCCGAAGATAGTTCTTCTGTTTCCGGTTAATCAAACCCCCATCCCTTAAATTCTGTAGAACGTTTGAGTTTCGAGTACTAATGAATTTGTTAACTGAATATAATGTTTTGTGTTACTTAATTGTCTATCAGCTTCTAAAAGATATTGTTGTGTGTCCAAAATTACAATATTCGAAGCCTTATTGGCCGGTTTATTAATAATATTCTTATTTTTGACCAGTTGTGTTATTGCTTTACGTTGTAAAAGGGGCAAATTATCTGGTGTATTTGATATCGGTCGAGGACGTCTTATAAGTTTATTGTTTAATTTAATGAATTTTTTAATATCTGTATTAATTGTGTTAATTTTAGGTTCCCAGTTGGAGGCGGCAATGAAAGGTGTTATCTCCCCGTTCGTCTCATACCTGAAATAATCCAAAAGTTTCAAACGTTGGTGAAACGCATGAACATCCCTCATTGTTTCATCCTCCGATCGCGGCACCGGAACAAAAGTGAGGCCCCTACCTAACAGCTCCCTCTGTGGGCCCTTAAATCTAGACAGATTAATAATGTTATTGTGGGCATCTTCTAAGGTTATGTCCCCTAGTCCATTTAGCAGTTTAAAGATTTCAACCAGTAATCAACCATTTCCAATGCGGTCTCCTTTGTCCAGTGAATGCCACTTTAAATCTGGAAGAGCTCAAAGGCTTCAGGTAATTTGTGTGATCCTTAATGTACATGTTTAAACTCTTTAGGTTTTCCTGCTGATATTTAGGCAATAAGTCCGAAAAATGAATCAGTAGTGGGTAGATATTGGCATATGGAAAGGCTATTTTGGCAGCTCTCCATACTCCCTGTAGTTGTTTAATGGCGGTTTTCTCAACATCCTGTTCCCTGTTGTTAATACCCACAGATAATACCACCTTTTGCACCTGCAGGTTCGGGGTCAGCTTCTGCAGAACATTAGCAACGTGCGAGAACTTCGTCCCCGGAAAGCTATCCACCTGTACTTGTGAGTTGACCAAACAGGGAATTCTGGAGAGGTTGGAATCACCAATTAAAATAACAGGTTTTTTTATTGACATTTGCCAAGTTAACATCTTACGGGAGGTATTGTCAAGACCGAGTCCAGATTAGTTCGAGTCTGAGTCAAGACCGATTCCAGAGTAGTTCGAGTCCGAGTCAAGACCGAGTCCAGAGAGGGTTGAGTCCGAGTCAAGTCACCGAGCTCATAGAGTGCATTAAGTATACCATGGTATGCCCTGTGTTTTATTTACTTAGACTGATATTAGTTTAAAAATATTTTTAGTTGAGGGTAAAAAAAGGCCACATAGTAAGTGTTGTAAAGGTAATTTTATTACAATTAGGACTTCCCCCTGACCAAAGATATGTCCAAAAGACGTCTTTTCAACATCGAAAGATGCAGAAAAGGCGTCCCTTTATTTGGCCTTTATGACATTTTCTGAACGCCTGATATTGACAGGGGAAATTTGTACAATGTAAAAACCGGTTAAAATCTGTATATCAGACTACTTTCAGTTTTTACATGGAAATAAATTAAATGAGACTCTTTGAAATAAATTGAGTTGAATGATTTGTAGAGTAAAATAAAAGAAATAGCAAACATTAAAATAATGATAATTGCGTTAAATCAATATCAGTTTTGTACCCACTATAATCACCATTATTGTCATCAGTTTTTGCTTTAGTTGGGCTCTTGATCCTTGACTTTTGTTCAATTAATTTGTTTAGGTCATGTAATAGTGTTTTAAAAACACCTGTGTGCTGAGAAAGACAGAAATGCTTTTAAAAAAGTTTGTGTTATTCTCATGGAAATTGTCAGGCTGTAATAAAATAACATATGTAAAAAAAAACATATTTCACTGACACACACACTGACATCAACAGTCATCATACAATCCTCAACAATGGTGACAATCGTCAAAATAATTCAGGTAAACATCAACTGCAATGCATGCTGCGAGTAATAAATGATGCCCAGCATGCATTGCAGCATAAAGCTTTCTTTTGTTGATTGTCATTGTTGAGTTTCATATGCAGATTCTTTATGTCTTTGTGTGTTAAAGTGGTTTAGAAGATTTTGAATATGTTAATTCCGAAAGAAATCACAGCATATCAAACTACAGATCCACAGAGCTGACACATTAATAAAACAAACCCAATTATTAACAGTGATATAAAACAATTTCAAAATGTATACATTACCATTCAGAAGTCATCAACTCTTTGCCACAACTAATGTATTTGACACACAGTTATGGCTGAAGGAAACGTCTCGGTTACGTATGTAACCTCTGTTCCCTGATGGAGGGAACGAGACGTTGTGTCGAGAACGACAGATGGGGTTCGCCCTTGAGAACCAATCAACTCTAACTACTATAGAAAAGGCCAATGAAATTTGGCGAATGAAATTTGCATGCCGGTCTCCGCCCCCGGATGTCCGGTATAAAAGGAAGCCGGCGTGCAGCATTCACTTACCTTTTGTTCTGAAGAGCCTGAGAGCCTCTCACGACTGCAGCAGAATACGATACGTGTTTGTGGCATAAGGGACACAACGTCTCGTTCCCTCCATCAGGGAACAGAGGTTACATACGTAACCGAGACGTTCCCTTTCTGTCGGTCTCTCGACGTTGTGTCGAGAACGACAGATGGGGTTTATGGAAAACGCCACAACGCTGTATCGCACATCTCTAGCGAAGCGACGGTAACAGGCCTGGGCGTGTCAGCTCGATGCTTTCGCGAAACTGTAACCTTCCAGTGTGGTGGTCGGGGGGTTCCAGAGCTTTCTTGGAGAAAGATGGGAACAGCCCTGACCGGTAACCTTTCACGGACGGAGGCCTTAGCTCTCTAATGGCGAGAGGCCGTCCGGCTCGGGTTTACACCGGGCAAGCGCAACTTCCTTAATTAGGGATGCGCTGCAGAGGCCACCTCCTACCCGTGGGGAGGAATATGGTGGAAAGGTATGGTCTCGTCCTTGGAGGAGAACGCATGGAACGTGCGGGCTGAGTAGTTAACCGCGAGGTGGAGGTCCACCTGGGGAAGCTCATGGGTTACCAGGAGTGGGAACCATATCATGAGGATACATCAGACGGAACAGCCCACGGGGGGGGTGTTACAGGCGTCCGGTAGCACTAGGTCCGGTTAGAGCCAGGGGATGGCTCACATGTTATCCCGGCCTAAGGGGGAAGGCTGCTCTGCCCAGCCAACCCCCAGGTGGTGCTTGCTTAGTGATGGATGGAATGCCTATTCTTAACCAAGTGGTTGGGTAAGAAGGGAAGCGGATAGGGTACCTGTCCTTAGCCAGAGTAGGGTAAGGAAAGAGGTAGATAGCACACTGACCCACCTCCTAGAGGGTGGGGTGATGCTTTCGCAGGCATACGCCCCGCCGGATGCCAGTCCTACATGTTGCCACGCAGGACGTGGGCTGACACCGGGTTTACGCGAAGGTTGTTTAACCCTTGCGAAGGTGTTTGGGCGTAGCCCAACCCGCAGCTCTACAGATGTCTGCTAGAGAGGCGCTTCTGCCAGTACCCAGGAGGGCTATACCCCGCCCCTCAGTGGGCATGGGAGATTCCGAGATTGGAATGCCGTCGTAACGGCATCCACGACTCAGTGCGCCAACCTCTGCTTGGAGACAGCCTTCCCCTCTGCTGTCCTCCAATACAGACAAGGAGCTGGTCAGAGCTACTGAGGCCCTGCGTGCGGTCCAGGACACAACACGGATGGGGTTGGGTCTTCCTCCCCGATGGGGAGCGCCTGCAAGTTCACCACTTCGCCCCGGAAGGGAGTAGTGGGAACTTTTTGGGCACGCATCCGGGCCTGGGTCTCAAGATAACGTGAGAGTTACCAGGGCCGAATTCAAGGCAATCCGGGGACACGGAGGATGCTCGGAGGTCCCCTACCCTCTTGAAGGAAGCGAGCGCCATCAGGAGGGCCGTCTTACTCGGGTGAGGAAGATCGGAACCTCCGAGGGGCTCTTGAGGGTCCTTAGGGTCCCAAGAGGGTATGGGGCGGAGATGAGGTGGGAGCCGCCCTCTCGCACCCCTTAGGAACCTGGTGACCAGGTCGTGTCATCCTAGAAACTTTCCATCAACTGAGACGTGATGAGTGGCGATAGCGACTACATACACATTCAGTGTGGAGGGGAGATGTTAGTCTCCAGTCTCGTAAGAAGGACAACACAATCCTGATCGAGCACCTCAGTGGGTCTTTCTCGTTGAGAGAGACACCAGGACAAGAAGCGGCGCCGTCTAGAGGCGTGTAACAGCCTAGTAGATGGGGCCCTAGCCTGGGTGATGGTCTCCGCCATAGAGGGGGAGTAGCCAACTCAGGATCTTCTCGTCCCGTCTAGAGACCAGACATGGTGTTCCAGAGGTCTGATCTGGGATGCCAGAACGTGTCCTTCCCCTGAGAGAGCAGGTCCTCTCTCAGGGGAATGGGTCAGGGGGAGTCGCTGTCCAGAGCATCAGCTCTGAAGCCAAGTGCGGTTAGACCAGTGCGGTGTAACCAATAACACTTGGTGCTCCTCTTCCCTGGCCTTGCACAGTGTCTGTGCAAGGAGGCTCCTGGGGGGGGAAGGTGTGCTTCCGCCCGTCCCGCGGTCAGCTGTGCGCAAGGATATCCCGTGCCGACCTCGGACAGGGAGTACCAAGCGGCCTGCGCGGGGGTGGAGTCGCCACTCTCTACGAGGCAAAACTGACAAGAGAGCGCGTCGGCTGTCTAGTTCAGTTTGCCCGGGTGAGTGTGGCCCACAGGGACCGGGTCACCTGTTGACTCCACCGGAGGAGGCGTCGAGCAAGTTGTTAGCTGCTGTGAGCGAACGCCACCCTAAGATCTGATGTACGCTACAGCTGTAGTGCCGTCCCCAGCACGTGCTTGTCCCGCACGAGAGGCCGCAGCCTGCTCAGTGCAAGTAGCACCGCCCACAACTCTGGCAATTGATATGCCAGCGCAGGTGGGGGTTCGCCCAACGCCCCGCCTGCGTGCCCGTTACACACTGCACCGCACCCCCGCAGGGAGGCGTCCGTCGTCCCCACGACTTGCCTAACCTGCCCTGAGGGACCTTAGTCCGTCGAAAAGTCATGGAAGACCAGGGGTTTTGGTGCGTCGGCCGCAGGGCGTCATCACCATGCGCCTGCTGCCGGTGTGCCACGCTCTCCTCGGAACTCGACTCTGAAGCCAGTGTTGGAGCGGTCTCATGTGCATCAACCCGAGGGGTCTCACCCGACGAGGACGCCATGCCCAGGAGCCTCTGAATTGTTTCAGGGGGACCGCTGTCTGTCTGAAATGTTCCAGGCAGTTCAACACCGGCTGGGCGCGTACTGCGGACAGTTGCGCCGACATGGTGACAGAGTTGAGTTCCCTACCGAGAAAGAGGATGCTCTGCCCTGGGGAGAGCTTGTCCTTTCCTCGGTTGACCTGGAGTCCCAATCGATCTGGGTGCCGGAGCACCAGGTCCCTTGTATACATAACAGAATCTCACGAGTGTGCCAAGATAGGCCAGTCGTTGAGATAGTTAAGTACCCGCACACCTTCCTCCCTCAGGGAGAAAGGGCGGCTTCCACGATCTTCGTGAAGACCGTGGAGACAGGGACAGACCGAAAGGGAGTTCAGGTCGATTGCCACGAACCAATCCTGACACCTGATAGATGCCAGGACGCGCCTCTGCGTGAGCATCCTGAGCAGCAGCTTGTGAAGGTGCTTAGTTCAGGGTACAGACCTCCGGGGCGCAACCCGCCGTTTTTCTTGGGAACGATGAAGTGCGGGTTGTAACCCACCGAACATCTTGGTTTGAGGGACGAACTCGATGCCTGTTTGCCAGAAGGGTGGTGACCTCTACCCGAAGTATGTAGGCGTCCAGCCTCAGACAGAGGGAGAGATGATGCCCCAAAATTGGGAGAGTCTCTGGCGAACTGGACCGAGTAACCAAGACGGACCGTCTGCATTAGCCACCGAGACAGTGTGGGCAGCTCTCGAGCTCCCAGGGACTGTGACAGGGGGACCAAGGGGACGGTCTGCTTCACCGTTCCCATGGAGGGTGGTTCGATGGCTGGCGGAGCTAACCCTGTCGCGGGGGGGACCCCGGAGGGAGGTTGGCTCTGCCTACTTACCTGCCTGGCGGGACAGCTGCACGCACTGTCGGTTTGAGAGTGGTAGCAGCTGTCGTGTGTGTACGACCCTACGCCTCGCCAGGGCGTGAGGTCGGGTTTGCCGGGCACAGTCCAGTGGAGTGTGCGATCGGCAGGAAGGACTCCCAGGGGAAACAGAAAACTCTTTGTGAGTGAGTGGGCGCCAGGCCATGAGAAGGGCCCGGTTTTGGTGACGAGGCAGGAGCCGTCCCGTACCGACCGATCAGAGCCGTAGCTGTGAAGGTCGGGCCCGATGTTGTTCCCCCTGGGGTCTTCCCGTCAGTGTCACTTCTCGTGAGAAGTTAGCTGACGGGGTGAGGTTTCCCCCTCGACTTCCGGGGTGCCACCTGGGGGCACAGTAACCGGAGCCGATGTGGAAGGGGTCCTGGGCTGCCGGGAAACAGACATCATGTGAGATCTCGGAGGCTTGAGGGCGGCCGAGTCGCAGCGTGGAAAAAATGTGGCTAATCGCCACTGTCTGCTTCTTCACCGTCAAAAACTGCTGAGCGCAGTCCTCGGTGTTACCAACAACCCCACCCTGCGAGACGGGTGCATCAAGAAAGCGGACTTTCTCGGTGTCACTCATCTGCGCAAGGTTCATCCGGGGGTGACTCTCCTGGACCACTTCCGTGGACATCGTCCGACCCAGGTCCCGTGCCGCCACCTTGGTCGCTCCGTAGAGCGCTGTCAGTGGCGGCACAGAAATCCTGCATTATACCTGGGTCGGCCTTACCCTCGTGGAGCTCTCTCAACGCCCTGGCCTGGCGGACCTGCAGGATGGCCATGGCGTAGAGAGAGGAGGCAGCCCGGCCCGCGGCAGCGCAAGGCTTCGGCACCATTGATGTCGAAGTCCTACACGCCTTGGACGGTAGGCGTGGCCGATTCTCCCCAGGTGGCAGCCATCTGCGGCACAGATGCACCACCGCCGCACGTTCCACCCGGGGGATCTCGACGTAGCCTTTGGCTGCCCCACCCTCGAGGGAAGTGAGGGAGCCGGAGCTGTTTCGACCGGAGCGGTCCGTGGAGCGCTCCTAGTTTTACACAGCTCCTCATGCACCTCCGGGAAACAAATGGCACCCGGGGTGGGCGCGGTTTGCACCGCGCTCCGCCCCCAGGAACCACGTATCCCCGGATTAGCATGGCTGACATCACTTCTGCTTCCTCCTGAGCTCGACCCCCCTGGGGGGGGAGCTCGGATTCGTCAGAGTCGGATGCCAGTCTCCCTCCGATGCTGCGAACGACATCTCATCTACGTCACACATCGTTTCCGAGTGCGTGCCTGAGGATCCGAACGGTATGCCACCGCCGGTTGGGGAACGTTCAGAAGAGCGAATCGGGGTGCGATCGGCCCGTGAGCACTTGGCTGGCGGGTTTACGTTCAGAGTTCCCCATATCACTAACGCTGCTACGTGGGTGGTCATCGGGGCCGTAGCCACAGATGTCACAGCCCGGGTAGCAGACGAAATGGTGGCTGGTTCCCGTAGGAAGACAGCCACCCGTGACCGCAACTTCTGAGTGACAATCCGCCCGCAGTGCGGGCAGATGTGTCAACGAACGCTGCTTCAGTGTGCTGGACGCCCAGACACCTAATGCAGCAATCGTGTCCATCCCCCTCCTCGATGAGGGTGCCGCACCCAAGAGAACAGCGGGACATGCCGCGCTGGAAATTGCTCAGTCCTGAAAAGGACCTTTTAGAAATAATCTCTATCACCTCCGGAACCGCCGAGACGCCCAGGAGAAGGTCGCTGCAGGAAGGGACGATCCGCTGCTCTACGTCGTAGATCCGGCGATGTAGAAGAAGAATTCGTTGAATTCTTTTTGTTCGTAGTCATGATTTGGATTTGGATTTGGATTCAATTTATTGTCATTACACATATAACAAGTACAGTGTAACGAAATGGATTTAAGAAGAAAAATACAGCAAAACATGAGGTAAGTGGGGAGAAAAAAAACACAGATACAATAATACACCATAGACAAGACTTGCAACAGGGTAAGATAATCCAGCTCCGATAAGCAGCCGTCCGGTCCAGTGCCATTATAGCGCCGCTCAACGAACCTGCTTTCCAGGCTGGCGGTTCAAAGCATGCGGAGTGGTGGGAGTGATAAGTCTGTATGTGTGTGATAGTTCAGTGCAGAGAGAGTCTCTCAGTAGATGAGACGAGACAAGACAGGAGACAAAGCAGGGAAAATATGGGCAAGGACGGGGAGTGAGAAAATGCGACCGCCTCCGCTGAGAGTCAAATGAGCGAGGGCTCTGAAGAACAAAAGGAAAGTGAATGCTGCACGCCGGCTTCCTTTTATACAGGACATCCGGGGGCGGAGACCGGCATGCAAATTTCATTCGCCAAATTTCATTGGCCTTTTCTATAGTAGTCAGAGTTGATTGGTTCTCAAGGGCGAACCCCATCTGTCGTTCTCGACACAACGTCGAGAGACCGACAGAAAGGGAACCTAATTTAACATTAAAATAGAAGAGCCATGAGCTCAACTAAAGCTTAAAAAAAACATCACAATAATGCTGATTTTTGCAGGTAAAAAAGTGATACTGATTCAATGCAATGGACATTGAGAAATCATCATGTTTTAACCTTGATTCAATGGTTGCTTGCTTTCTTACTGCATTAAAATCATTCAACTCAGTTTATTTTAAAGAGTCTCAATTCATTTATTTCCATGTGAAATTGAGACTAGTCTGATTAAATCGAAAGCAGAGTTTTTACAGACTGGACATCAATATTAGACAATCAGGATGTCATGGAACTCTGGAGAAGAACCCAATCGCAGGCAGCAGCAGTGAAGGGGTTAACACAAAAGGTTTTATTTTTACAATGAACACAAAACAAAGACCCACGATGGGGTAAAAAACAGGAACAAGAAAATAATATAAAAGCACAGTACGAAGACTTACAAAACACTATACATAAACTAGACTAAACTAGACTAGACTAGACTAGACTACTAGACTAGACTAGACTAGACTAGGGGGAATCTCCACAGAGAACAAGAGCATGATGAAGACGGTACAAGGGAACCAAACAACCAAACACAATGACCGACACAGGACAATGAAACATGAGGACTAGTTAAAGGGGTCAAAATCAACAGGGAGCAGGTGTGAGGCATGAACTAATTAACAAACAGACCGAGATTTTTTTACAAAGATATGTGCAGCATTTGAGAAATAATAAAAGGGCAGTTGTTCATAATTTGGTAATGTTATAAGCTTATTGATAAAAAATCAACCTGCAAGTTAACATTATAGCATTCGGTCTGGCTCCGTCACTAAAACGTGGTTTAACTTTTGCAAATGCCAATAAAAATTTCCCCAGACAAATACCTAATAGCCTATTTTTCTGTGCGCTATAACACTCACCTCGAAAAATATTTGTCTCTTTCTCCCTCTGAATCCAGTTAGTCAGTCCCTTTGTTGACGAGTTCTCTTCATGGAGACTCGTCGCTCATGCATTGATAGCGTAGGTCTATGTGGCGTGCTGTTGTCAAATGTAGTTCCAGGTAGGTCCAGCTGACCAGCTCACGTTTTAAGGCTATTAGGCTTTGTTCTTGTTCATGGTGGGAATTGGTCTTTGTCAGACACGTGGGTTTATTTTGTAAATTTTGTTATAAACTGGCCCTATATAAGTAAAATTTTATTTAATACAATGTGATAAAGTGGAATAAACTTCCAACTAAATCATAAAACATTAATATATAAAGTCAAATATTTGACTAAAACAAAGCAAAGTTTATATATGAGTTAATATATTGCCTTTTTATTGAAGTTTGTGATTGATTGATAATAAAATATAATTTCGGTACAACTGACATTGCACACAACTATTGTAATGTCTTTTATCAGTTTACATTTATTCGACTACAGCCGATCACCATGTTTTAGCTTCCTCTCATCCTCCTTCCACACAATTTAAGCTGCAACTGACAGCTCTCAGTATCCAAACTGTCAATGTTGCTTCCCACCACCACCCTATTCTCCTCCTTATATTTTAGATGTTACTCCATATGTTTTCTATTTTGCTATTGGTCAAATGTCTTAAATCACTTTTATGCTCTTCTGAGGTCAAAAAGTCTGGGGAATATTTCCTTATGGGGACAAAAATAAAAAAATAATTCAGGAAATACACTGTGTTAATGTTGTTTTTAATCCTTTCCACAACTAAAGAGATGAAGAGATCCTTAAAAAAAACATACAGGGGCTTAACAGGTTCTTTGTATAGCAGTGGTGCTATATAGCACCTTAACAACCCCAAAGAACCGCTGAAGAACTATACAGGGGCTTGACAGGTTCTGAAGCACCATTTTTTTTCTGTGTACATGTCAAGGAAATATCCAACACTTAAAACCAAGTTAAATAGTTTCAGTATGGCCAGTTTGAATTTGTGATTTATATTTCTAAGCATTTCATTTAGGATGCCATCTAGTCCACTTGACGTTTTTGTGGTCAGGTTCTGCATTTTATCCATGAGCTCTTTTCAGTGATTGGCAAATACCGAAATCCACTAGACTACCCAATTATGTTTTCCATATGGTAACATTTTTCATATATCTGTGTTTGTTCTGTATTCATGTTTATTTTACCATACATTTGTTAAAAGTGATTTTACCAGGTGTTGCCGTTTTGTATAGTTATTGGTTCATGGTTCTTTTTATTCTAGAGATTCCAGTTGTCCCAAAAACTGTTTGAATGGAAAGATTCTGCAATTGTTTCAAGCTATTTTGGATGAATTGTCCTTTCTTTTTTTTTTTTCTTTATTTCTTAAGTTCCTCGCAATATGGAGACTTAAATCTGCACTGTCTGGTTGTTGGTGCTTTTGATTTGCAAGATGTCTTACATTTTTTCGTATTCTTTAACGGTCCAAATCAAACCAGTCTTCTCGTTTTTTCTCATGAGTTTTTTTATTGATTTAAGGTTGGATATTGTTGCTAAACAATCAAATATGTCATTTATGTTTTCTACCGCCAAATTTACACCATCAGCATTAGGATAATTTTTTTTCTATAAAGTTATCTAAAAGTAAATGCGCTTGAGGGTGGTCATTTTCGGTCAGGTACTTTTCAGTGCTGTTTCGAGACCATCTAGAATTATTTTTAATTTTATAAAGCTTACTGGGTGGATACATGTTTGTGTTTTCTTCCCTTCTTAGATATTGAGTAGTTTGGCTGTGGTCTGAAACCGGTGTTAGTGGTTTGACTATGAATGCTTCGAAAGAGAATAGATCTAAATCTGTGACCATGTAGTCAACTGTTGAGCAACCATGAAATTAACTGTATGTGTATTGTCCTAGAGAATCTCCTCTCACCCTGCCATTGATGATGTATATGCCAAGACTTCGACAGAGCTCAATTAAAAGTTTTCCATTTTTGTTGACTTGTGTATCAAAGTTATTTCTTGACAAATGTACACTGTTTTATTGAAACCTCTGTCCAAATATATTATTATCAGTGGTGTAATCGGGTAAGGATCTTGTTCTTGCATTGAGATCCCCATATACCAACACACTTCCTAGGGCCTGGAAATTATTAACTTGACGGTGAAGGGTTTCAAAGATGTTTTCATTATAGTAAGGAGATTCAGAGGTAGGAATATGAAGGGCACATAAAAATATATCTTTTGTAGTTTGACTGAGTTAATTATTGATTTTGAGCCAGACATTTTTGATTAGTTGGATGTATTTATCAATTTCAAGCTTGTGCCAAATGATTGTGCCGGCTGAATCTCTCCCACATGTATTTTTTCGTGTTTTTGGGATGATATTGATATTTCACGATAACCTAGGGGACAAAAAGTGACCTCATCAGTTCTGCACCATGTTTCTTATAATCATTTTATGTCTGTGTCTAATACACTTTTCTTAAAGTCCAGAGTTTTGGGTTTACATCCTAAACTGGATGAGTGTATTCCCTGAATGTTCCACAGTGTAATTGTCAATGGTTTCATGTGTTTTTCACAAACAATCTTAACATTCCTCTATAATTAAACCAACCCGACTTAAACCCTACGAATATCAATGTAAATCATGTAAGCATATATAAAGGCTACTTTTAACATACTGTTATTTCTGTATTGATATGTTGTAGTTCAAATGAGTTTGTTGTCTTTTACCCACTACTTGTCCATCAGCCGTGTGCAGATTAAGTTCAGCATGTCTTTAATTTATCTTAGATTGGTGCTTTGAGTGTCCTTTTGGCCTATTTAGGCTGCAGCATAGTTTAGTTGCTCCGGCCGTTCTGGTCTGTGTGGGTTCGGTTGTGGAGGGGACATCTGCTCCATCCTCTGGGCTTTTCTCAGTAGTGGCTCTTTTTTCCGCTGCTGATGTGGTGGCATAAGGTCTTGGTGTTGCTGTCGATGATTGGGTACAGGGTGATGCGGGTGTTAAGGTCGAAAACGTGGTTGCTGTTGTTCAGGATGGGGGGACAGGGTGAAAGTTTTGAGACATAGGTTGTTGCTGATGAACTCTCCAGGGCACTGTGAAATTGTGTTCATCTGGATTTGGGGAGAAGACACCGTGTGGTGATGTTTGGAGAAAGCATCTCTCTTGCTGAGGATTGATGGATTCTTTGTTACTCTTTGAGGGGCTGCCAGGGGTTCTGCCAAGTGCAACATATTTGAGATTTTTAGCAAACCCATTCCCGTTGTCTTTACGCATGTGGTCATGAAGATTGTCGATGTTCAATGTAGAATGATGTACAAGGTGAACGTTTGTCAGTCCGGCACATCCATGTGAGATGTCTGTGTTGACTCTCTGCATTGTACGCATGTGGACATCAGTTCTGGGCAGTATGGTGGAGATGACTATTTTTGATGTTGGGATCGTCTGTGTTGCTTTAATTGCCACGTGCCTAACCGACTGTGGCACTAGCTCTTATGGTATCCGCAGGTCATTTGTCCCCACATGTATGAGGATGTGACTGGGATCACCCTGTTTTTTCTTTGTCAAGGTGCCGAAGGGCACTGTCTGTGTTTGGGAACCAAAGTTTTATTGTTTTGTGGTTGGGAAAGAGCTGTTTTTCATTGATGAACTTGTCATTGGAGTCCATTAAAATGACTATTTCTGCAAATGTCGATGTGTTTTCTTGATCCTGGGGTTGTTCAGGGGCATCAGTCTGTGTTGTTGGCGTGTTCGTCTCAGGAGGTGTCGGAAGTGGGTGTGCTGATGGCTCCGTGCTAGTTAAGCTGGATTGTATGGAGGACTCTTGTATGGAGGTCTGCTTTTTCAGACTTTTTGAATTTCTCTCTCTCTGAGAGTCAGCTCCTCTCTGACGCCTTTTATCTCTCTGTTTATGGTCTCTCTGTCCTGTTGCAGTCCTTTAATTTCTCCTCTCAGCTCTTCAACACTAGCTTTACATTCTTTTTTCAGCTGATGAAGTTGGTTTTCTAGTTTTTGCATGGTCTCATTTGATGTTGTGTATGACCGCACCAGTTCTCTGAGTTCCACCAGTTCAACCTCCTGTAGGGAAAGACTGTTCCGTATCTGAGCAACTGACTCCTCCAGCTGTGTGTCATAGTCCAGGATAAGCTCCTCCTCTAGCTCCCCTGAGCTCTTGGTGTACACATGGCTGTACACCAAGAGCTCAGATGTCTTCTCTGGTCCTCCACACATGGTCTTCTCTGTTTGCCTGTTTCACTCTCTACCAGGGCTTTCAGACTGTTAAAATGTACCTGAACAGAGAAGACTCGCTTCAACTCGATGTTTACAGTCATAAATGCTTTGCTGGTGTTTCCTTCTTCTTCTTCATGAATTTTAATTTGTCTCCCATTACAGATGCCATGTTTTTTAACATTCTTGTAATATTTGCAGATGACTGTGTGCCAAACACTGCAGTTTTCAGTGTAGAGCAGTAGATTTGTGATTGTAGATTTGTCTCCTATTTAAAATAATCAGCCATTAAAGTCTCATGGTTTTTCTTGAGTAGATGGTGTTTATAATGTTTTCTTGTCTTTGGCACTCTTTATATTCAGTGGATATGTGATGTGTTGGGGGAGGGTCTTTGTTCCCTCCATTTTCAACTGTCACTCTTGATACGTTGCTAATTAAAGCAGCAGTCCGTAGGATTGGCCTCTTTATCGCCATCTCAGTTTGTAATTGCTACTGCAGGTAATGTGCATAGGTATTTCTTTACGTGAGTTGTGATTCGGCACTGCTGCATGGATAAATTTGATGTTTTGAGTCGTGGCCTGTGACAGTGCAGCGGTGAGAATCTTCACTGTACATCAGTAACGCATAATAAACACAGATAACATGGCAGATGATATAACACGAAACAAATAAGAACATAAACAGACGCAAATAGTGCAAATGGAGGCTGTGTTGAAGTGTTTTGATATTATTTAGGGTGCTGGGTCATTTCCATACCTGCCAACACTGCCGTTTTGACCGGGAGTATCCAGTTTTGTTATTTCTCATGGAAACTCCTGCAACACGAACCGGACAGAAGATCCCCGAACGCGGGTCTCAAATGCTGACAGGCACGGTCATAAATCATTATACACCATACAACTATAAATACTATATGCAAAGCCTTGCCATCACATCCGGGATATAAGTCCGTAATTTTGAGTAAAATCACAGGCTTCACTTATCCGTGCTAATTCGTGCCACATGAAATACAGAATCCGAATGAGATCCGAATGTTTTACCCCACCAAATAAAGTGTTTTATACCCATCAGTGTTCACTACATAGGATACTTAGGAAAGTGTCTGAACCCTTTCCATTTCAATAACATTTCTTAACCTGGATAAACTCGGTAGCAGTTGCAGGAGTCCACATCATCTAGAAGGCACTCATCTGCTGAGTAAGCACGGAAATGTGGTACAGAGATGAGGAAAATGTGATTTTATTGTGCTATGTTATTGCTTTTAATGTATTGTGAATTATTGATTTCACTCCACAAAAGACACAAGTCGCGTAAATATTGTTTATAAATATACTGTATATATATACATATAAACGGTCTGTGCTTTTATATATATTTAATGTGGAGGTCCAACAAATTAATATGGCAAATATCTCCTTTTAGAAAAAAAACAATATTTTATTTATTCATTCTTTTATTTCGGTCCTCACCTAAGATAAATAAAAAATGTTCTATATATATTATATTATATTATATTACAATAATATTCTTCTAAAAGCAAAACATCACGTTAAAACTGTGTTAACTTCGCAAAGCCCTTTTTTTTAATCCTGTACCTTGCGCAACAAGATGCTTTTGTTTGAATGAAGCCGACTTGACTGTGTCATGGCCGCGATCTGATCCTGTTTATAAGAAGTAAACCTGCTCCTGAGCAGGTTTAAGCTAACGGACCTGTTGCTAAAACAACAAGTCCAGGATGAGCATCGAAGAACCGAACAATCCAAGATCATGTGAAATCGTCAACAATCAAATCCAGCTAACTGAGTTAGTGAGGTACGAAGAACGGGCCCTGTTCAGAAGAAATAAAGCGATGTCTGTATATTCGTTTACAATCCTTTCAGAAATGCCTTGCCAATATTCATTCTTGTTTTCGCACGAGTCCGATCACATTCCCTGTTTCTTTGTAAACTGTCATCAGTTCGTTCTTTCTTGTTTTTCACAAATGATGAATCCCCAGGGCTCGGTTTTTCAAAAGGTTTAATCCGGATAAAATTGATCCGGATTTAGTAATCCTTTTTTTGCGATCCGTGATCACGTAATCCAGTTTACTTTTGGAGCCAGTTTTTTAAAGCAACATCGGATTGGATCAATCTGATCCGGATAGGAACTTTTTAGGATCACCAAATCTGGATAACCAGTGCTCAAACAGGATAGGAAATGACAATGTAGAACTATAGATATGTAAAGAGCAACAATTTAATTTAAGCAACAAAAAAATTTGATTGTGATGAATATATATATCAATTAGTGACAGAATAAAATGTATTGTTTTTGGTCAATTTTGACAGCTGTTTGGAGGATTATTTTATGAGGCCAAACTCTTTTCTTATCACTGTAGCCTGACGGATGAACAAATAAAATTAAAACCTTATGAATAAATAGGATATCTTGTAAGATACTGCATGATCCAAATATAGTATTATTTGATACATTTTTAAAGTTTTCATTACATTTTGGGCATGAAATCCACGCTGAATCCACCCTTCTGATGGGATCAATTTAATCCAGATTTTTTGGATCAAAGTGATCCAAATCCTACAAAAAAGTTCTGAAAAACCCAAACTAAAGGTTTGATCCGGATCAAAACCAAGATTGGATTACGTGATCTAATCCGATTATGTAATCCGTTTTTTCTTTTGAAAAACACATTTTCAAGATTTGATCCAATCCGTTATCCAAAATCCTAGTGGATTACTTTTGAAAAACCGGGCCCAGATGTCAACAGTGCTTGGCGTTTAAAAGTAAAAGTACTGCCACCATAAATAATACTAAACGTTGTATGAAATCCTACCCAGCAGTTGTGAGTACACGCTGTAAACCGCCTGTCACTCGCATCCACACGCAGGCTAGCAGCCCGATCCACTTCGTTCTGTGTACGAATGTGACGAAATGACGCATAGACGAAAGACACCATATAAGGATCTCTGGGAAAGTGGAGGGGATTGCACATAGTCAGAATTGAAACAAATGTATAATACAATGAAATCTAAGTTGCTTTGGATAAAAGCGTCTGCCAAATGCATAAATGTAAATGTTTCATGTATGTAATGTTTCTGTTTATGCGAATGCGTTATGTCGCACCGTGTAGAGTAGAGTTTATTAAACAATCATATAATCACTTGTGATGGGTTTTCTGTGCTCAACGCTCACATATACTTGGTCACTTAAACTGTGTTTCGATCTATGCTACAGCTATAAATACTGATTGATAAAGTCGCGTTACTTATGGCCACGAGATAACGTTAAAGTGTATAATATCATTGATGTATTTTTCTGGACGAATACATACAAGTATTTTTATCACTTTACTGCTAATCAGAAACCGTAAAATATGTATACTTAATGATGATTATTAGAGTATCCGGTACGGATAAAGCACTTTTGCCGAGTAGGAGTATCATACGAGTAATACGAGTCAATATCTGTGCTCGGATTGAATAAAAATCCTCATTGGGTAGCTGACTGTGTCTGCGTTCTGTGATAGGCTAGTCACAGCGCCCCGCCCCTTCCCTACACACATACAGATGTATTGTGTTGCTGACTGTGTCCCGCTCTGCTCACTCACACACAGAACACCAAACGCGAATGAATCGCGCTATTCACGTATAGTTGGACGCTTAAACATTTTGAGTTTACTCGCTTCATTCGCGCGTGCGATTCGCGTCACTCGCGCAATTCGCGTCATTCGCGCGGCAAGTAAGTCTATCGCGTCTTTGCATTGACTTAACATGTAAATCACTCGCGCTTGACGCGCCATTCGCGTTTGGTCTGAACACAAGAGAACAGCTCTCTCTCTTTGTCTCTCCCTCAGTCACTCAGGCTCGCGGGTCTTTTCCGTTAACGTTTAGGGTTTCTTCAGCTTCAGGTTTGATTTTTACTTCGGTTTGTAGTACTTACTTTTTAACCAGTAGAGTTTTAGTAAACGTGGGGTTTGTTAAGACGTGGTGCTTGGTAGAATGCGTCTCTGCCTGTCTGAGTTTTTGTTTCTTTTTTAAACCGTCAGCTGGCTCTAACCAGTTTTTTAAGGAAGTAGTGGTATAAAACTAAATTAATTAGCTACACACACACACATACCTGGTGTAAAAATAAAAAAGAACCACAAAAAAAATCACACTGATCATAAACAAATTAAAAAAAGAAAGTTATATTGAGATGAAACTTTTGTTCATTACATTTTACTTCATAATTGCAAGCGCATGTGTTGTATTCATTGTTGCAAAACTTGTTCTGTATATAGTTCGTTTGTTATCGTGATCAAAACCATGGATCTGAAGCTCAATGCTGATGCTGTCGTGTAAATAGTTTTCTAATCAGCAATAAATATAACAATTTCTGATCAACCCATATCAATTGCATGCTTAAAATAACATACCGGTTAAAGCCCCACCCATCTCAAGACAACCCGACCCACTTCCAGGTTAAATCCCGCCCACTTCCGGGTTAGGCCCCCCCCAGTCCGAGATACAGATACAGATAATTCATATGGTTAACAGATACAGATACAGATACAGATAATGCTGTACTCGCTCATCCCTAATGATTATAATAAGTAGTTTCCTTTGAGCTAAACTAATTCCCTGACTGAAATTTATATTTTAAATAACTAATTTCATGGATGTGATCTTGATAGATCTGGTGGAGAATCATATTTGGTGAGCTAAAACCGCTACATGGTACAGGGTCAACTGTGCTGAAGGGCTCTCTGTTGGCCACATCCCCCGGGCAGATAACGTGGTCACAATAAACTAATTAGGCTAATAAAGAAGCCTAACAAAACCAACACTAATCCAATGATAAGGCCACCACTTATTTGTTTTCCAAATGAGCTGTGTTGGAGAAAGCTCAAGCCATTTCATAGGAATTACAAATGGGGTTCAACGAATGCATCGCTAATGTATTTTTCAATTCCCTCTCCACCTGGGGCAGGCATGGAAATGCGTTTGTTCAAGAGGCAAGTCAAGATAAAGGCAGACCCTTGACATGTTTAGCACACTGCTTGCTGAACATGTTGGCATTTGATCATCCCGCTCGAGGACATCAATAGATACATTGTCCCATGTTTATTTTAAAGGTTGAGACCTCTAAACAGGCCTAAAGTATAAACTTTCTTCCATGTCTGCAAATATGCATTAAATTACCCTGAAAAAACCCCACAAAAAAGTATTCACTGCTTCTCATAATGTTTCTCAAATGCGTTTATGTTTTTTTTGAGGGGGGGACTTTCCATTTAAATTCCCCTGTGACTGAATTCCAAAGTTTCACTGTTTACACTGTAAAAATAAATATCAGTGTTTGATAGACAGCGACAGCTCCATATTGGCAAAGGATGGAATCAAATAGAATTTGACAGCTTGCATAATAAGAGTGTTTTGATCTTTGTGACAGCCAATGGAGTGATGAAACATATGAGGAGTTCTTTGCTTGCAGCCACTAAAATACTGTAACTGATTGACACATGTCAGTGATTTTGCATCAATAGAGCTCAAAAGTGATAAGATATTTGGAAGAATGCTTGTAACCAAACAGTTCTTGGTCACATTGATTACCACAGTAGGAAAAAATACAATGGTAGTCAAAAGTGCCCCAGAAATCTTCTCTTTCATTTTATTTTCTGAATATCTTCATCTGTGTTCAGCAGAGCAAAGAAATGTATAAAGCAATTTTTTTCAATGATGGCTAAGAACTGTTTTCTTAAAAAAATATTTCTCTGCATTTACCAGAACAAAGAAATGTATACAGATTTGGAACAACTTAAGGGTGAGTAAATGAAGACAGAATGTTCATTTTAGGTTTAACCGTTCCCATAAATACACACATGCACAGAAAAGGCTGTACTTGAAGAACACTACTGCAAGTAACTAAAATTCAGCACATGATGAAGATGGAGGGCAGGATGTGGTTTCTACATAGGAATTACTTTCACAAAGTCAAAATGCCATATCATATGTTTTGCCTCATTTATGGTGGCTCAAATTGATCAAACCAAGAAACAGTAAGTAGCTTTTACGTTGTACCAAACATTGTTGTTTTGGTAACAAGTAACTAACCGAAAAAAATCAGGAAAAAGTGGCTTGTAAACTTGTATCTGTGATAAATTTACATATAGTATGTTTGTCAGGGCCGGATTATCCAATGGCCACGGGCCCTGGGGCCCATGCACGCTTGGGGCCTAATCAGGGGGAAGAATATTTTCTATTTCATTACATTACATTTATGCATTTGGCAGACGCTTTTATCCAATTATTACATCTTAGCTCAGCCTTTGATTTTGTTGATCGTAGTATTTTATTGTCTCGGCTGGAAAACTGCACTAGCATTAGTGGAACAGTATAAAAGTGGTTTCGGTCTTTTCTTCTTAACTGAAAATTCACAGTTACCATCGGCGAATACTCCTCCTCAGTAGCGCACGCTACATGTGGGGTTCCCCAGGGATCAACGCTGGCACTAACACTATTTTCTCTATATATTCTATCTATCGGATCTATTTTTTGGCATTTCAAACCATTGCTACGCCGACGATACTCAGCTTTATATACCATTAAAACGTGGAGATAATTCCACTGTTAATCAACTAACTGCCTGTCTTTTTTAACTGAGCACTTGGCTAAGAAATAACTTTTTGCATTTGAACGAAGATAAAACACAAATAGTTATTTTTGGACCAAATGACAAAACAGATTTCAGTTCTATTGACTTGGGTTCTTCTACCCCATACTCTGTCCAGGCCACCAAGAATCTGGGATTTATCTTTGAGTTCTTCTAGTTTCTACCATCTTAGAAGGCTTGCAAAAGTAAAATATTTTCTTAGTAGGAAGAACTTTGAGACGGCAATCCACGCCTTCGTCTCGTCATGGCTAGGCTTTTGTAATTCGCTTTACTTCGGGTTACCGGCTTCTGCTATACACCGACTTAAATTGGTCCAAAATGCGACTGTCTCTTTGCTAACACAGCATTGGTTACCGATCCAGTATCGCATTGAATCAAAAATGTTCCTTCTTGTTTTCAAAGCAGTAAATAATCTTGGTGATTATCGTACACACTCCTGCCAGATTACTCAGATCTCAGTCGGCCCTCATACTTCAGGTTCCGAGATCCAGATTAAGTAGTAGAGGTGACAGAGCCTTCTCTGTCGGTGGCCCAAAGCTTTGGAATAACTTACCTGCATCTGTTAAAGCAACCCAGTCTCGTCAATTGCATATAAATAACGGCAGGAAGAACAGCAAATTCAATTGTTGTGTCCAACAACCTGTCAATGTTATTGACTGTTCGAATATATAGACAAACACAGTTTGTCTGTAAATATTCACAAGGTTACCTAGACAGAAGCTGGTGAAAGAATGTAGCAAAAATTGCCGCGCTTCAAGACAGAACTGACAATAGAAACATTAAAATATGTCAATGAGAATAGCTTTATTGTTGTTAACATAATCTATAAAATAAAAAGCCCTTACGGTTGCCTCAAATCTTAAATGGAAAATAGCTTTTTTTACATGTATTTGGGGGTGTTTCCTTTGTCAGGAATGGGTCTGAATTCAGATGTGGGGGGGGGGGGGGGTGTATTAAAAACAGGCACAAGTAAAAGGCACAACAAAAATACTAGACAGTTCTGGACAGGGCAACAGGCTTGAACACTCGCCTGGAGGGGGGAGGGAGAGTAGTTGCGAGGCAGGGGTGATGGGTGCAGGGCTTGGGCAACCCAGAGAGAGCTGCAGCGGCAGACTGGGAAACTTCTGAAGACAACCCCACTCGGGAAGAGATGAAACCCACTGAGCGAGAGCTGTGAGAGCCACGAGACTCACTAAGGAGCTGGGAGTGTCGGGAGCCTGGGATGCCAGCAAAACACTGTAAACAGCAGGACGGGTCTGACACAGAACAAGAGAAACACATGAAATATGTAAAAAAAAGCAACATGGCGGCAGAAAGCACTTGAGAGCGAGGCACACTTTTCGCTCTGCATACAGTGGATTGATTTACTCATGTGCTGAAGATGACTTAAGTTAAAGTTAATAAATAGATAAATATACCAAAAAACAAATACATTAATCAGTAAATGAATGAATAAACGGAAGGCATGTGAAAAACTGCCAGTTCAGGAAGACCAGGCAAGAACAAAGCGCAGACTGCACAAAAACACTAAACACGCTCCACACTAGATTCGACCTCAAAGACTCAAGGCCACCGGCCCGTCGCGCTGCGCCACTAAGCCGCACACTCAGTTGGTGACGGGAGGAGTAGAAGCACAGAGCCAGAGCAACACAGAACAGCATGAGTAAAGCAAAAGCGGAAATAAAACACGCATGGGAAAAAAAAAGATGAGACTGAGATCAAATTGTTGACTTCATCCACAAGTACAACAAACACAGTAAGTGGGATTTGAACCCACGACCTCTGAGGCACCAGGCTTGCGGTTCAGCGATGAAAAGCAAAAGAAATGCTACGTATTTGATAAACAGAGGCATAGGTGGGAATGAACTCAATAAGACCATTTTGCCTTGTAGTGCACATAACGTTACTCAGAATAGTTAAATTAAGACAAATTTCAAAATGGGGGACAGGCCGATCATGCAATCGTGACATAATCTTAATCACCCGATCCGGCACGACCCAAGGAATCCATAGACACCAAGATCACACATTTTACAAACGTTTCAAAAGTTACGAGCAAAAACAGCCATTTTTCAAATCTCGCTGTTCCCCATTTTGGCAAGGACCACCAGTCCTAGGTGTCGATGAAGCGTACAAAGTATCGTAGCAATAGATCAAAGAATAACCGAGATACAGCCTCCAATACATTTTTGGTCAACTTTGAAAAGTTTACGACCTCATAACTTTTGAACTATGACAAAAAAACGCAATTATGTTGGTTCACGCTTGTGCAGCTCAGTCCAAAGATAGTCTGAGCCAATTTTCATGACAATCGGTCACAATTTCTAGGTCTAGAAGCGAACAAATGCAATACTGTACTTTTCAAGATGACCGCTACTGAGCGTGAGGAGTGCATGACATGTGCCAAGTAGAATTACTGAAGATCAATGGGTTCAAAAGTTACAGCCGTTTGAAAAGTTATTTTTTTTTGGCGCTATAGAGTGAGTGCTAGATACCCCATACTTAGTCACGTGACTAATGAGTACCAGCTCTACGAGTGTGCCAATTTTCACCAATTTCCTAAATACTAGGGCTACCATAGACACCCATTGGTTAAGAAGAAGAATAATACCAACAGAAACAATTGTGTCCATAGCCCCTTTGGGGCTTGGCCCCTATAAACATGCAAGCAGCAATTGCGGGGTTCGAGCGATCTAAGGCCTCTAAGCACCTTTGCCTTCAACGAGTAGGCTCAGGACTCGCACCCCAACACACCCCACGATGGACAATACTCCCCACACCCAGAAAAATGACAGATACATACAGTAACGGTACACAGAGACTACCCACACTTACATACATATGCACATATAGTACACATGAGGAGAATCAGCTTTTCAGGTTAATTTGGTCACATCCATTTAAGAAATGACCCTGTTATAAATGACCGTGTTACAAATGACCAAGTTGAAGAGGTTATGATAATTACGTGATAAGGCCTTTAAGCACATTTAACAAGTCTGTAAAAATCTCATTCCTACATGTAAAAGACCATCAACAGCCAAAACAGGCAATATGCTTCAACAATTGTGTTCATTAAACTGTTTTTTTTACAGTCATATGGACCATATGTGGCGAGTGGTGCAGCCACACCCCTTTTTGTGTGACCGTTGATCAACACATCAAATATTGTGAAGAGATCTCATTTCGTTTAGAAGTTATAAGCATTTATACTCAGAAAAGCCAAAACATTACCCACGTCAAACTTTTATTGCATTTTTGGCCATTTCCAGTAAGATGTTTGACATTTGGGTTTTTTCGTATAGTAAACTACTTAATGTTTGTGTTGCGTACGGTGGTTTCATCACAAAGTACACATGAGGAGAATCAGCTTTTCAGGTTAATTTGGTCACATTCATTTACGAAACGAACCCGTTATACATCGGCATGTTACAAATGACAAAGTTTATCACGTACAGTACGTACGTGTGTGCAAATGAAAGCAGAGCACAATATAGCGGCGGTCGTCTAAACACCGGCCAGGAATCATTTGCGATTAAATGCCGACGTCTCAACGATATATTACCAATTACCAAATGCTGTCTGAGCTCTATCAATGTACCAACCATACCACCAAATATGGTGAAGATATCTCATTTCGTTTAAAAGTTATGAGCATATATATTCAGAAAAGTCAAACAATTACCCACGTCTAACTTTTAATGCATTATTCGGCCATTTCCCGTGAGAATTTTGACATTTGGGCTTTTCATATGGTAAACTACTAAATGTTCCGTGTTGCCTACGCTGGTTTCATCTCGATCGGAGAAACAGTTGCGAAGATATTCGCAATTGTAAAAAAATAAATAAACACAGTACAAGGCAAACGGTAAGTCAAAGCCTGGCGTGTTTGGTATCGTAGGACTCGTAAGCAATTCAGGAACATGAGAAAACAATTCCCATGAAAATCTGTCAACTGCAGACAAATTTATAAGCCTGCAAATGGGTTAATGATTGCGAAGTTCAGCCAATGTTGACATTTTTACTGTTTTAGCGCCACCTAGTGTCCAAAACGCCACGTTTTTTTTGACACAACCTCTGATTGAAGGTCTACGCGTATGTTCCAAGCCCCATGAAGATATCTTAAACTGTTCTCAAGTTATGGTCATTTAGTCTAATAGACTCCGCACATTTCGAACTTTACAGCCCCCTTGCAACCCTGAATCGAAATTTCAATAATTAAGTTTTTCGATAATTATTAATATTCACACTCAACAGAATTCACCTGCGTTGGTCTGGTTGCGATTGGGCATAAAAACGTCTCGGTTACGTATGTAACCTCGGTTCCCTGATGGAGGGAACGAGACGTTGTGTCCCTTATGCCACAACGCCTATCGCCCTCTGCAGCAGTCGTGAGAGGCTCTCAGGCTCCTCAGAACAAACGGTGAGTGAATGAAGCACGCCGCCTTCCTTTTATACCGGACATCCGGGGGTGGAGCCCGGCATGCCAATTTCATTGGTCTTTTCTAAAGTAGTCAGAGCTGATAGGTTCTCAAGGGCAAACCCCATCTGTCGTCTTCGACACAACGTCTCGTTCCCTCCATCAGGGAACCGAGGTTACATACGTAACCGAGACATTCCCTTTCTGTCGGTCTCTCGACGTTGTGTCGAAGACGACAGATGGGGTTCCCTCTGGAAAACGCCACAATGCCTATCGCGTCACAATCTCTAACGAAGCGACGGTAACAGGCCTGGGCGTGTCAACTCGAGGCTTTTGCGAAACTGTAACCTTCCAGTGTGATGGGTCGGGGGTCCCAGAGCTTCCTGAAGGAAGATGGGTAGGCACTGACCAGTTACCTTTCACGGACTGGGCCTTATCTCTCTTACTGGCGAGAGGCCGTCCGGATCGGGTACCATCGGGTAAGCGCAACTTCCTTAATTAGGGATGCGCTGCAGAGGCCACTTCCTACCCGGGGGGAGGAATACAGTGGATATAGATATGGTCTCGCCCTTGGGGGAGATCGCATGGAACGTGCGGACTGAGTAGTTAACCGCGAGGTGGAGGTCCACCTGGGGGAGGTCATGGGTTACCAGGAGTGGGAACCAACTTATGAGGATACGTCAGACGGAACAGCCCAGGGAGGGGGGTGTTACATACATCCGGTAGCACTAGGTCCGGTTAGAGCCATCTGATGGCTCACATGTTCTCCCGGCCTAAGGGGGAAGGCTGCTGTGCCCAGCCGACCCCCAGGGGGTGCTTGCTTAGTGATGGATGGAATGCCTGTTCTTAACCAAGTGGTTGGGTAAGAAGGGAGGTGGATAGGATACCTGTTCTTAATGAAGGTAGGGTAAGAAGAGAGGTAGATAGCACACTGACCCAACCTGCTGGAGGGTGGGGTGGTGCTTTCGCAGGCATACGCCCAACCGGATGGCAGTCCTACATGTTGCCACGCAGGACGTGGTCTGATACCGGGTTTACGCGGAGGTTGTAGAACCTCGTGAAGGTGTTGGGCGTACCCCAGAGCTCTACAGATGTCTGCCAGAGAGGCGCCTCTGGCCAATGCCCAGGAGGTGGCTATGCCCCAGAGTGGAGTGGGCCCTAACCGCCAAGGGGCATGGGCGATCTTGGGATCGGTACGCCGCCCTGACGGCGTCCACGATCCAGTGCGCCAGTCTCTGTGTGGAGACAGCCCTCCCCTTCTGCTGACCTCCAAAACAGACAAAGAGTTGGTCAGAGCTTCTGAAGCTCTGCGTGCGGTCCAAGTAGAGGCGCAGTGCGCGTACTGGACACAACATGGACGGGGTTGGGTCTGACCTGCAAGTTCACCACTTGGTCCCGAAAGAGAGTAGTGGGAACTTTGGGCACGTATCCGGGCCTAGGTCTCAGGATAACGTGAGAGTTACCAGGTCCGAATTCAAGGCAATCCGGGGACACGGAGAATGCCTGTAGGTCCCCTACCCTCTTGAAGGAAGCGAGCGCCAATAAGAGGGCCGTCTTACCCGAAAGGTGGGGAAGATCGGAACCTCCGAGGGGCTCGAAGGGGGGGCCAGAGAGGCCCTCCAGGACCACATTAAGGTCCCAAGAGGGTACGGAGCGGAGACGAGGCGGATTCCGCCTTCTCGCGCCCCTTAGGAACCTGGTGATCAGGTTGTGCTGCCCTAGAGACTTTCCATCAACTGAGTCGTGATGAGTGGCAATAGCGGCTACATACACTTTCAGCTTGGAGGGGGGAGATGTTAGTCTCCAGTCTCTCCTGTAGAAAGGACAGCACGATCCCGATCGAGCATCTCCGCGGGTCTTCTCGTCGTGAGAGACACCAGGACGAGAAGAGGCGCCATTTGTAGGCGTAAAGCCGCCTAGTAGATGGAGCCCTAGCCTGAGTAATGGTCTCCACCACGGAGGAGGGTAGCCCACTCAGGATCTCCTCGTCCCGTCCAGGGACCAGACATGGAGGTTCCAGAGGTCTGGCCTGGGATGCCAGAACGTGCCCTTCCCCTGAGAGAGCAGGTCCTCCGTCAGGGGAATCGGCCAGGGGGGAGTTGTTGTCAGAAGCATTAGCTCTGCGAACCAAGTCCGGTTAGCACTTGGTGCTCCTCTTCCCTGACCTTGCACTGGGTCTGTGCGATGAGGCTCACTGGGGGGAAGGCATACTTCCGCTTGTCCCACGGCCAGCTGTGCGCAAGACGTCGGGGAAGTCGTGTTAGTTGGCGTGAGCGCATGCCACCGTGACGGTTGATGTACGCCACAGCAGCTGTGTTGTCGAGGCGGACCAGCACGTGCTTGTCCTGCACAAGAGGCCGTAGCCTCTTCAGTGCCAACAACACAGTCCACAACTCTAGGCAGTTGATATGCCAGCGCAGGCGGGGGCCTGTCCAACACCCTGCTACTGCGTGCCCGTTGCACACTGCGCCCCAACCCTGCAGGGATGCATCGGTCGTCACCACGACATGCCTTGTGACCTGCCCAAGAGGGACCCCAGTCCGGAGAAAGGCCATGGAAGACCAGGGGGTTAGGGTGCATCGGCAGAGAGGCGTGATCACCATACGTCTGCTGCCGGTGTGCCACGCTCTCCTCGGAACTAGACTCTGTAGCCAGTGTTGGAGTGGTCTCATGTGCATCAACCTGAGGGGTATCACCCCCGCCGAGGATGCCATATGCCCCTGGAGCCTCTGAAACTGTTTCAGGGAGACCGCGGACTGCCTGAAGTGATCCAGGCAGTTCAACACTGACTGGGCCCGTTCTGCGGACAGTTGCGCTATCATGGTGACAGAGTTGAGTTCCATACCGAGAAAGAGGATGCTCTGCACCGTGGAGAGCTTGCTCTTGTCTCGGTTGACCTGAAGTCCCAATCGATCTAAGTGACGGAGCACAAGGTCCCTGTGTGTAAACAACAGCTCTCGCGAGTGTGCCAAGATAAGCCAGTCGTCGAGATAGTTCAGTATCCGCACACCTCTCTCCCTGAGGGCGAAGCCAACCTCTCCTTGACCGGGGATGAGCCCGGGAGGGGAGACTGGCCCCGTCGACTTACCTGCCTGGTGAGACAGCTGCACGCACTGTAGTGTAGAGAGTGGTGATGGCTGCCGTGTATACTCGACCTCGCGTCCCGCCCAGACGTAAGGTCGGTTTGCCGAGCACAGTCCAGTGGAGTGTGCGAGCGGCTGAAAGGAACATCCAGGGAGGAAAGAATCTCTCTTTTTGAGCATGTGGGCGCCAGGCCCTGAAAAGGGCCCGGCTGTGGGGACGGGGCAGGGACCGTCCCTGACCGACTTCTCAGAGGCGCAGCTGTGATAGTCGGGCCCGAGTTATCCTCCCTGGGGTCTTCCCGTCAGGGGCACTTATGTGGCTGATAGCCTCTGTCTGCTTCTTCACCGTCGAAAACTGCTGAGCGAAGTCCTCGATGGTGTCACCAAACAGCCCTCCCTGCGAGATGGGTGCGTCGAGAAAGCGGACTTTCTCGGCATCACTCATCTGCGCAAGGTTAAGCCAGAGGTGTCTTTCCTGGACCACTAATGTGGACATCGTCCGACCCAGGGCCCATGCCGTCAACTTGGTCGCCCTTAGAGCGAGGTCAGTGGCGGCACGGAGTTCCTGCATAACCCCTGGGTCGGCCTTACCCTCGTGGAGCTCCTCCAACGCCTTGGCCTGGTGGACCTTGTGATGGATCTGCCATGAGCCTTAGCAAATCACAACAAAGAATTGATTCCATCGCCACAAAACAGGGAGCAAAGTCTTCAAGTGTAACAGTTTTTATTAACTCCTGCTTACGCAAGATAAAATGTGATCAAGCCTCATCAGAGAGGAAAAAGATGCAAAAATTGTATTCCATTCAAATGAGATCATAGGAAAGATCTTGTAAACAAAAAAAAGGACTCATTATGCTTTAGCCTCTCATTAACAGAGGACAAAAATCCAGCATCACCTTTCTCAGGGTACAACAAGTAACTCTCTCTAGACAAAACATACACTGAATTTATAAGAGGTGGCCAGCACCATGAAAACAAAAAGGGGAGACAAAACAATACAAATTTTCACAACAGTTACAACCCATCCCTGAAATGAACACAATACATTTAACTAAACTTAGAGCCATGGATAACTTTAGTCAATGCAAAAATAATTATATTAAACAACTCACATTGATCAAGACATCACATTTTCCAATGTCCCCTCTAATATTTGAAAGTTGGTGCAGTCTCATTTCCTTAGAATTCCCATAAAACAGATCAACTTCCTGTTTGAATCTCTTTGTCACTAGGCTGGTCCATTCCAACAACACACCAGGTATTAAACATTTCAAGTCATCTTAACTATAAAATGAACTTTAACAATTTGAGCTAAGTTTTTATAAATCACATTCTAGCCACAGAGAAATTTTAACTGGTTTTAATGTTTTTATCTTAAGCCACATAACTAAGCCCGTGCACTGACTCAGTACAATGACAAAATAAAAGATCTTAAACCAAACCAATATAGTAATGTCCTTTTATTTATCAATCAATGCAAAGATAATGGTATCAGAATTGTGTGGCCCAAATCCCGGCCATCACAGACCTGCAGGATGGCCATGGCGTGGAGGGAGGAGGCAGCCTGGCCCGCGGCGACCTAAGCCTTCGACACCAGGGATGCCGAAGTCTTACACGCCTTGGACGGAAGGCGCGGTCGATTCCTCCAGGTGGCAGCTGTCTGCTGGCAAAGATGCACCGCGACAGCACATTCCACCTGGGGGATATCGACGTAACCTTTGGCTGCCACCATCGAGGGAAGTAAGGGAGTTGGAGCTGGTCTGACTGGAACGTGCCGTGAGCGGGGCGCTCCAAGTCCTACACAGCTCCTCATGCACTTCCGGGAAAAATGGCACCGGGTGTGGGCGCGGCTTTACAACGCACTCCGACCCCAGGAACCACGTATCCAGCCGCGAGCGTTGGGGTGGAGGCAGTGGAGTACACTGCAGCCCAATGCTCGTGGCCACCCGGGTAAGCATGGCCGACATCTCAACATCTGCTTCCTCCTGCGCTCGACTTCCCGTGGGAGGGGGCTGCACGGATTCCTCAGTGTCGGATGCCAGCAAATCTCCCTCCGATGCTGCGAGCGACATCTCATCTTCATCACGCATCGTTTCCGAATACGTGAGTGAGGACCTGGACGGTATGCCACCGTCGGTTGGGGAACGGTCAGATGTGAGCGAAACGGGGAGCAGGCGGCCCGTGAGCGTTTAGCTGATGGGTTTACGCTTGCAGAAGTCCCCACATCACCAACGCTGCTAGCCTTCGCGGACAGCAGGGCGTTAGCCCCCGTCTTCGCGAGTTGGGTAGCAAGCGAAGTGGTGGCTGTTTCCCGTAGGAAAGACAGCCAACCGTGACCGCAACGTCTGAATAACCATCCGCTCGCAGTGCGGGCAAGATGTGTCAATGAAAGCTGCCTTGGCGTGCTGGACGCCCAGACACCTAACGCAGCTCTCCCGCTGGAGAAATTGCCTAGAAACCTATTGTACAGTATTTGTATGTTTTATTAGGGTTCGAGTGCGAGCGCTAGAAACCTATTATATTTCTAAAGGTTTTTATTAAAAATTTTCTTCTGCCGTAAAACTGATCGTGCAGCCCAAACCGTAAGGCGTACCGACTTGAGACTTGGTAGCCCTCAATTTGGGAAGGGGGTATCAAATTATGACCCCAATTGGCCCATACCCAGCTAACATAAGGCCGGCAGACTTTTTGCTCATCGTTTTTCCAGCAGTCCACCAACGGCAGACGGCATATTTCTGCCGGTGGTCCCCTGCTGAGCCGGTGGTTTACCAATAATGTTTGCTCGTAATTGTGAAATCACGCTAACCAAAATGTCCTTAAAACACTAATGGAACAAACATGTTCAATAGCAACGGAAAAATAATTATTTTAACAGATCAAATACACAAATGCATTACATTTATCAAATGCTTTTAACCAACGTTACACAAATAGAAGCATTCGGTTAACATTTCTCTGTATCCATACTTATATAGTTATCCATGTTTCCAGTAAGACCATAGGAAACACAAAATAAACCAATAATAACTTTGATAAGTGTAGTAAAACCACAGTAAATCCAAAAATAACCTGGACTTACTTGCAGAGTAGTAATCCATATTATAAACTTTTCCCAGGGATTTCAAAAACTATAGCTTATAGCACTATACTATATAGTGCTCCAGCTATAGCACTATATAGCACTCCAGCATTCCTATATTACTTTAATAGAACCTTTATATCAAAATCTTAGTTTGTCATGTTGCCATCAAATCACATTTTTTTTTCATTTACATTTACAATTACATTTAGCAGACGCTTTTATCCAAAGCGCCTTACAAAGAGTTTAGGGAGCAATAAGCGATATGTCATACAGGAGCCATAATACATTAGGTGCCAATACAAAGTTACTGGTTTCAACAAATGCTAGACCACTACCTGTTGAGAGAAAGGGTTAGTGTTTTTTTTTTTTGATGGATGATGATGGTTTTACCACAGGAAATCACAGGTTCACCCGTCTTAAGGGTTTAGTCATTTTTAAAATGTAAACAATTTCAAAGAAGCTTTACAGAAAATGCATCTTTCAGTGTTACAATCATCAGAAGTTAATCAGCCAGAGGGGCTATGACTCACTGAGAAACATCTTCTGGCAACAAATAAAGTTCATATCGCAATAGCTCTAAGATAATACAAGTCATGTATTTAAAGTCATGTTCTATGTTTGCAGATTTCCAACCCACTTTGTACTGGTACAATGTCTATAATATATGTAAATGAACAATATGTGAATGATGCAAGACACATTATCCAGCAGAGTTTTGTGGACAAATAAATGGGAATATCTCAATACGAGTAACTCTGAAAAAAGTAAACATTGTCTCACATACAGTATATTGCCAATATTGTAACAATACAAAGTGGATTGAAAATCTGCAAACTTAAGCAGTGATAACATATTTCATATTTGGCAGTTTTGTATGTCCATCTATATTTGCCATCATCTGAAGTCTTCATGAGTGTTGGTGTCATCGGAAGTCTTCACAAGTGATCCTGGATCCAAACTGGAGCTTCTATAATCTCTAGTTACTTTAGGATGTGCATCCCTCGGAGGGAGAAACAGGAAAGCAAAAGGAGAAGGATTAGCATAACTGCTGTTTGTATTATTTCAAGCAGACGATGATCATGTGCATTTTTATTTCATTACTGGAGAACAAGGTAACAAGATGCGTTATGTGAATGCTTGACTAAAAAGATGTGTTTTAATCTAGATTCAAACTGGGAGAGTCTAGGAGTAAAATGCTTTCCGTGTGATGGACTCCCAATAGTCCAGAGTTTTGTGACCTTACTCATCTTATTTATCATTCTAATACGCTGATTTGCTGCTCAAGAAAAAATCATGCGACACTGAATAATTGACTAATGATGCTGAACATTCGCGCTAACATCACAGAAATAAATAACACTTTAATATATATTCACATAGAAAACAGCTCATTTAAATAGTGATCATATTTAACAATATTTCAGTTTATACTGTATTTTTGTCCAACTTAACTAAACTAAAATCATAAGCTAAAACATTTAAACAGTAGTGTTTATGTTTGTGGTTTTTCTTACTAGTCATATGGTTTACAGCGCTTTAGAGATGTTTTCTGACAGGAGGTCTGCTCCACCTCTGCTGCTCGGCCATCAGAGAGGAAGAATCTACAAACATAACATGCAGTTTGTCACAGAGTCAAGAAAATGTAGTATGCAGTGCCAGATTCATTAAAAGAAAACAAACAAGAGTAAAGGCAAAACACTGAAAACAAAAAGTATAGTTTTCAAAAAATATACAAAAGAATATTTCCTAAAATAACAGAATTTATGTTTCTTAGGTTTACTTATTAATTTAATATTGCTAATTCAATGCCACTCATGTTTGGATGTCAAACCCTTAAAATAACTGTAAAAAAATTCAATGGAAAACCAAATAGATGCATGCTGATATGTTGTAAAAAAAAGTACATGAGGTGATTTAATGATTTTAGCTTCCTCAACTCACCTAAGTTCTACCTCTCTGTAACCCCCTTCAGAAATGTTGAAATATCGACGTTCTCCTGTATATGTGTTATTGTCACTCCGAAAATCGATGAACAACTTTTTGACCATATCTGTTTACGATAAAACATCAAAATTAAATAAAGTTGCAGCACATTTCTGTGCTCCATGTAAGTTACAGAAGGTTACATCGCACATAAATACATCCAATAATCTCTTGACAACATTTACAAAGCTATCAAGACCTCTCATCTACAAAATAAAGACGTTATTAGAAGCCCAATATTTCATAAACAAGCGATAGAGTTACCGTTAGCCTCTTCTGAAAACGGTTGATATGCTAATGGAGGTTTTTCTTGAGGACATAAAACCCTTTCTAAGTAAATAATTAAGTAAATATTCAAAAGATACGTGTCAATTACAAGTAAGAAAAGTGTCAACTTTTGTGTCACAGTTGTGTGCATTATTTGTGTGATTTGAGTGTCTAAACTTACCTGAAAACACTAAAGAAAACTGTCAGAAACAAAGCACATTTCATACTGTGTACATCATTTATTTATTATGTCTTATTATGAAGTTTTGATCATCATGTTTGGTTATTGTTCTAAAGGTCATGGTGCGATGGGTAAAATGGTCTAGTTCTTTCAAACCTAACAAAGAGTGTATTAGAGCTTTTTAATAACCTGCACTCCTCTAAGAGGTGTGACTTTCTCAGGGAATCTTGTTTGCAGATAGATTGAGATCTCATTTGATGCTCTCTTCAGTCACAGGAAAACAAACAAACCAAGTTTCTCACTGACCATTGGCTTTGTTACATCTGGGTATATAAGGTGCACTGGCAAAAGTATGGAAGTAAAATAATGCCATTAGTCTTTGAAGCAAAAAAGCATGCTGAATAGCACTAACCAAAAAATAAATGGGTTGTATTAACAGTTCTTGCATTTTAAGGTTCTGCAATTCAACATGGTTGCATATTTAAGCTGTGCATTTTTCAAACGAAAACATTTCACACAAAGTTTCATTGTAAAAAAAATCAATATTAAATATTCCGATTATTTTTAAAATACGACTTTCACAATTTCATTGTTAAAATTTCAATACTAATTAAAATTTTGGTGCGTAATATTTCGCTTACACAAATTCAATGATTCAAATTCGCAAAGAAATTCGACATTACACATCCGGGTATCACAGGAAGAGCAATCGAGCATTGATGCATAATCGAGGCCTGCTGCTTGTCCCCCTCACCAGCAGGTGGTGCTGTCACTAGAGCACTGACAGGTGCAAGCAAATTTTGATCATTAGACCAAAGGAAGCAACAGTTGGGCAGAGGCAATCACAGTACGTAATTCGATTTGCCAAAATGAGCCAGGAGGTAAATAAACATTATGTTATCTGGGCCAGTATGTTTCATTTATTTAATTAGTTAGACTGAGTTAATTTAATTTAAAATATTATATTTTAATTTCAGCGCTTGCTTTTGGACTTTATATTGGAAAGACTACACTCACGCCTGGAGCATGCTGTTGGACGCGTGCCTCTTGACATGGACTACCTGGAGTTCATCTGCTCGCAAGAATTTGTCTTTTTAAGTTCGGTTTCAAATGTAGTTACTGTCCCACGAGATGTTTTAGAAGCTGTCACTGAACTGCTCAGAGTTATTCAACAACATCTGTCAGACAGGGAGACGCACACTGTGACTGTTATGCGCGAGGAGCCAGGGTCAATGGGAAGGCCACGTTTCATAATATCGCCAAATTACATTTCACATCTCACAGACATGAACTGTTCCATTCCAACCATCGCTCGCTAAGCACACACACACCATATTTAGAAGAATGGCTGAGTATAACCTGTCGATTCGGGCACGATATAGCAGGCTCACAGATGCAGAGTTAGATGCTTGTGTTACAGATGTAAAACTACACATGCCCCATTGTGGATACAGAATGATAAGAGCAGCGTTAAAATCTTGAGGACACCAAGTGCAGTTCGAACGGGTCAGAGCCGCAATGCATCGCGTTGATACAGTGGGAGTCATGTCTCAAATGACACAACTGGGCTGCGTTGTACGAAGGACCTACTCTGTGTCCAGTCCTAGGTCAATAATGCACATTGACACCAACCATAAACTGATCCGGTAAGCTTGTCAGGGTTGTTGACTCATGCTATTTCATGTTGTAGTCATTGAGAAATATGTGCTATTTGAAACGTTTTGTGTGAATACTTTGTTTTAGCTGCAATATTGTCATCTTTGGAGGTGTGGATGGCTTTTCACGCAAGGTAATGCTCTCTTAACCAAATTTAGATTTGTAATGTATTACGTTATAATCCAGCATAACGTTTCTTGCGTAGATAATGTACCTTGGAGCTGCACCTAACAACCTTGCTGCTACTGCCTTGGACTTTTTTCAAGAAGCTTCCCTCTTAGGTACACTTGTTATAATTGGTTACAACTGGATGACAAGTCTTGGTTTAAAATTCCAAGGCAAATTTGTTGGCATATGTTCATATGGTATGGCTAGTTTGTTTACTTTAACACCATGAAGTCTTTTATTTCATACAAGCTGAGTAAAACACAAAAGCTGTGTTTTTATTCAGGGTCTAAGCACCAATGTAATGTAAGGAACATGTAAAGTCCATGGTTAAAGAAGTAATTTATATAAAGACAACCTTCCAATTGTGTTCTTGCACACTTATAGAGTACGTAGTGACCAGGGCATCGAAAATGTGGACATTGCTCGCCTGATGTTCATGATTCGTGGGACAGACAGGGGCAGCTTTATTTCCGGAAAAAGTGTCCACAATCAACGGTAAGAATTTTTAATAACTGGTTTTAAATAGTTTGAACTTAATTTTTAGTCTTTTGTCTAAAATGAATTTGACTTATTTTCCATGACTCCATGGACTTAACATCTCTTTGTACACTTAACTGCCTGAATTGATTTAATTGAATTTACAAATTACTTTTCAGTATAGAGAGGTTGTGGAGAGATATCTGGGCATCGGTGACCAATGTGTACTATGATGTTCTCCATGCTTTGTGTAACCACTCTCAGCGGGCCTCGAACCGGGTCGGTCCGGCATGGGAGTCGGGCGCTCTAACGAGGAGGCTAAAGACCGCAGTCTCTAGCGTATGTCGCTAGAGCGTCACTTGAGGTCGGGAGTGAGGTTTACACACTGCACAGCTCTTCACTAGCTGGCACCCGTTACATTTGGAAGAAGCTGGACACCTTGATGTTTCTGACCCTACTCATCTGTTCTGCTGCCGCTATGTATTTCTCCCACGACTTCAAGATGGTCTCAACCTTTTCCGCACCACCTGGGACAATCACCCAATACAAACAGAGGGCAGTATGACACCTAACCAGTTGTGGGTGTTGGGAAGTATCCAGCATCCTGTACCTGAACCTGATATAGAGGTATATGTGTTTCATTATTTTAGACATGTCAACATTAAGATTTAAAGCAGGACAGAGAATGAAATTGAAGAAATTGTATACTATTAATGTCATGAGGGTACATGCTTTACTATTTATCTCTCTATAGGTATTGAGCATACCGCACATTGACTGGGAGGACAGTCTACTGAGTGTTGATGCACACTCTAATATTGTTGTGCCGACAACTGTATGTCCCCTGACTAATGAACAAATGCAAGCACTCAGAGAAGTCGTAGACCCCAAAGGACATTCAGAGACTTTCGGCTGGGACATATATTTAGCAGCACTTGAGTTTTGCCAGGCAGCTTTGGAACAATTCTGATCACTTTTTTAATGCAAACTTCTACTATTATTATTGAAACACCAATTCAACGTTTAATTGAATAAAATTTAACATTCAAGTACTTAGAAACTGTAAGGATTTTGTACATTTTAGAAAACATACAAGTATTTTGTAACCTACTTCTTTTTTTTAATTTCCATGTATGTATTTTTGCTGTATGTTAGTAAACATACAAGTATTTGCTAGACTCCTAATTTGCAATAATTTTAACATTTAAATCCTTAGTAAACTGGATTTTCACTGTTATTAAACATAAGTACTTACTACAACAAAGTACTTCAACAATAACCTGAGAAGATAAATGCAGTTACAGCATTGATAACAGTCTTTCAGTGGAATGTTATGTTAAACTGTGCATCTAAAAATTACACAAGCCCAAAACCATACTTGCAAACACCAATGCACATGATCAAGTCTTTTGAAAAGGAGTGGAACTCTGTGTAGTGGCCTGGTAGCCGAAGAATACAAAAGCAGGTGGAGGATCGTGGGAGATCACTTTTTACAATTTCCACAGCCTTGTCTTTTTCAATCTGCTCCCATCCGATCCAGAACCGCAAAAGGTTTTTAAGATCTTTGCTGGATCCTGAAATGGCAAAATAAATAGTTAAGTAAAACATTTTTTTTTTTTTTTTTCAAAAGGGACAAAGGCAGAAAGAAGGTCCATAAAACTTGGTTATGAAAAGTGATTAAAAGCTTTTTGGTCTGTTTCATATCATACTTGTAAATATAAACCACTTAAAGGGTTATTTTCGGTTCAAAAACTTACTTCTCATTGAACGTCAATTCATATCCTTATTGGTGTGCATTGAAAATGCATAAGGGTAGTAAATAATAATCACTTTTGTTTAGTTTAAGTTTCATGTTTATGTAAATCTACAACCTTCTGTGTATACAAGGTGCATTCGATTCGAGTAAATGAAATAGCACAACCATGAAATTAAATATACATTCACATGAGATGAATCACAAAAAAACTGTTTGTGTGTAATTATATATAATATTAGTCTGTGTTATCTTTATTGACCACTCCGAACATTCACTTACTGTAGATCACATAGAATTAAACTCTTAAAAAAACTGAAACTGCTGTGGTCTTAAAGCTCTGAAACATGTACCTGACTTGATAAACTGCTTTAAAAATCCAGCAATCCTTTCCTTTGTAGCAGCTGGTACTCGTCATCATCATTATTGCTTTCGTTAGGCCAGGCAATACACGAAAGTAGCATCTAAACCAGAAGGAGTGGCCTGGCATTCTTCCTGCTACCAAGAAAAGATCGCTTTCTATTAGAAGCTGTGATGAAGAAGGCACCAAATGGTCTGGTTCTCCTTCAAAGAGGCATGTTACACCTGTGTTTCCTGTTAATATAAAACATAAAATGAGCAACATCATTTTATCATGAAAAAAAAAACTGAATTCTATGTCAAAGTAAAATTTTAGTCCAGCATAAATTATTAAACTGCTTACCCAAATTTAAATTGAAACCATACTTCAGTTTTTGAAGAACTGTTGAAAAAAAGTGTCTGGTGACTCCTTCACCAACTGCAGAGTCCCCTGAAAACAAAGAACATATAAAGTAATATTATTCTGACATCATAACTACACCATATGAGCTACAGTAAACATTCTCTTGTGTATACATTTTTATTTTCTCTAGACTGTACCTTGAAGATTACATTTAACAGGACATGCCCACTCTACATTTCGTTGCTTGTAGAAGTTAATAAGTTCCCTCTCCTGATCTTGAGCACACAACCTTAAATCCATGGACATTAAAAGAGGTTTCCCTGTCTCGTGGAGACTGAGAATTTCTTGTGTGTACAACGATGTAGCCATTACTGGATCTGGATGGGTCTTCCAGTCTGGTAAATAAATTAAAATGTTTTCCTTAATCATGCAAGATCAAAGGAGCTTTGTTTCAGACCAACAGATATGTGGTTAGTTTTTCCATCTCTACTTGTTTGCTACAGTAGTTTTAACAAAATAGTCAATGAGACAACTTAGTTACCATCATTCATATATGTCACTTGAGTGCGGTTGTTCATTTCATTGTCCATGAACGTCAATTCGGTAGTATCATTCATTGTATTATCAATTGTTCTGCAAAAAAGGGAAAACATTACACACTTAAAATACAATTTACAGTGTGAGGACAAAGGCTACTGTTAAGCACAGTTTCCTGTTTGATCACAAAACAAATATTATCCAGCTTGCACACCTTTCCCCACATTCACTGGCATGAACCTCCAAGATGTCACGGGGCATTTTTTCTTGACATATAGGACAGACAGCCTGTAATACACAAATCACAAGAATAATTGTTTTTTTCTAGATGCAAAAATCGAGAAACACTTTTTGGTTTGTTCTTTACCAAGTAACATTTTATGCAGTCTGCATTTTCTAATTGATCATCTTGGGAGTAATACATTTAGGAATAGTCAGAAATGAAAGTACACTAAGTGAAGGTACCTGTTCATTTTTCATGACTTCATTGTTGTCACTGTACTCCCTTTCCTCATCTTGGACTTCATCCTGTGCTTCTTCATCATCATCCAACGTAACAACATCAGGACACGACTTAATATGATTAGTTAGGACTTGAAGGGGCAATGATGTGTTGCATTTCTTGCACACTGCCTTTGGCATGTTGCGGAAACTTTCAGAAGATGGAGGCAAGGGAGTAGTGTCTAACTCATCCTGAAGAGGAGCTATGTAGAGGACTGAGTTCTCTCCTATTTTGGTAGCTTTCACAAGTCTGCCTGTGTACCCACAGTCTGCAGGTGCCACTATGGTGAGTTTACGACTTCCCCACCCTCCTGAAATTCGTAGCCGTAAAACAGTTATAAATATATATATATATGTGTAGGTATATACATACAGTTGTACCATGCATAATCTGGAAAATGTTTACGATTTAAAACAAATTTCAACAAAATAAAAGGATTTATAAAATTATGATTTATACAAATTACAATTAGATTTTATTTTAGTATTGCCCTGAACAAGTTATTTTACATAGGAGATGTCTACATATAGTCCACAATACAGCATACCTGAATTTATAAAAGATAACGCCATGAGTCTGTCAATTGTCCTCAGTGTTTAAAGATTAATTTAACATTATATAGTCACTGCTGGACAGAGGTCATATATGCAAAAGATGCTGGAAGAGCAAAGATTTTCAGGAGGACTTTTCTACAGACCATTGGATAGTTATTTGGGTCGGATCAAACAAGAAACTCATCAACAACTACAACAATCTGTAAAGCATCTTTTGCCTCTGCGATTTGAGAACAATCCAGGAAAAGACCTGTTGAGGAAGTTGTAACAACTATAAATTGTTACTTACAGTTCTACAATAATAAAAAAATAATATAAATACTCCTGATTCAAGATGGCTGCCAGTAGTTGTCTTTGAGAACCTGGCCTCTTAGAATCTAACAAAAATCTACGGAATCCTTTCTGGTATTCTCAAATTTAGTGGTTAATTGACTCAAGTTGCATTTTATTTAAATTGTGTTTCAATATTGAGGACAATATTTCCACTATCGCTGAGCTTGTGCTGTTGCCCAAGTTGATGGGCGTTTGGGCCTACTAGGACATTGACAAATAGATCTGTCACCATCAACATTTGCAATTTTCATCAACTTCCGGTACATCCTGGTAAGACACATTATGCCTCCTAAAAATGTTAAAGCAGCTCCTTGTGAGGAGGATGCTGTTGTCACAATGAGTGTACTTTCCCAGTTAATGGAGCAGCAGAAAGGGATCTATAAAGATATGTTATTGCAGCAGCAAGATAACTTCAAATGTTTTATTCAGTTGATCATGGATGGAACTAACAAAAGACTGGATAGTGTTATCAGAGATGTACAAGAGCTGAAGACCAGCTTGGAATTTACCCAAACAAAGTTTGAAGAGGAGAAGATGGGATGCACTGAGATTGAGGCAAAGATAAGGGCATTCGAGACAAACATCACTACTTCCAAGCAGGAATTGGATGCAATGTTCAACAAGCTTGAATACATTGAAAACCAGAGCAGGAGAACAAATATTTTAATTGATGGCATTGCTGACGAGAAAGGTGAGAATTGGTGTGAATCAGAGAAAAAGGTGCGTGAAATGTTTTCAAAAAATTTGGCCTTAGATGGAATACACATGGACATTGAGCGTGCCCAGAGACTTGGTCAGTTTCAGGAGAGGGGAAGGCCAAGGAAAATTGTTGTCAAACTTCTTCGCATTAAAGATAAAGAGCTGATTCTTTCTTCTGCCAAGAAATTAAAGGGCACTAGGATCTACATTAACGAAGATTTCACTGAAGCTGTGCAACAAAGGAGGAAAGAGTTGTGGCCGAAGGTGAAAGCGGCCAGAGAGAGAGGTGATAAAGCGAGTTTGAAGTGATAAGCTGATTATCACCCCAAGGGCTGGACAAAGTCAGTTATTGACCTAATGAGATTAAAGCTCAATTTTATATATGGTTGTGTACATTCATGTGTGTCTGTGTGTAGGACTTATATGTATGAAGCCTACTAGATGATGATAAAATAACTTGGGGTATAAGATATTCAATTAGATTACAATATATGACTTATTTACCTTCAACTAAGATGACTAGTATAAATAAACTACCTAAAGGTTTAATCCTTGCACATATTAATATATGTAGTCTAAGGAACAAGATTCAAGACCTGTCTTTATTTTTACATGTTAACAAAATAGACATACTTATGATTTCTGAAACTCATCTGGATCACTTCATAGACAATTCAGAGGTTGATATAGGAGGGTTTTCAATTTATAGAAAAGATCGAAAACCGGTTCGGAGGTGGTGTGGCCATTTATATACGGGATCATTTTCCTGTTAAACTAAGATATGACTTAATGTGTGATGATGTTGAAGTGTTATGGTTACAGGTACAACTTCCACATTTAAAACCGATTATTCTTGGTTGTTGTTATAGGCCACCTAGTGCCAGGATAGAGTATGTAAATGGTTTATGTAACATGCTAGACAAGGTGACTGAGGAAAACAGAGAACTATACTGGCTGGGCGATCTAAATATTGATTGGCTGTCGGATATTTGTCCTCTGAAGAATAAGCTTAAAACTATGACAGACACCTGTGGTTTATCTCAATTAATGGATCAGCCAACAAGAATTTCTAGTAACAATACAAGATCTTAACATCAAAATGTATTGATCATATTTATACTAACAATCCTGATGTGTGTTCGACACCTGTTTCTGTAACAGTTGGCTTTAGTGATCACAACTGTATTGCTGTCTCTAGGAGAACTAAGCTACCTAAAGCCTGTCTAAAATTATTATGAAAAGATCTTATAGGGCATTTAATGAGGAGAGTTTTCTAAATGAATTGGATAATATTAAATGGAATTTGATAAGTGACATTGATGATGTAGATGCATCTCTTAATTTATTTATGGATTGTTTTATGAGAGTTGTTAACAATCATGCCCCATTAAAGAAATTTACAGTTAAAGCCAAAAGTGCTCCTTGGGTTGATACGGAGTTAAGGAGCTTAATGGCTCAAAGGGAAGAGGCTAAAAAGGTTGCGGTTCTTTCTGACTCGTTGAAGACAGAAAATGTTATTGTATTTTAAGGAATCAGGTAACCAAGGTGAACAGAGTGAAAAAGAAAAAATATTTTCAGAAGAGAATTGACGATAGTGGTACTGATTGTAAGAGAATGTGGAATGTACTCAATGAAATCATGGGAAAAAAAATACTCATACTTCTTTTGTTGAATGGAATGGAGTTTATTTGACTAAGCCAATACAGATTGCAAATTATTTTAATGATTATTTTGTAAATAAGGTTTCTAACTTTAGAGAGACAATGAAATACTGTTGATTCCAACTTAAATGAGCTAATTGAAAGGTGTATTATGAAAGATAAACTGTGTAGTTTTGAATTTCATCGGGTTAATGTTGTGCAGGTGGAAATGTTGCTGAGATCTTTGACTGTTGGTGGGTCTGTTGGTACAGACAACTTGGATAGTCGGCTGTTGAAGTTATCAGCTGGGCATATCTCTAAACCAATCTGTCACATTTTTAACAGATGTCTGATTGATGGTGAGTGTCCAAAACTTTGGAAGGAGGGTAAGATAATTCCTTTACCCAAAGACACAAAATCAACTTTCTGTGGTTCAAATAGTAGGCTATAAGCATTGCCTATTCTAAGTAAATTATTGGAAATATTGTATTTAAGCAAGTGCAAGATTATTTTTCTAACAATGATTTGACTACGATGTTTCAGCATGCTTATAGGTATGGTCATTCAACCTGCACTGCAATGACACAAATGTCGGATAGCTGGCTAACATCAATTGATAATTCAATGCTAGTGGGTACACTATTACTGGACTTTAGTGCGGCTTTCGATGTGATCGACCATGAAATTTTGATTTCCAAACTTATTAGTTATGGTTTCACTTCTTCAGCAATCAAGTGGTTTAAGAGCTATTTGTCGGAGAGGTCGCAAAGAGTTTATTTTAATGGTGCATTATCTTGTAGCAAGTCTTTGGATTGTGGTGTTCCTCAAGGAAGTTGCCTAGGACCTTTGTTATTTGCAATTTTTATAAATGATATGCCGTATATACTCAGTAAGGCTACATTGACTATGTTTGCTGACGATACTGCTCTTTATTATGCAGCTCCTACATGTTTAGAGCTTAATCAGGTTCTGTCTTGTGAGATTAGCAAATTGTATAACTGGATCAAACAAATAAACTTGTACTAAATATTTCAAAAACTATGAGTATAATATTTGGTTCTAAATAGATTAGTTGATAATCCTAAAATTACTTTACATGTAAATGGTCAAAATATACAGCAAGTAAAAAAGGTGAAGCTTCTTGGACTTTGGCTTGATTCCACACTGTCATGGTCTGATCACATTAATACAGTTGTGGCTAAAATGGGTAGAGCTGTTGCAGTTGTGCGTAAATGTGCACAGTTTCTAAATTCACAGCTATTTAGTCGTGTTGTTTGTACATTGGTTTTGTGTCATTTAGATTACTGTTCTGTTGTATGGTCTGCTGCATCAAGTAGTCATTTAAAAAAATTACAAGTGGCTCAAAACAAGGCTGCAAGACTGGTTCTTGGTTGTTCTTTGAGAACCAATGTTGCAGAGATGCATGAACGTCTTGCTTGGCTGATGGTCAAGCATAGACTATCTGCTAATATGTTAGTATACCTTCATAGAATTATTACCAATCGGACTCCTACATTTTTTTATGATAATATAATTTACTATTCAGATATGCATTTACATTATACAAGAGGGGCGAATAGTCGACAGATCTCTTTACCCCTACCTAAATCTGACTCTATGAAGAGGACCATGTTTTATAGGGCAATTGTGTTTTGGAACAATCTTCCAGTTGGGGTTCGTGAAATTAAGGGAAAAACTGGTTTTAAAAAAAGACTAAGACTGTATTTGTTGTTAACATCATAAGATTGTATTATGTGCTACTTATTTTATTTTATTTTTATTTTTTTGTTCTCTCATGTGTATTTACATATGATATATTTGGGAGTAATTGTGATTGTAATTGGGGTTTTGTATGTATTGTTTGGACCCCAGGAAGACTAGCTGTCGTTTCGGCGTCAGCTAATGGGGATCCTTTTGAAATAAACAAATAAACTACCACTCAAAATGATGGTTACCGTTAAATATGTTTTTACCGTGAAATAACATTACTACAAAATAATCGGATATATATAAGCAAATGCCTTTTGATCAACAGCACATAATACAAAGATCACATAATACACTTAGTCAAATGATCATAAACATTTTAACAGTTGTGTACTATAAAAGCAATATAGGTTTGTGCTGACCTGGTCATTTCTGTGCGAAGAAATGATTGTCCCTGAGGTTGGACTCTTTGCCTGTTGTAATGTCATCATACACAAATTTATTCATTTATATCATCATCATAATGAATGTGTTGACTTTCAGGCACAAAGTGCATGATATAATACCTACTATACCTGTTACTATCCTGGCTAGCAGAAGGCCCATCAGCTCTTTTTCTTTGATTGCTCAAAAGTGACAAAAGGTGTCTTGCTGATCTCAGAACTTCACTGTCATCCTTGTTAAGCAAACACGACATAATACCATTACTCCTTCACTACCATGACCATCACATTACATGAATACACATAATCGTCAAAACGGTTGTCAGGTTTATCATAAATACGCATCAAGTTCTCTTTAAAACTAAGAGAGGAATAGATAGCCCTCATATGGCGGCAGAGCGATCATTTAACTGGAAAAACACTACCGCCATCGGTACAGTACTGGCCATATTGGCAGTGTCTGGTAAAGTGCGGGCCACTTTTCCACGGACATTATGTGAGGTGTGATATGCTATTGTATTTATATCCTATTTGCTGTTAATAGATTAACATACGTTAATAAATAGTAACGGCTAACAATGAATATACACGTAAACAATGCTTTTGTGTCTTCATTAGCTCGAGATAATCATGAACACAAAACGTTACATGTGTTTATGATCACATAAAAACATGTACACGTGTTAATGAACTTTTGTGTCTTCATTAGCTTAAGATAATCATAAACGTTTACAGTACTTGCCTCTTGGTCCATTTCGGAAAATCCCCTTTGGTCTAATGATCAAAATTTCGCTTGCACCTGTCAGTGCTCTAGTGACAGCACCACCTGCTGGTGAGGGGGACAAGCAGCAGGCCTCGATTATGCATCAATGCTCGATTGCTCTTCCTGTGATACCCGGATGTGTAATGTCGAATTTCTTTGCGAATTTGAGTCATTGAATTTGTGCAAGCGAAATATTACGCACCGAAATTTAAATTAGTATTGAAATTTTAACAATGAAATTGTGAAAGTCGTATTTAAAAATAATCGGAATATTTAATATTGATTTTTTTTACAATGAAACTTTGTGTGAAATGTTTTCGTTTGAAAAATGCACAGCTTAAATATGCAACCATGTTGAATTGCAGAACCTTAAAATGCAAGAACTGTTAATACACCCCATTTATTTTTCGGTTAGTGCGATTCAGCATGCTTTTTTGCTTCAAAGACTAATGGCATTATTTTACTTCCATACAAAAGACTCAGGGAAGCATCTGTAACCAGAACTTCCCACAGTACAAATGTGTGTCTCGATTAGGAAGCTTCTGTAACCAGAACTTCCCACACTGCAAGTGTGTCTCTCGCTTTTGCCAGGTATGATAAACTTTGTGGTTTTATTTTATTCTTATACTATGTTGATAATATTTGCTTATTAAGTTAGAATTGTCTTTGTATGCACATTATATGATTTTAGTTGATGTTGTACCTGCCTGACATAATAAATTGTTATTGTTGATTTGTTAAGAAATCTTCAGAGTCTGTTATTACCGGTAGATTGAAAGGAGCCTGTTTTGTTACCGCAAAATCGATATGTCAGGATAGGATGGACTAGTTTATACTAAAATTTATATTATAAGTGGGACATTACTGAAGCTCACATATTACAGATTTCCACCTATCACCTGGCGTAGCACGTTGCATGATCGTGACTAAAATAACTATTGTTTTGTTTCTGAGAAAGCATGTAGCGGCCAAACTTAATGATATTAGTTTACCCAGCAACCTCTGACTAAAGATCAAAACTGACAGTTTTGTGTCCGTGAGATCCATGAGCCCGGCCGGCGTGAGACTCTGTGCGACTGCAGGTCCCAATCGAAAGAATAACTATAAATAATAAAGTATGAAGATTTACAGATAACTAAAATGTCATATACCATGTCAGATCGGAGAGGGAAAGTAACAGTATATAACAGATTTTCCTCATTTCATTTTTATTTACATATTTCAAGATCCATGTAATTTAACTTCCTTCTTTTTTTAACCCCCCCACCCACCCTTCTTTCCCGTTGGGGTACTTTTACATTATTAAAGACTTCAACACAATATAGAGGATTTAAAGCAGATATTTATTGACAAAGATGAATAAACATTATGTTTAGGCTTAACATTATATTCTTGTCTTACCACATAAGTTAAGCAGGTTGTCCGTTTTTAGAAACAACAATCAAAAGCTTCTTTATTCACACGCACAAACATCAGGGTCCGTTCGCACCAAATCGATCGAAAATCACTAAAATATGTGTTTACTCTCACATCTGTAAGGTATAAAGTAACGAAAGAATATTATTAAACCGCTAAAGTTAAATCAGCAGTGAGGTAAAAAGAAATGACCGTTAACATTTAAATGATGTGAGCGCGCGGCTCTTTGCAGAAATATATAAAAGGTAAAACAGTTAGCTATATTTAACATAGGTTTTTAATGAAACATCAATCCCTTACTTCCTGCTCGAGCATACTGGCAAAGTTGATGTATCGGCTGGACCATTTTCATTTCCCAGATCAGATTCTGGCTCGAATTGATATGAGGAAGTACCGATGACATTTTATCAACTGTCGGTACAATTGCTTTGGAACCTGATGTTCCGAATATGGTAAGAGGCGTTACATTTCTGTCAATCGGTTGCAGTATTCCACCAATCACTAGGCACTGGTGAATTGGCCAATCATAGCACACCTCGCTTTTCAGAGCGATGAGCTTTGTAAAAAATCACCATGTTTCAGAGAGGCGGGGCAAAGAGGAGATGCAAACATGATCGGTATGTGGAAAATACAGCGTTTTTGAACCTTAAATCCTGTATACACATTGCATTAAATCTAAAACAAACGATAATATTTGTTTTAGCCGTGTCATATGACCCCTTTAATGGTTAAAGTCCTGTTTACCACAGCGAAGCTTGTAAGGTAAACGATTATGCAGGTTATAGTTAAGCTTTATCATTGTCTGTATGTTGGCAGTTTTTTTGTTTCTTTGTACATGACACTTGGAGTAACACTGTACCACAGTAATGTAGGTAAAAAGTTATTAAGCATTTAATAAGCAGGTAACAGTCAGTAATGAGATAAGAAAAAATGATGAATGGAACAGGTACAAATTATGTACACAGTGTGTTTTTGTAGGTCTAAAAGTTATCTAAACATCCATGAAGTAACCTAAAATAAAACAACGAAGAAGCTCAACTGTATATTTATGTAATGTGTATATAAACACAGGTGGTCACTTTCGTGCTTTATACACTTGTCTCTTGCACAATGTTGTTGAACTTTTGTGATTTCTGACTGTAACTGAATGTAAAAGAATGTGATTGTTCTAATTTTCTCAGGTTGTTTTTGGGGAGAATCGGAGGCAGTGTTGATCAAGTGCACAGGCAATGAGGAGGCAAAGAGGATGTGAATAGAATGTGTGTATCTGAATTCTTATTACCAGCTGTAGGACTGTGATGAAACTGAAAGTAGTCTAACGCGTAGCTCAGTCAAATGTTTACAATCTCTGATAACAAAACACTACTCCAGTGGCTCTTACTCTTCTCTAAGGAAGGCCTCGCCCCTTCTTTGGCCCCTTCTCCAGCACTGAAGCCACTCTGAACAATTGCTTTATTAGAGTCCGAGCTGGAACCTTGGCCAACAGCATCCCACTGCCCGTAAGGTGAGATACCCTGTTGATGCATTATATTGATATATTCATGCTTGATTGATGTATTAAAGCATATCCAGCACCAATTGCAGTCTAATGCTGTTATTGTTGTGCTGTCTCTCTGTATACATAAAGTTCCAAATGTTATTCTGTAAATTAATGTTAGACTAAGCACGAACCATTAACAGCAAAGTCATAGCAGCAGGTGTATTAGACTGCATTTATAATTTAAAATGATCTATAATTCGTACCGATTACATTTAGCAGATGCTTTTATCTAAAGCGACTTACACAGAGTTCAGGGAGTAATAAGCGATATGTCATACAGGAGCAAAAATACAAAGTTACTAGTTTCAACAAAAGCTAGACCACTACCTGTTGAGAGAAAGAGAGAGGGTTGGTGTTTTTTTTCCCATTTTGCTGTCACAGAAGAGATGGGTTTTAAAGGAGCAAGTCTGTAGCTGTTTTGAGGCTTTGATTATGTTTTTGGGGTGTTTAACAGTGGATGTTCATGTTTCTAATTTCAAAATACGCTTTTTATTTCACATATATCAAGTCTATTGTTCACCGCTGTCCCTCTTCTAACAAAACGACTGAATTTCTTCTGGTCTATATAAAGTCCCTCCTTCCAAAATGCTCTGATTGGTAAAGCTGACCAGGTCTGTCGTGATTGGTTCCCCGCTTAGAGTGTGTGTGTTAAGATATCCCACCCATACCATATCAGCAAGCTTCCGCTCAGGCTGTTGTGATTGGTCGGTGCCCCTCTCTGTGCATGTCTATTCATAAACTTAACTTCATCAGTTAAAAACATGCGGATCGATCGAAGTGTAACGGAGGTCTGCTAGTGCATGTGCAAACGTCAATCTTTGTTAGATATTATGTCATATTAAATGACTCCGGACCGAATGGCTTCAGACCAGTTATAATTAACACTAATAACAGAAGCTGAGTATATTGGAGCCGAGATGGATAATAAAACAAGCAGATTGACCAGGAGACATTTGCAAGCAGGACTTCAAAGGATGTTTCATAGAAGTGTTTTAGAGGTAGGCTATGCGCGTGCACACACACACATGCACGCACACACTATCAGTGTATTACACAGAACAGCTTTCACAGCCGATGTTAAAGTCACGGAAGCTGTTATTTGACTGTTGGTTATCTTAGAATGTGTGTATCTGAATTCTTATTACCAGCTGTAGGACTGTGATGAAACTGAAAGTAGTCTAACGCGTAGCTCAGTCAAATGTTTACAATCTCTGAATACCAAACACTACTCCAGTGGCTCTTACTCTTCTCTAAGGAAGGCCTCGCCCCTTCTTTGGCATATTCCTTTAGGTGGAGGTTTTTAAAAGCACTCGGAATAGTGACATCATGTACCCAGGAAGTAGAGGGCTGTAGTCCAATTCCAACTGTTCTCTGTAGTCCTTGAAAAGCAAATTCTGACAATACCTCACTTGGCACTGAACTTTGAGCTTTATCATTTTGCAGGTATTGTTTATGTTCTAACAGCAACATTACACACTAATTAAATCTTGAAAAATGGGATCGCGGGGAATGGGATCTTTAAGTAGTTTTTTAATGTTGTGAGAGATGTGGTTGACTGGACTGAGTTAGAAAGAATATTCCACCAGGGGGGTTGTGAAGGAGGATGAGCAGGAAAGCGATTTACTGCCCTTATGAGAAGGCAATACAAGTCACCGCTGGTTTGCTGAATGCAGGGTTCTTGATGGGGTGTAGGAGGGTGTGAAAGTAAGCCGGTGCAGATCCAGTGATAGTCCTGTAGGCAAGCATTAGTGACTTGAATCTGATGCGGGCTGATTAATATAGGGCTGGCCAATAAAACAATAACAATATTTATCATCGTTACAGCTCTTTCAATAAAGATAGAAATAAGTTCAATATGATGTTTACATTTGTCTCAACATCCATGTTGTTGTCTACAATTATTCCAGTGCTTTAAATATAACTTATGATCCCTCTGCAGCTCAATGACAGGATTTTCAGTACGCTGGGAATCCTACACACGGTGTACAGTGCTCACCATCCCCAAACCAATGGGCAGTTAATTATTTGTATGTATGTAAGTTCTGTTGTTGTCTTGCAGTCATTCATCAACTCTATAAATGCATTGATATGTACAGGACGAAAGAAGAAATCAAAACATCAAACTTACCCTCAAGAAGTATGTAAACGACAAGCACAATGATTGGGAAAGCACCCTCTTGCTGTGGTGTGTGGAATCAAGACTACGCAGCAGGTCGTGTTTTAACACATTTAAAAATTTCTAATGTTTCCAAATTATGTCAATGGTAAATCTGAATTGATGAATTGATGAATTGATTAAATATTTAATGTCAAAGAGTTTTTCCCTTTTAATCTAAATGTAATGTTAAGCTTCCTATGTGATCAGTACTTAACTAGAAAGAATCCCTACTTCCTCCTTTTCCATCGACACCCACGTCTGCCAGAGGTCATGAATGTCTATCCAAAGGGAGATGACTTTGACATTGCTGATGAGAAGATGACATTGACACCAGAGTCAATGAGATGAAATTTCTCAATGAAAAAGCCCTTGAAGAAAAAAATGAAAGTGAGCCCTTGTTATGTTACCGTCACACAGTATATTTATGTTTCTGGGACTGTGTGTGTGTGCTTAGCTGCCTCAGTAGATACTATCATTAGTTCTTTATTGTAAGTTGGCCTGACTGACACATTTACATTTGGCAGATGGTTTTATCCAAGCGACTTACATTGCATTTTACTAAACAATTTGTTAGTGAGCCTGAGCTAGTGCCATGCTTTAACCACTGAGCTACAGTTTCCCATCAAGAAAAGAGGCCAGAGAGTTCTGTATTTGTTTTCAAAGAGTTTTCATTTTTGCGTTCTGTTCTTTTTAGTAGGTTCTTAGCAACTGTGTCCAGCATTTCTTCCAAAGGGGTGGCTACTATTGTAAAGGGGTCAACTAACTAGAGGGTCAATTTGTCAAGGCTGAGGACTAGAGCCCTGCATTTCAGCCCGGGGCTGACGGGCCGTGCTCCGGGCCAATTTTTACGTCATAGCTCACAAGCAGGCTTGTGTTTTACGCTTGTCCTCCTTTTTATGTATCAGACATTCATGAATATTTCTAATATATTAGAAATGTATTAAATAAAGAAGCGATAAGAAGTTTCACGCTGACACACATTACACATTCTGCTTGCTCGCAGTTGAGTCCGCGCGTTCACTACCACGAATGTCAAGACTGGCTCGCACGGTGTTCAGTATCTGCGTTTCAAAACACTATGGGAGAACATTCCTTATTCATCCGGTTGTGAAGCACGTGTGCCAAACACGCCCGAAATTGTCTTAAATAACCTTTGTTGGTAATGTACTACAATTGGAACATTTTTGTGTTTTCTTTTCTTAAAATAAAATGTTCATATTCAATGTAATAATACTTTAACATTATGTGACAGATTTCTACACAAAATGATTGCGTTGATAAAGCTTTATCTAACAATGTTTGTTGGATGCAGTTAAACTTATTATATTGGAATGACAACAATCTGAACATTGAACCAATCTGATACAATACATTACATTGACCTAATGCATTTATTTAAATCAAACTTATCTATTTTATATTAAACCGATATGTTTTTTTTCCAACTTCCAAGTCAAACATAACACACTGAAACAAAGCGTCCCACTGGCCTACTTACCCCCTTGACACCTAAACTTCCAAACCGAATCCCAGGAAGGGTCCTGCTGGCTGGCCGCCACTTCCTGCCCCGTTTCGGTGCCAGCCAGAGCCGAGGAGCCCTGAACGTCAGCGTGACACACACACAAAACACCCCAAAGCTCTTTGCCTTGACATACGTGCACAAAAAAAGATATGTGTGTATCCAAATATACATTTTTCTGTGACTTATACGAACGGTCCCAAATAGGTAGACAGCGTAAGATCCACGTAAATTATCTTATTTGTTGGGTAATGAGTAATATAGCTTACACCAACAGTGTAAGCTGTCTGAGCTTTTGAATATACACGTACCTGTAAGAGCACTTAGGTCGTGTAATCAGATGCTTCATGATGTTCCGAGAACCAGGTTAAGAAATAAAGGTTATATGCAATTATATCCACCTGGACTTTTTTATAAGGGGAGTCTATGGGATTTATTGCTAGGTTGCTGTAAATGGTTGCGGGGTCATAGCTTCATGATGATACTGTACACTGATTGGTTGCCTGAGTCAAATGAGCCCACCCCCGTTTCTCTACTGCATTGTGCTGCAAAGATATGAATATGGACCTTTTATAATGGGAGTTGATGGGATCGGTTGCCAGATTAATGTAAATGATTGCTATGGGCATGGCTTAATAGATGCATGATGATCATGTAACAGTGATTGGTTGCCTGAGTAAAATTAGCTACCCCCTTATCTCTTAGTGGTTGTACTGCGAAGATATTCAACATGGGACAGTTTTATGCCTGCATGTTTCCTGCCCCGTTATAAGTCAATGGGGAATTTTGGGTGGCTCTTAAACTCCAGGGGTGCAACTTACACCCCATTGTGAGGTATGCTCTTATAGAGCCTGATAGTCTTTTCAAATGTGGTTACCCGCATGCTTCTATAAAATCCTCGCTCGGCGCTACGACCCGTCAAAGTTCGGCGCAATGTTAAATCAATGGAATTTTTGTGGTGTTTTTTTCAACCCCCTGTCGAACACCCCCCACCCAATCACTTATAAAAGTCATAGCACACCATTCCCCAATGGGCCGCTCGATTTGAGCCTTCATTGATATAATAATGATAAGTATGACGAATAGTATAGTGAGCTTTTTTCAAAAGCACTCTCATTCTCCGTGTTTCTCATCAAGTGCTTGCTGTTTGCGCTCTGCTTGCTTAAACTCATCAACAGGGCTCTCAAAATCCCGTGAGTCACTTCAAGTAGTTCACATAAACCGTACCTCTTTTATCACACTGAGAAGTAAGGGGATACATGTCCCACACCGTACATTTAATATATGAGGCGCATACAGAGGGAGTCTCTCACAAGTTCATGGGATTTGAGAGTATACAATATAAAAGTGTGTCCAGGTAATTCGTGTGATCCTCCAAGTCCTTTACTCGTATGCAATCATGATAGTGAGAGCTGATGTAGGGGTAAGCTATATAGCCAACATTTGTACATGATACAATGCAGTCACAATGTATATCTGCTTGTTAACACTTGCTCATTCAACCCGGGTACTATATTTGTTGCAGGGTGTACGCTTCCCCCGCCAGTTTAACTGCTAGTGTACCCATTCGTCTCGTTATCCATTTGCTTATAACACTCTAGTGCCTTTCGTGCAGGATGTGCGCAGCCTCACAGACGGTTGGCTAAACATCTGATGCAAGGCACACTTTTGATTGGCAGAATTTTACAGGATCTCCGGGAGACATGTGCGTTCACGTTTTTTATGATCTGCCTGGGAACAACACGACCCGTGTGATCTAAGAAGATTTTAAAAGGTTGCAATAGGAACTCATCACGATCGACTTAACGCTTTATTCGTAAAAGTATTCCAGGTTAATCGCATAAACTTATAATCGTTGTTGCTAGTTATCTTTGACAAGCAAATTAATGTACAAAGGTCTGATACTGCAGGGACATTTCCACTCCTCTAAAGATGACGTGGCACAGAATGAAACCTGATTGGGTTCTTTACCTGTCAGTCACATGTCCTCTTGGGTGGGCCTCGGCCAAAGAAGCGGCAAAAGTTCCCAGACCTAGCTGTGTTCCCGATTTCCAAAATGACATATGTGATGCCGTGACTGTTAAATGACGTCATCATTGGAGCGTGATCCCAATACGGCTCTATTTATGTCTTTATGAAGTATTATTGCTTTCCGAAATCATTAGATTTCGTGTTATATTTTGGGGTTTAAAATTTGTGTGTAAAATCTTACCTGTTATTCAGTGTTAGAGGTAGAGGTAGGGGTTCTGGGAGCGCGCGTAACCGGAACCTACCTTATGTTGGACCATACCATCGGTTACAGCAAGAGGGATGTTTGGGATATTCTATACTTTGTTAATATATTTATATATGAGCAAAGGTAATCAGGTGTGTTAACAAAACTAGGTACAGATGTTTTGGTTACGTGTACGTACTGTAGAGAGTGTATATGATGGGAGGTACTCATCCTCCATAATGGTTTAATTCATCTCAGGTTTGGCGGGAAGGCTATGTGTTTTAAACAGGCATTGTATGGTGCAGAGAAGGAAGGCCATGTGAGAGTCCAGGTCTGCTACAAGACTGGCAGAGTCAAATCACGACTTGAAGGACATTGATTAGTGTCAGTGAGGTTCCTTTCTTTCATTGTTCAACTAAGCGTTGTTTGTTGAACATTTGTTTTGTTGTTATTATTTGTTTAAAGCATACTTTATGAAAATCGGCAGCAAATAAATACCTTTAGTTAACTTACCTCTCAGTTTGTTTTTGGTCGTCTCTGTTCTCCATTACACTTTTACGGTCGAAGTCATACTATCTGATACATACTATGCATTTAAACTATACAGGGGTTCTTTAAGGTAACATTAAAGGTCCGAATTGCAGTTTCATGATACTAATTTAAATGCCCAGTAAAAAACAGTTTTTGAACAGTTTTTGAACATCTTATAAACAAGTTTTTTGCTTTTGCTTGCTTTTTATTTTTAGCAATCAACTCTTCATATGCTAATCATCATATTCATGGCGTCATCAAGTCGTACTTGGGTTTACTGTCTTAACTGTTACATACAGTGCTGCTTTTTTATACAACAAGCCGTTCTCATTTACATATTTTCGGTTAGTACTTCAGTGTAACTTTTAGTGAAGCATGCAGCACAATAACGTCTACCTACACTGGTTTGAGCACGTGGCGTGCATGTGTGTGTGTGTACATGCGTGCCTGCATGCATGTTGTTCGGCACTTGGCGGGTCCGGAACGAATTCCCTCCCAGTCCGGACTTTGAGAAGGGCTGATAGTGTATGCATTCCCAAATGGAATACTAATCGGAAGTGTGCGTGGTTGTACGCTTCCCTTGACAGTTTACAGCTAATTTAACCCTTTCGGTTTGCTAACCACTGCTCCATAACGGCGGTGCTATTTGTTCCAGGATGTACGCTTCCCTGCCAGCCTAACTGCTAGTTTAAAACATTTGTCTCGTCAACGATCGCTAATGCAACTCTAGTGCTGTTTTTCAGGGTGTATGTTTCCCCTGACAGCTTATAACTAATTTAACCCATTTGCCACTTAACAACTTGCTCACCCAACTTGCGCAATTTGTTACCGGGTGCATGCTTTCCCTGCCAGCCGTACTGCTAGTTTAACCCAGAGTCTGCATAATGAGGCACGTTCTTTATGCCATTTAGACATGCTTATTTGTTTGGGGGAATGATTTTGTTTTGGTAGCAATAATTTTGTTTTGTGGACATGTATTGCTGCGCTCCTGCTAGGCAGAAAGTTTGACCAGAACAGTTTCATTCCTCCAAACTAAATATATGCTATCGTTAAATATTTGACGACAGTGGTCCAGACAGAAATCAAGCGTAGCGTTAGTTCTGGCAGGTCATGTGAGTTCAGCTTGCATCAGCTGATCACATCAGGTGCAGCTAATCAACGTTATTCAATAGTCATACAACACATACTAGACTGCGTCCTATTTAAGTTGCATTTCTTTGCTCCTTATCAGCTGCTTAATCGTGTGGCACTTAAAACCCAACTCCATCCCCATCTCCTCCTTATCTTTGGATCTTTTGATTTAATCCTGTTACGCATCAGGAACTGTTCTGGTTCCCCAGGTGGGGGGACATGTACTCCTGCGCTCCTGCTATGTCCATGCAAGGCTGCATGGACGGGCAGAATGTTTGCCCAAAACAGTTTCTATTCGCCAAACTAAATATATGCTATCGTCAAATAATTGACGACAGTGGTCCAGACAGAACAGTATTTTGGCTTTGTCAAGCAAGCAAGATAATAATAGTGAGCTTTTTTCAAAAGCACCACTAATAAGCTCGCAAGATAATAATAGTGAGCTTTTTTCAAAAGCACCACTAACTATAAATAATAAGCGAATGCGACCGGATGCAAATTATGATCGAAATAGAAACGTGATTACATTTAGTGTTGCAATACACAGTTGCGTTTACTGTAGCACATTTAAGGTACAAGCTGTAGGCTTCTTGAATACTGGCTGATTCTTCAGTTTTAATTTTCTGCAAATAAATGCAAATATAAACAATATTTTTGTTTGAAATTTGGAATAATTATTGTTAGTTCTTCACAGAATTAAAAAAATATATATATTTATTTATATAATGCTGCTCACAGTCTCTACTACTGATAGGTTTGTGTAGAATATGGATCTATATGTGAGTTTGTTTAACAAACACAATCCTAAACCTATTACAAAAGCATAGAGCATCGTCTGATGAAACGATTTAGAGAACAGTTTGTGAGGAGATGTACAGTTTGGAGATAATTTTGTGCAAGTAGCACTGCGAGTGACACGACTCTTCTCCTGCGGCAATGATTAGTGGGATTTGTTCTGCATGAACTCACAGTTTTAGGAGATCAATCAGTGAAGCATACGCTAAAACCTAAAACCCTTTATTAGTTCTGAGGGCAAAAAAAAATGTCAGGCTCCTGCTGAAGAATCCATAACACAATTCCCCCAAAGACAAATGAGAAAATCAATTAGAAGGTGAGAAGCGTTTAGTGCTATCAGTACATACAAAACAAATGTATTTAGTGTAATGGAGGCGCCTGCCCTCAGAGGAACATTCCAAGTTTAAAGTGACTAAAATATATGTCATAACATGTCTACGCTAATATAAAAAATGTTACGATGCGCATCGTAGAGAGAAGGAATATTTTACAATATTATGTTCAATTCTATTCATAAGCGGTCAAGACGCTACCTTCTCAGCACCAGCATGTCACCTGTGCTTATCTCACATACCGTATGTGGTAGAGAGAACTCTCTGGTAGAAGGGGAAGCACAAGACACGATGGCCCTCATTTATCAAACGATCGTACGCCAGAAAACTATGCATACATTTGCTTCCACGCAAAACTTCCAAGGCATTTATCAATATGGATGTGAGCGGTTACTAAGATCAAATCTCATGACAGGGGTGTATTCCTATAGGGTTAGTTAGCTAATAACCTCAACTTTCGGTTCCAAAAACAGAGATAACTTTCAGGGTATGTAAGTAAGTTACTCTCTGAAGACAACCTGCTCCGGAGCAGGTTATGTTCCAGGGTTAGTTCATTTTAAGGAAATGTTTTTAAGCTTCAGGGGATGTCTGCGCATGTGTGCGTTTTTGATCAGCATCAAGTGAGTGTGAAAGTATAGATTATGTGTATCATTTTAAAGCAATATTACATTTTCTATCTCGAAAATTTTCATTTCTATCGCAATATAGCATTCACAACTAATTCTTCAATTTTCATTTCTATCGCAATATAGCATTCACAACTAATTCTTCAATTTTCATTTCTATCGCAATATAGCATTCACAACTAATTTTTTTATTAACTTTATTATTTAAACTTTTAAAATGAAATAATCTTATAATAAAATTATGCAAGCTGTTATTGTTACATTTCATGTTTTAATATTAAATACTGTATATACTTTGAATTAGGTTTATTAAAACATCTCCAAATATCACTTGATAAATATACACACATTACAATTTCCAACAGTTAATGGATGTTGCAGTAATAGTGAAGTATTTTAACTCCCGAGGAATGCATATCATTACTCTTGTCCACTTATTAGGCAGTAATTGATGCATTGGGTCAAAGATAGTTGTGGCCTAATGGTTAGAGAGCCAGATTTAAAACTCAAAGGTTGCAAGTTCGATTCCCAGGCTGACAGGTTTCCAAAGATTTATTAGGTGACCCCCAATGGGATCACCATGGCATATTGCTCACATATAAAAATTCTTATTATAATTTTAAACCATTTACATAAAAAATACATTAAAAACTCAGACTTAAGGTTGTTCAAACTGACTGTATTCCTTAAAAATGTATTTCTGATCCTCAGCCTCCTACAGTTTAGTATTGAAAGACCTTTCTCCAGATTACAATTAGTCTTTCAGGATAGGCCGTTTCCACCTCTTTTAACATTTGGAAAGCCATGGCCTTTTAGCAAACAAAGTCAAAAGAAGCAAACAAAAATTTGAAAAGTATTTGAAAGGGATGTATAAAGGCTACATGAATATTATGTATATGTGACTGGGACTAACATTTTAAACCTCTACCTCTGTCAAGCAGACCTTCATCCTCTGCTGCAAATTAATTATCATACATAGTGTAGTGTACTGAAAAGCATTACACATTTTCTTTCCAAAATTTGTGGTAGTTTGTAGTTTCTAGAATTAAAAGAGTCTCCATTGATATGACTACATCAGCAACTGTTGCAGATAAAGCTGATACAATGCAAAGTCAGTTTTCAGAAAACCAAATAAATGTATATTTCTTTCATACAGAGAAGGAACAAAAATGTTACCAATGTTATCAAATACACAACGCAATTTTGGTAAAATACCATGGTACACACGTTAAAATTACAGTTACAAACATCTCAACAAATCTACATTTTATGTAACAAAGATAAATAGTAAATATTTTAAATATTATAATATAAAAATAGCGCATATATTTAATATATTTAATTAAATAATTAATTTATAGCGTTTATAGTTTTATAAACACATAACTTAAATAATTTTATTTTATATTTTTATCCCGCACTTTATACACTAATGCAGATTTAAGTCTTCTTCGAAAAAACTCTGATTTATAACTTTGTTTTACAGTCAAAAACGTTAAACTTCCCGGCCATTTCCATGGTGACTCTGTGATCCATTGACAATGTCTTAATGTTGTTTCTGTAAACGCGTTAACTCTGGGTATCTTTCGGGAGGTTGAGTAAACTAACTCTTCTCAGGTGTTTTAGAACCGACATACCCAGATTAAGCAAGGTTTGTGTGAATCAACCGAGAGTTCAGGGTTTAGCTGACGTTAAATTAACCCTGCTTTCTGGAATACACCCTTGATCTCGGCTCGTGTACGCAAGTTGTGAGATAAGGTGAAGGTCAGTATATGCTTTACCCTTTTGATAACTGAAAATTAATAATGACACATACAGTTGAAAGAAAAAGTATGTGAACCCTTTGGGCTTACTTGGATTTCTTCATAAATTGGTCATAAAATGTGTTCTGATCTTCATCTAAGTCACAACAATAGAGAAACACAGTCTGCTTAAACTAATACCGCACAAACATTATACGTTTTCATGTTTTTATTGAACACAACATGTAAACATTCATAGTGCAGGGTGGAAAAAGTATGTGAAACCCTAGGCTAATGACTTCTCCAAGAGCTAATTGGAGCCAGGAGTCAGCCAACCTGGGGTCCAATCAATGTGATGAGATTGGATGTGTTGATTAAAGCTGGCCTGTCCAATAAAAAACACACACCAGTTTTGAGTTTGCTGTTCTGAAGAAGCGTTGTCTGATGTGAACCATGCCTCGCACAAAAGAGCTCTCAGAAGACCTACGATCAAGAATTGTTGACTTACATAAAGCTGGAAAGGGCTACAAAAGTATATCTAAAAGCCTTGATGTCCATGTGTCCACGGTAAGACAGATTGCCTACAAATGGAGAAAGTTCAGCACTGTTGCTACACTCCCTAGGCGTGGTCGTCCTGTAAAGATGACTGCAAGAGCACAGCGCAGAATGCTCAATGAGGTGAAGAAGAATCCTTGAGTGTCAGCTAAACACTTACAGAAATCTCTGGCACATGCTAACATTTTTGTTGACAAATCTACAATAAGGAAAACATTAAACAAGAATGGACTTCATGGGAGGACACCACGGAGGAAGCCACTGCTGTCCAAAAAAAACATTGCAGCACGTTTGAAGTTTGCAAAAGAGCACCTGGATGTTCCACAGCACTACTGGCAAAACATTCTGTGGACAGATGAAACCAAAATTGAGTTGTTTGGAAAGAACACACAACGCTATGTGTGGAGAACAAAAGGCACAGCACACCAACATCAAAACCTCATCCCAACTGTGAAATATGGTGGAGGGGGCATCATGGTTTGGGGCTGCTTTGCTGCCTCAGGCCCTGGACGGATTACTGTCATCGATGGAAAAATGAATTGCAAAGTTTATCAAGACATTTTGCAGGAAAACTTAAGACCATCTGTCCGCCAACTGAAGCTTAACAGAGGATGGACGATGCAACAGGACAACGACCCAAAGCATAGAAGTAAATCAACAACAGAATGGCTTCAACAGAAGAAAATACGCCTTCTGGAGTGGCCCAGTCAGAGTCCTGACCTCAACCCGATTGAGATGCTGTGGCATGACCTCAAGAGAGCGATTCACACCAGACATCCCAAGAATATTGCTGAACTGAAACACTTTTGTAAAGAGGAATGGTCCAAAATTTCTCCTGACCGTTGTGCAGGTCTGATCTGCAACTATAGGAAATGTTTGGTTGAGGTTATTGCTGCCAAACAAGGGTCAACCAGTTATTAAACCCAAAGGTTCACATACTTTTTCCACCCTGCACTATGAATGTTTACATGTGAAAACGTATAATGTTTGTGCGGTATTAGTTTAAGCAGACTGTGTTTCTCTATTGTTGTGACTTAGATGAAGATCAGAACACATTTTATGACCAATTTATGAAGAAATCCAAGTAAGCCCAAAGGGTTCACATACTTTTTCTTTCAACTGTAAATATATATATTTTTTTCGATTAGTGTTTTAAATGTAAAAATAGATTCCAAAGCGATTTATAAAGCGCGGGCCTAATTTCTTTTCTATCTTAATTAAATGGACATGTAATTGTTTGAAATTACAAGGTTAAAGGGGGGGTTTGGTGTAAAAAAACGGATTAGACATAGAGGCACCAGCCACCATAGTCAAATGTTTACCGGGAGCCAGAGCTCCTGACATCAAGGCAAGGCAAGGCAAGGCAAGTTTATTTATATAGCACATTTCATACACAAGGGCAATTCAAAGTGCTTTACATAAAATGATTGACAGAAATAAATAAGCTTTAAAATGCAAATAATTTAAGATCACAAATACTTTTTAAGATTTTAAGAAACAATAAAACAGCAATAAAATGTATTAAAAATGTGAGTGTACATATAAAACGAATGAGAGCAAAATAAAAATAAATTAGAAATAGAAGTGCAGTTGATGTAAACCAGCACAGTGCTCAGGTTGTGAATGCACAGCTAAACAAGTGTGTTTTTAATCTGGATTTAAAAGTAGCTACTGTTGGTGAACGTCTGATGTCTTCTGGAAGCAGATTCCAGTTACGGGTGGCGTGATGGCTAAACACTGACTTGCCCTGTTTTGAGTGAACCCTTGTTATCTCTAACTGACTTGATCCTGATGATCTGAGAAGTCTGTTTGGTTTATATTCAGTGAGCATATCTGAGATGTATTTAGGTCCTAGACCATTGAGTGATTTATAGACAATTAATAATACTTTGAAGTTGATTCTAAAAGTGACTGGTAACCAGTGTAAGGACCTGAGGATTGGAGTGATATGCTCAGATTTTTTGGTTCTGGTCAGAATCCTGGCAGCAGCGTTCTGTATAAGCTGCAGCTGTTTTATGGTCTTTTTGGGAAGACCTGTAAGGAGTCCATTACAGTAATCCACCCTGCTGGTGATGAAAGCATGAACTAGTTTCTCTAAATCTTGGCTTGAGACAAAACATCTGATTCTGGCTATGTTTCTGAGATGGTAGTAGGCTGATTTGCTTATTGCTTTGACATGACTGCTGAAACTAAGGTCAGACTCTAAAATGACACCAAGATGTTTTACCTTACTTTGTGTCTTCAGACCTCTTAAGTCAAGGTATGTGTTTACCTTGTTAGTTTCATCCTTGTTACCAAAAACAATTACTTCAGTTTTGTTTTTATTTAACTGAAGGAAGTTTTGACACATCCAGCTGTTAATTTCATCAATGCACTAGCAAAGAGAGTCAATAGGCCTGTAATCACTGGGTGAGAGGGCTAGGTAGATCTGAGTGTCATCTGCATAGCTGTGGTAGGCAATTTGGTACTTTTTCATTATTTGGCCAAGTGGGAGCATATATAAATTGAAGAGGAGCGGTGCAAGAATCGAGCCCTGTGGAACACCACAATTATGGGTGTCCAGTCAGATTAGTGGTTGCCTATGTTCACATAGTAACCCCTCCCTTTAAGGTATGACCCCAAACCATTTAAGTTCCAACCCAGAAAGCCCTACCCAGTTTTCCAGCCTATGTAGGAGTATGGTGTGATCTACCGTGTCAAATGCAGCACTGAGATCTAGTAAAACCAGAACTGATATTTTGCCTGAATCAGAAATCAATCGAATATCATTAATTATCTTTACGAGCACTGTCTCTGTGCTATGATGCTGACGGAAACCAGACTGATAATTGTCCAGGTAGCCATTTGAGTTCAAGACATTGGTCAGCTGATTGAAGACAACCTTTTCAATGATCTTGCCTATAAAAGGAAGATTTGATATTGGTCTGTAGTTAGACAGTAAGGTTTTGTCTAGATTGCCCTTTTTTAGTAGAGGTTTGACAACTGCATTTTTAAGGGACTCTGGGAAAGTTCCTGAGAGCAGTGAGGTATTAACTATTTTTAGGAGATCTGCTTCCAAACAGTTAAACATTTTATTGTGCTGGCTAAGGCTAATCGTAAATTCAGTAAGATTGTTATTGACGTCGGCACAAATGATGTTTATGAAAGTGACTGCTTATCATGGTGATGAGATTTAAAGCAGATTATCATCACTAAATGGCTGGTTGCCATCGAGTGGTGCCTGCAGAATGATATAGTTTTTATAAATAACTGGAAGAGTTTTGAGGGCAGACCTGACCTGTTGAAACAAGATGGTCTCCATCCCTCCTGTCTAGAAATAAGTCTTAAAGGGGTGATTTCATGAAAAACAGAATTTTTCCATGTTTAAATGCTAAAATCGGGTCTCTTGTGCATCTGCCAACTCAGAAAACGTGAAAAATGACAAATCCTTAACTTTTTTTATGTGAGCCTATTTCTGCAAGCCTTGGAGAAAATGATCACTTCAGGAATCGCTCTCTTAATGACGTAAGCAGCCGTTCTTATTATAATATTTCCGCCCCTTGTTCTGAACGTGTCCACCCATTGCGCCGCCGCCATTTTTGCTTTCGCATGTGTGAAGTTCCAACACCATGGCAAAAGTAGCAAAGCTTACGAACTGTTCTGTTGCTGGCTGCACAGACCAACAAAGAACAGTGTTCCCAGACTCACGGGAGACAAGAGAGCAATGGATTTATTTAGTTTTCAATGGAAATCATCCACACTGAATGAGGCAAAGCTGCAAATAAAGACATTGTAAGTACCGGTATTTTTAAGTAAGACCTTCTGGACCGGTGGCAACTTAAAAATAGATAAAATGTCACTGTGACACGTTTGTCCGTTCACTAGAAAGCAATGTCTGTGGCTGTGACCTTAATTTGACTTTGTCAAAATTTTGTCTTGAGTATCTTCACTTCAGAAAACTGGGTGTATGGTTTGTAAACACGCGACGTGGTTCTCTCTCCCGAATGCGGTCATGACCGGACCAACAGGGACCGGAGGGGCTTCGCCAATGCCCCCGTGTGTGCTTATTGAAACAATATGTTTGGTGTTCAAAGACGAGACCTTGTTTCTCGTTCACTTTATGTGACCCTACTTTATTGTTTTGTCACTGGAAGCAGAGGCTCACAGCCCTGGCTGCGTTTTCTGCTGAAGAGGGGGCGAAGACTTGCAGCTCACTTGCACTTAAAGAGACACACACCCAAAACAGCGTGTTTCTCCTCACATGCAAAAGTGGGCATGTAGCGCATGGTATATTAAAAGATCTGTGGTGTTTTTTGAGCTGAAACTTAACAGACACATTATGTGGACTCCTATGATTTATATAACATTTGTGTAAAACTTGAAAAAAAATCACCCTGTGGCGAACCACAAGTAGGAAGAGACATTCACCAAGGTACTGTACCTTTAAGAGAGGGAGGGGTGATGAGAGTTGTTGTGTTCCGGTTTTTGGTGTTCGTGTGTTTTCTTTGTGTCCGCACTTGCTGTTCAGAGTGTATTTATTAAAGTGGAGTGTAAAGCTGTCTCGAAGCATCTTCGTCTCCTGTCTCATCATTTATTACTCCACAACCCCTTTAATAATGCAAAAGCGTGACTCAATGGGGCCCAGGTCAAGGACCACACAGAATGGCTTAACCAACTGTCTGCTTGCCGTATAATGTCGCAGAATACACAAAATTATACCTTCTCCCAAACATCATAATATAGAGACTGTGTCTGTCCCCCGCATTAGCAAACATAAAATAATGTGTAAACCTTATAAGTAATTTAATAAACTCTCTCTCTAATAAAGCAGTTTTTGTTAATGATATGATAACAGATCATAAAATAGACATGCTCTGTTTGACAGAAACATGGCTAAAACCAGATGATTATATTACTTTAAATGAATCTGTCCCCCAAGATTATTATTATAAACATGATATAATAATCTGCCTGCTGCTACAAGATCAGCAGATTCTGTGGCCATCTCTTTAAGAATCGGCTGAAAACTCATCTCTTCCGTCAGCACCTGACCGATCATTTCTGATTTCTATATCTTTTCTACTCTATCTATCTATATAAAAAAAAAACTTAGCTCTGTACTCTGTAGTAGGCTTTGTGAGATATGTTTTATCACTTCCATTGTTTACCCAACTTGTAAATCGCTTTGGATTAAAGCGTCTGCTAAATGACTAAATGTAATATAATGTAAATGTAATAAAGGAAATATGTCCAGTGTATCTCCAGAATGAATGTAGAAATATAGCAATTATAAGTTCAGGGCAATCCACAAATATTGTATTGTCCCAGGAGACTAATTTAAAGTTCTTGCTTGCTTGTACACTTACTTTAATTTATTCACTTGGTGCTTCTATCATTCAAGTTGCGATTTTTTCAACGTTGTACTTCCCTTATCAGACATGTAATCTCTTGATGAGTGACTTCCACTTGCAGCTTTACCATGCGATGATCTTGGTCTGTACCGACGCAGTGAAGTGTTCAACTTGAAGGCCAAGGTTCTTTTCACAGATTTTAATACACTTAAGATTTCGACACCAAGTTCACTTGGACGTCGACAGCAATACGAACACCAACATCAAAACCGTAGAACTAAGTGGACAATACACACAGAAAACACATTCATCTAAATAGAAAACATGACATTCAATTTATTCATAAAACAAAAAATAAATCAACATACTTGCCTGCTTGCGAGTAAAGAGTGGTTAACACAATCTTCTTATGTCTTAATAACCCCGTCATACACCTTGAAAGAATCATTGCATCTTCTTCTCTCGAAAATGGTAAAACAGGAAGGGAGATGTACCAAAAGGCATCATGGGAATGCTCGAAAATAAACCCCAAAACCTTTAATAAAGGAATAAATCGTACAAAAATAAGTGATAATGTAGTGTATGCGTCAAATAAACATTATAAAATAGTTGAAATATGAAAATAAACAAGTAAAACTAATCAACAAATAAACCATGTAAATACACATTGAAGCGAAAAAGCGCCACCCAGTGGACACAAAAAACATGTCCCAGAGACCGCAGACACAATGACTTTTATCTGGCAAATTAGTGTTTTAGACTTTGGGTTCAGCATTCTTGTCAAAGTGTCATAGCCCCCACTCTCCCAGGCAAGTCATGTCAATCAAATTAGGCTGTCTTTTTATGGCCTGTCAATCTTGTTGGTGGTAATGTTTTATGACCTTTTGTTGTACCCCTGAGGCTGTTTATCTACCCCCCACTACACCCTGCAAAAAGGTGTTTTCATCCTGATGACCTTACATCCTTCTGGCCTAGCCACCGGGGGTTGTCTGCCTCACATCACCCAGCCCCAGGCCTCATCCCGCAGCCGCGGCTCAATCCGCTGAACCACACACACGCCAACATGGCGAAGCCCAGTCTCGCCCCATCGACAAGGCTTTCAGATACTTCTCCGGATTCATCCTACCGCTCGACAGAGTCAACGGTTTCCCAGATCCAGAAAAGGACGGTCGCAGGCTTGAGGAAAGCACTGATAAATAACGACGTGCAGTTCTCGGGGCAATTGAGCAAAGAGGAATTGTAAGCTCATTACGTTAGCATGTAATCAGCTAACCTATCCAAATCACCACCTCTAAAGGCGACCAGCAAATCGAGCAAAGCTTGCAAGACCGCATGCTCGATATACTCCACTCCGCCTCTTTCCCGCACTAGATCCTGCACTCTCCAAGCTTCATGTCGCCAGCCAAGCTGTCAGCGAGCTTCAGACGAGCCCCTCATCTCACCGCAGGGCCCCACTAGCCTTCAGATTCGGCTCAGCCCAGCACCACGTCTCTCGTCGACGCAGCGTCACATGCAACCGGGCTTGCAGGCCCTTTATAAGAACCTCAGCCTCATCTCCCTTCTCTATCTTCCCCTTTTCAGTGGCCTTCAACTCCTCTTGCTGGAGCTAGCACGAGGCTGCCTTAGCTGGCACACAGACCCTTTAGTCTTTCTCAAACCCCTCCCCTTTACCGTGGCACTCTGCTACAGCAGCCGATGCAAGCGTGAAGCTGCCTTCGCTTCCAGCACCGGTTCACTACCCATTCCTCTCAGTAAAGCTCCGATCCAAGCGTGAGGCTGCCTCTGCCGCCAATCGTACCCCCTGCACCTCTCCCACACACCCTCACGACCGCCTCCTGGGGAATGGTCAGACGAGCTTGCAGTGATCCCCATATCACCCTTGCTGCTCTCCATGGCAGACAGCAGGGTCTTAGCCACTGCTGTCATGGCCCGGGAAGCAAACGAGGTGGTGGCTGGATCTCGAAAGAACACAGCAACCCGTGACCGCAACTTCTGAATCGCCATCCGCCATCCCTGCTAGAGACCCAAACACTTGAGGCAGACATCGTGTGACACCCACGAGAACAGCGGGACATGCCAAGCTGGAGAAATAAGCTCTTTTAGAATCAAACCCCTCTGGAACCGCAGAGACACCCAGGGGAAGTCGCTTCAGGATGGGACAGTCCACTGAACCACGTCGTAAGATTCCGGCAGAGGAGTAGTAGTAGTAAACGCTGGTTCTGAAGTCGATCATCATTCGAAGGTTCCGAAGAACAAAAGGTGAATGAATGCAGCACGCCGTCTCCCTTTTATACCCGGATATCCGGGGCAAAGTCCGGCATGCAAATTTCATTCACCAATTTCATTGGCCTTTTCTAAGTCTAGTCGAAGTTGATAGGTTCTCAAGACAAACCCCATCTGTCGGTTTGACACAACGTCGAGAGACCGACAGAAATGGAACTGTTGAGATCATAGGGTGACTTACCTCTTCATATTAGTGACTCTTAAATAATCACACTTTTATGATCTTCACAAACTGCTCTGTATTATACTTAAGTCATTGTGGATACAAGTGTATGCTAAATGCACCAAATACTAAATGTTACAAAAATTCCTGTTTACAGGAAAATGGAAATAACATACTTTTTAAATGTTTATTCTACATTTATATATCTACATACTAATTTGATTGATTGCACTCTAAAAAAAATATGTGTTTTATTTGAAACAATTTACACTTGCTGTGAAAATCAATGAAATTAAATGCAATTATTTAAATTTAAATAATATACGTACATTTTAGATATTACAATTAACCGTTGGATTTTTTTATCAATTTTTTACATGTCCCACCGAATAAATAAGTTAAATTAGTTTAAAATATTTAATATAGTTAAACTTTATATAGCCGCATATTTCTTTGCACAATAAAACTCAGCATTATCACATGACTTAAACATGGTGCGTAGTGAAAGTGTGATTCTATTGGCTGCACGGTACAAACCCAAAGCTGGCTGCAGATTGGCTGTGAGAAAGACTTCTGTAGTCCACTGAACTTTCTCCGGCTGCCCCTTTTTGGTCAGGTCGGTTAGGGGACTGGCTAAACTGGAGAAAGCAGGGATGAAGCATCGGTAGTAGCCAGCTAAACCAAGGAGGGCACGCACCTGGGTCTTCGTCGTGGGTCTTGATGCCTTCTGGACGGCCTCTACCTTCTTGGGCTGGGGTTGGATCATACCGCGTCCAACTTGAAACCCCAGATACTGCGCCTCAGCTAGACCCAGGTGACACTTCCTTGGGTTCGTGGTCAGCCCCGTCCGTCTAAGGTCCAGCAAGACCTTCCGGAGCATCAACAAGTGCTCCTCCCAACACCCCGAATGGATGACCAGGTCATCAATATACGCCGCAGCGTATTCTTGATGGGGTCGCAGCAAAATATCCATCATTCTTTGGAACGTGGCAGGTGCCCCGTGTAGTCCAAACGGTAGCACGGTGTACTGCAAGTGACCTGACGGAGTACTAAACGCCGTCTTTTCCCTGGACTCTGGTGACAGAGGCACCTGCCAGTAGCCCTTAGTAAGGTCCAATGTGGATATAAAGCGTGTAGGGACTGGATCATTGAGAGCAAAGCCATAAAACCTCCTCCCACTCCCTTTTGTCCTGGTTTCTTGATCCATCTTCAAAAGACCATAGCAAAACCAGGCTCCAGTGGTCTGGTTGTAGGTTTTGCTATCTCACTGAGAGTCTTGATGACCCTTTGGTTACCCTGTGGGATATTTTATGACTCCTAAGCTTCAAAGCATAGGTGTGAAGTCTCTGTGTCTCACTTCTAACTTAACATCTGAGGCTAACCAGAGAAACTTCTCTGACGAATAGGAACTTATGTGATTAAACTGTCCTTCCTATAAATGTATCAAATGTCTAGGCTCACGCCATTTTAAAGAGTCTATAACTGTTAGATATACAAGATTAATTCAGGCGTGGTTTGTACTCGTACATCCGAATGAATCACAACTTGATACAATTCAAACCTGTCCCTTTTGATATCTAAATGTTTCTCTTTACAATTCCTCATTGTTTATACAAATTGTGTGACCATAGAACACAATACACTAATTATGTTATATTTTGGACTGGTATCTTGTAAAGTTACATACAGGTGAAAATTAGCGGTTGAGTGGACAAAGAATCTCTTCCCCCACTCAACTATGATTGGCCGACTCAAACTCTGAGGGCATGCCCTTCATAAAGATAAATACCAACCAAGGACACAGTCTTTTTCTCTTCGATCTTCGCTCTTCGGTTGCCCTTCTCTTCCTGAATCAGTCAGTTTTAAACTTCATCAAGTCGCATCTTTGGACCTTTCCTCTCACCTCCTCCTTCCGGGGGAGGTGAGGTAATTCTTCCCTATCTGGAGAAGAAATAATGGACTCTGCTGCCTCACACACCTCGACGAGCCATGCGGCCGGTCACGAGGACCGAGGCAACAAGGCACGCAACTTTAAGTAAGACTGCATTCTGAAATCATCTGAACATTTCCATCACTCCAAGCGTACACAAGGACATCCCGCACAGAGCTTTGCAAGTATTCCGTTTTTATAGAATAGCTGCGTTAAGTTTGTGCCTTTTTGTTAAAGATGATTTTAATGATGTTCAGAAATTGTTGCCATGCCATGCCATGCCCTCTCTCTCTCTCTCTCTCTCTCTCTCTCCATCTCTCTCCGCGCTCCCTAGCGCATATGTGTTTCATGTATTTGTTTGTGTCGTCATTATGTTTACCATGTAGAGTAGTTTTTTAATAAACAGACATGTATTCATTTGTGATGGGTTTTCTGTGCTCACGCTCACAAACTTGGTCACTTAAACTGTGTTTAGATCTAGGCTACCTTTGCTCTAAATCCTGTTTCCTGTGTAATATATACCATCACGTAAAGTTTATAATATCATTGATGCAATCGCTGGACGATGCATACAAATAAACTTTATATACAAATCAGACACCGTAAATATGTATATATAATACGATTATTATACGTATTTTCCTTTGAGCTAAACTAATTCCTTGACTGAAATTGATGTTTTAAATAACTCATTTCATGAATGTGATCTTTAAAGATCTGGTGGAGAATCATATTTGGTGAGCTAAACTCATCCTTATTTTAACATACAGCTAAAATCACTACAACGCGCCTTACCTAATCGGTCCAATAGTTCATCCACCCGGGGCATGGGGTAGCCATCAAAGCTGGACACCTCATTGCGGCGCCGGAAGTCATTACAAAAACGGAGTGATTCGTCGGGCTTTGGAACCATGACAATGGGGCTAGACCACGGGCTATGGATGGTTCAATCACCTTTAGTTCTTTCATTTTTGTTACTTCCTCCTCGATAGCCAGCCGGCGCCTCCGACTTTTATATCCCTGGAGGTGTTCTCACCTCATGTTGAATGATATGAGTCTGCCCGGGCCGTTCCTGGAACACATCAGAAAACTGATGGACCAGGGTATTCAGTGGTCTTTTGAAGAGAAGCCAGCTGCTCTCCCATGTGTACCACCTTTCGCTGCGAAGGCGGCCATCTGGGGGGCTGGGGCAATCCATTTCTTGAGGAGATTTATGTGGTACAGCTGTTCTTCCTTTCTACGCCCCGGCTGACGGACCCGGTATGTGACCGGCCCCACCTTCTCCAGGATGGTGCAGGGTCCCCTCCAGGACGCCAGGAACTTGGAGGTGGCTGTGGGGGTCAGAATGAGTACTCGATCTCCAAGATGGAATTCTCGGGGTTGGGCGGGCCGGTCATATAACCTTTTCTGGGCGCGCTGGGCCTCTACCAGATGCTCCCTCACAAGGGGCATCACCCTGTCGATTCGGTCCCTCATCTGTTGAACATGCTCAATCACGCTCCGGTGTGGGGCTGGTTGTTGTTCCCAAGCATCCCTGGCCACGTCTAACAACCCCCGTGGCTGCCGACCGAACAACAGTTCAAACGGGGTGAAACCTGTGGCTGCCTGAGGTACCTCTCTTACTCCAAACAGTACATAGGGGAGCATCAGGTCCCAGTTGCGCCCATCCTCTGTCACCACTCGCCGCAACATCCTCTTCAATGTTTGGTTGAACCTTTCCACAAGACCGTCCGTCTGGGGGTGGTAGACTGATGTGCGGAGATGTTTCACTTTCAAGAGGTGACAGAGGTCGGCCATCAGCCGCGACATGAACGGTGTACCCTGGTCCGTCAAAATCTCACACGGAATTCCTACCCGGCTGAACAGCATGAACATCTCCTTTGCAATGGCCTTCGTTGTCGCTTTCCTGAGGGGCACGGCTTCCGGATACCGGGTGGCGTAGTCTACTATCACCAGGATATGTTCATGGCCCCGGGCAGACCTCGGCAGTGGCCCTATCAAGTCCAGACCAATCCGCGAGAAGGGTACCTCTATGATGGGTAAAGGGATTAGAGGACTGGGGCGGGGCCGGTGCAGAGACGTCTTTTGACACGTCGGGCAACCCTGGCAAAACCTCTTGACCTCTGTTTCCAGTCCAGGCCAGTGGAAGCGGTCGCGAATACGTTGGGCGGTGTTGGTAGCGCCTAAGTGTCCAGCCATCGGATGTACATGCAAAATCTGCAAAATCAAACATTTAGCATAAATTCTATAAAAGCCCACTTTACACACCATGTATAACCTAATTTCTCACATAGAACACAGATTTGTAGCAATTTATTGTTTTGTGTAGTACCAATATGAAACAGAAAGAGTCTCTTGTGTGTCTGATTATCTAAAATGCTGGTGACAGCTCTGTTGCACATTTTCCTGTGATGACACGTGACTGCCTTTGTTGTGCAAGATGCAGGTGAAGCAGCCGCATGCGTAAACGATTGTGCGGTTATAAAGGAAATATTTTGCTGCATTACGGTTTGGTGTGCATATTGAAGTGTGTTTTAATGCTGTTGCAAGATTGCATATAATCTCAACTGGTTTTTGTGCTTTCAGGTGAATGTGACGGTGAAAATGATTACAATGGAGGAAGACTCCGAAGGCATCACAAGGAGTCATCATCACCTTCGAAAGCGCACATATGATGTTGCTGACAGTAGTGCCAGCATGTCTTTGTGTGTGTGGGGTGGTGATATGCTTACTCTTAACAAGTGGTACAATATAACCAATGTGTCAGTTAGGCAGTTTGGTGGTGCCACATGTTTGAGCACAACGGCTCAATCCACTCTGTGCATTGTGCCTGAAATTAATTGTGTAGTGGCACCTGTTGTTCAAAATGCAAATGTCTTAGAGGGCAACCTTGTTACAGCAGAGGTTAAAATGACATATTATTTTCCTAAAAAACACACTTTGCAAAAAGTTAGCCTATCAACAAAAATTACACGCTGTCAACACTGTTGTGCTTATTGTAAAACAGACCGTGTCACAGTTGCACTAAGTGCTAACGTTACACTTGAGGAGAGCTCAGGAAAAATGTGGGACTTGGTAATTGATGATTGCATACTGCGCAATCTGTTAAAAGTCGGAAAGGGAAATATGTTTGACCCTGACATATTAGTAGCGCAGATGCTCAGTGAAGGAGAACATGTAAAGATAACATGTAAACAAAATCGTGTTATCAAGGCAGCTTTTCTGCCACACCCTGAAGGGGTTGTTCAACATGGACAATCAGATGATAGTTTGGCACAGGCATCTGGAGATATTCTGGATACTGTCATGCTTTAGAAGTTATTTGAAAGTGCCAGGGATGATAAAGTGGGGCAAGAATATGATGTGTCATCAGTGGTGTCCAGCAAATTCATGGAAGCTTCAAGTAAAAGTGATGTGGTGCCACAGGCACTGGGCCAAGCAGCAAGTTATTTAAAAGAGGGCAGCAATGTGAAACCAATTAAACAAACCAATAAAAAGAGCTAATAAGTATGCCATGTAAAGTTGCATTGGGCAAGTTCACTTTTATTGCTTCTGTGTTAATAGTTTAATGGTAGTTAAATATAATAATTTTCAAACATGTTAAAGTGTAAATACATATGTATGGTTATGTACAATTATTGGTTGTATGGTGTGGTTTAATATTAGTTAAATTTGAGTGGTGTAGATGTTTGCTGTATCGTAAATTATTTATTATAGTAAATAATAATTTTGAAACATGTTTAAAGTGTGAATACTTATGGTTATGTAGAATAATTGCTAGTGTTAATGTGGTTTAATGGTAGTTTGATATGAGTGATGATGTTCATTTTTTTGCTGTATTGTAAATTATTATTTGTAGTAAATACAATTTAAAAGTATAACTGCAAGCCGTAATAACGGGTTTCTCGCCATCTGAGCCATCCAAGGCACTATGCCATCATTGAACAGGCTCAGGGGGCACTCCCCAACACACCCACGATCAAAGTCCTGCACACACAGAAAAATGACAGGAACAAGCAGTCCTCGGGTAGATGAGACGGGAATCACGCGAAGCTCAGAAGTGTGCGGCCTCTCTCACAGCGCGTCCCCGAGCAACAACGACACTTACATGTGCGACTTCTTTGCATGCTCAAACAACTCACTGAAAGTTATCTTCCTTATTCTGTCGAAAATATCCGTGAAGATAGATGCAAACAGTCTTACACACATTCAACTTCACTCACTCGCCATTCCACATGGCCCGCTTCACTTCCTCAAAGTTCTTCTGACCCCTCCCCCCTCAACTCAGAAGGTCAAAACACACAGTTCTCATTGGTCCTGGTTGAATCATCTACAATATGTTGGTCACACAATTTTTTCTTTACCCACAGATATATAATTTTTTGCAACATGTATATTGTGAAAACAACCAAACCGAAAAAAAATAAAGAACAAAAACATGAATGAATGCAAACATTCCTTCAGGGTTCTACATATGTATAATACTACTTAATTGCAAGTCAGTTGGATTATTTATTAAGGAGTAGCGACCTTTAACGTACATTCTTCACTTTAATATAATAAAGGACCCTGTAATGGTCACACAACAAAAAAAACTCAACATGTTTTTGATCATTATTGACCTAGAGAGTCCAGAGAATTGTACTGTGGTGGAAATTTCGAAATTGCTTGAAAGTCAAAGAACTAGTTTGCAAAAGTAAGTTTTTAACATCATCACCGATAACTCGTGAACCGTTTGATTGACACCAATGGATCAAGTGGCAAAGTTGTTCAGAATGAGGAGGACTATCGTATGATATCATTAGTTTGTGTAAATGTCAAATGTCACGTGATACACAATTGTTTAAGAAATGAAATACGCGTCAATTTTGCCATTTTTACTGTTTTAGCGCCACCTAGTGTCCAAACGCCACCTTCTTTTGGAGGTGACCTCGGAGTCATGGTATACACATATGTTCCGAGCTCCATGATGATATGTTAAGCCGTTCTGGATTTATGGCCATTTTAATGTGATAGGCTCCGCCCATTTAAAGTTTTGGCGTCTCTAAGCGACGGTGAAAGGAAATTGTAACTTTTTTTCAATCATTTTTTACATTCACACTCCACAGAAGTCATCTGCATTGGTTTCTTCAAAAAAAAACCAAGGACTAGTGTGCGAAAGTAGGTATCATCAGCGAAACTTACGAACCGTTTGATCGACAGAAGTGGTTCCAGAGGCAAAGTTGTTCAGAATGAGAAGAGCTATCATATGATGTAAATAGTTTGAGTATATGTCAAATGTCACGTGATACTCAATTGTTTATGCACTCCAAAAGCGTTACTTCGCCCCCCCCCCGTGGCCGAATGAGTTCACATTTCTTACAGACCTTCAGGACCATGAGCCGAATAAGCCCACGGTCTAATGAGTGCTAAAATGTCATTGGTCGATGGCGGCCATGTTTTTTGAGAAACGCCAAAGTCCTTTTATAAAGTCACAAAGACACACCATACCAAATAATAAGTCGATCGGGCAAACGGTTGCGTAGTTATAGCCCTTTTCGAGTTCTTTGCGATTATAGCGCCACCTAGTGGCCAAACACCGAGTTTTTTTATTTGTGACCCCGGACTGAGGGTCTACATATGGTCTCAGCCCCGTGAAGATAGCTCAAACGGTTAACGAGTTATGGCCATTTTAGTTAAATTTGCTACTTCCGGTTCGGACGTTTTAGAGCCCCCTAGCGACCCTGAATCGAAATTTCAACTTTTTTTCAATTAATATTTACATTCACACTCCACAGAATTCATCAGCGTCGGTTTGGTTCCGATCAGGCAAAAATCCAGGGACTAGTTCAAAAATTTTAATTTTATAAAATGCAAATTAGCGTGGAAATTTGCATACCGGAAATGAAATCGGAGATATAAGTTTTTTAAGTTTGGGCTGAGCGACGCGTTTTATGGCGGAAAAATAATAATAATAAGAAGAAGAGTAAAAATCACTACAAAAACAATAGGTTTTCAGCCCTTCGGGCTTGAAACCCTAATTAAGGCTCAGCAAGGTGAAGAGATTGACTTTTCAGAGCTTGACTGGATGACAAAATGCTTATGACTCGCCTGCTTTTGTCACCTATTTTTCCAGAGTTGAGTTTCAAGCTAGAGGAAGCCCACATATTCACCTGCTTGCTTGGGTGAAGGATGCACCCGAGGTCGACAGGTAACATGCCGACTCCCTGAAACTATGGCCGATCCCGAGCTTCATCAGATAGTCACGGAGGTTCAACTTAACAGCAGGAAGCACTCCAAGTAATGCAAGAAAGGAAACGTGTTGTGCAGGTACGGGTTCCCTAAACTACCAATGTTGAAGACAACAATCACTCACCCAAGGCCTCAAACACAGGAGTTTGAAAAGATGTGTCTCTCAGACTTCATGTCAAATTACCGCATCGTGTGGGGTCAGCGGACTATAGGAAATAATGTACTCTGACTTCTCAACGACATAGGATTTATTCAGAAAAGAACTGTTGGTAAGCCTGCCGTTATTAGATACGTGTGTTTTTCAGAGGAGTTTTATAAAGTGTCCGTAAAATCCGTAAAATTCCATCGTATCCTGCCGTCCGGATGCCCGTATTAGCAATCGTGAAAGCACACCGGTAAAAGTTTGAAAAACACAGCGAGCAAGTAGACAAAGCATTTGAACAGTTACAGCAGCAAGGCCAATCAGAGAATGCTTGGACAGCTTTTGCTATAATAAATAAAAAAGGAATCTGAAGCTGCCCTATCAAGGACTTGGAAACGAAATACGAGCAGAATTACGCAGTGTGGAAATTCTCATCAGCGATAAAGTGTCCATGATTTCAAAGGATCTTTTTGTCTACATCAACTTGAGACTTCAACAGATCAAAGGCAGCAAGAAACGTTTCGGAGGAATCTCGATTCTCGCCGTTGGAGACTTTTTCCAACTACCACTACTCAGCAAAGCCAAACCGCTCTGTGTGTACGAGGAGGATGTGCTGGACTTCTGGAAGGACCATTTTCAAATGATTACCCTCACAGAGATCATGCGTCAGAAAGAAGACCTTGCGTTCCCTGAGCTTTTGAACGGACTACGAGTTAGGCAGAAGACTGAAGCCCTTAGGGAAGAAGATAGAGTTTTGTTACTCCAAGCAGTGAAGAACCCTGAAGATTGCCCCAGTGATGCCCTGCACGTATTTGCCACCAACAAACAAGATACTAAAACGTTAAACAAACTTCACACCGACATCGTAACAATTCACTCTGAAGACTACAGGAAAGTCCCAAGAACAGGAGGAATGAAACTACAAAATAAACCTGTCACTGGAAAAAAGGATGAACTTCTCGATACCACAGAAGTTGCGCTAGGAGTAAGTGTAATGGTGACTAGGAATCTGGACGTCGAAGATGGAATCGTCAATGGAAGTTTTGGTAAGATCTCAAACATAGTCACTAAAACTAGAGATGGAATTGCCACAGTACGCATGCTAGGACTTCAGCTCAACAATCCGGTTGCGTCGTAGCAGTATGCCATACCAAACTGGAGGCACTGAGCATGTATTAACGGTGCCAGTGGGGCTACGACAACCTTAGTCGACGGTTTGGCGGCGTACAGCAATTTCTCATCTGTAATACAATAACAGTTTTAAAATAAATACAATGCCTATACATGTGTGTACATACAGTATATGTATGTCTGTCTGTGGGAGTTCCTCATCATCAAAATTGATACCCCAATAAGAGTTCTGGCAATGCGACAATTTTGCGAATAGTACCCCAATAAATGCGACGATTGCTGCTGTGTACAGTCCAACACGCTACAGTCTAGAGAAGTTCTTGCCGAATTTAAACCCTTAAACCGGATGCTTCATCACCGACGCATTTTACCAAGCGGTATTCATTAAACCGTAACTCTTCAACCATTTATGCTATCAAAAAAATTCGAATTGCTCCTAAAAGTAGACAAATCGAGCTTTTTGAACATGTATGTATTACGGCAATCACTTGCGTTTCATAAGGCATTTGCTGCAGTTTTCGAGGAGAGCGGTAGAGGGCAGATATGAACAGGGCAGATATGAACAGGGAGTGACAGAGTTTTTGAGCAAGTATAATAAAATAAAAATAGGCAAACGAAACATGGCGAAGAGAAAATATACAAAATCAGAGGTGATTGAGATCCTTTTTGATCATGAAACTGACGGTGTGCGAGACTCTTCTGACCCGGAGTCTGCATATTCAGAATAGGCTGTGGGTGTCGATCCGTGGATGGGCAAGTAAATGTTGCATCAAGAAAATTGTCCGCAAACTAGGCTTGGACTTACATATCTTGTGTTGTGTGCGTATGCCTTCATGCACATGCTTGGATTTGTATGGATGCATGTGTGCTCGTATATGCGTGTATGTGCTCACAAGTAATGTTATGCGTGGAAATACGCAGTGCATGTGTATATCTGAGTGAGTTTGTTTGTGTGTGTGCGCGTGTGTGAGCATGCATGTGTGTTTGTATGCATTCATTTGAGTGAATGGAGTGAAAAGTGCAAAAAAACGCCAGGAGAACTGGTGTCAAAAAGGCTCCTGAATGAAAACTATGTACATGAGTAACACATAAAAAATATTTTTTTGCATGTACTACAGTATATTCTTCATGTCTAAAGTGCTAGATTATTTCGTTCTTTTGTTTTTTGAGAACGTCTGAATAAAAATCAGTAAAAATGTATTACCGTTTTTTTATTTTTGTCTATTTAAATTCTATTTACAAACTCACAACACACAGTAATGGTGAAAACCCTTATGTTATTGAAAGACAGTTGTTTTCCAAAAAAAAACATATCTTGCACATGGACATTGTGTTTTTGACAGTCAAAAGAACAAAATGTGTGAAAACAACATATTTTCCCTTCAGGCTCTAAAGGGTTAAATAGCCTACTTGAATATCTGGACATGATGAACAAACATCCTGTAATCATCTGCGGATACTTTAATGAGGACCTCCTACACTCTGGAAGAAAAACAATAATGGAATTATTTCAGTCCAAAGGATATGCGTATGGCGTTTTAGCAGTATGCCATACCAAACCGGAGGCACTGACCATGCATTAACGGTGCCAGTGGGGCTACGACAGCCTTAGTCGACGGTTTAGAGGCGTACTGCAAAATGGTTTGCCACGTACAGCAATTTCTCTTCTGTAAGACAAGAATACCATGAGTTGTACAATGTATGCATATATATGCATGTATGTATCTGAGATGGAAACTCGAGTCCGGGACTTCGACTTGAGTCGCACTTAAGTCACAAAAACAGAGACTTGCGACTTGACTTGTACTCGTGGACAGCTGACTCGAGACTTGACTTGGACTCGAGTCGCACTTAAGTCACAAAAACAGAGACTTGCCACTTGACTTGTACTCGTGGACAGCTGACTCGAAACTTGACTTGGACTCGAGTCGCACTTAAGTCACAACAAGAGACTTGCCACTTGACTTGTACTCGTGGACAGCTGACTCGAAACTTGACTCGGACTCGAGTCGCACTTAAGTCACAACAACTGAGACTTGCGACTTGACTTGTACTCGTGGACAGCTGACTCGAGACTTGACTTGGACTCGTGACTCATGAGACTCACATTCATATTTCATTCACATTCTCCCTTTACATCCCATCATGACAGCATATAACAAATGATTCTATTAATTCCCAATCCATTATGTTCTGCAGCAAATGTCACAACGATTCATCTTTAAAAACACAAAGTCAGCATTATTATCTGGAGGACACGTGTTCATCCTAAAGTTATAAAAATGAATACAATCTTACTTAGCTTACGTAGCTCCTGTCCAGACCATTTAAGCAGCAGATATAATAATGGATGATTAACTTTAAATAGTTTACATCAGTATTAATTTAGTTGACGAAAACTATGTTTTCACTGACGATGACAATATAAAAATGAATGCATGATAACGAAAACTGTTCAGATTCAGACATTCAGACATTTTCAGACATTTTCGTCAACTTATAAAAATGTATATATTCTATAAAAATTATTCTTGTCCGACCTGCTTATCTCATATAAGCGGTAGAGAGAAGTCTCCGGGTAAAGAGGATGCACCGACATATGTATTCTGTGTCTCCACGCGGTTTACAAAGTGTCTTATTTTCCTTCACAATCACCACAAACTTGAAGCGCGACTGCAGACGAGTCACCCTGAAACTCATTACAAAGGCAAGCACGAGATTTTATATGCCAATGTTAACTTATCCGCTAATGCAAGCTGCTACATAACGCGAAATGCAACATAAAGTAACAGTTCAGGCAAAAGAAAAGATGAAGTAAGTCGTATTGTTCATTAAAAGATTGAATGACACTCTAAATATCAAAGCAAGTATTTAACATGTTTGCATGATTGAAGAAATGTAAGAAAGTTCCTGTAATATGTCTTTTTGAAAGATATTTCTCATTCAGGGCGCATTCTCACCTTTAGTTCGGTTCATTTGGTCCGGATCAATTTAAAAACATTATACATTGTAGCATTCCATTTCACACCACACTGATTGCTTTGGTCCGAACCAGTTGAAACGAACCAAATGCAGTCACGTGACAACACGTGGAACATGTACATCCCACTCTTGGATGTACTGCTGGCGGAGTTTCTTTACCTTAACCCGGCACTGTTCCACTGATCTATTAAACCCCCTTTCCTTGAGTTGATTGCTAAACAATGAAAATATCTTGCTGTTCGTGAGTTTTCAAAAGTTGGGATGTAATCGAAATGTGCACAAATGTTCAAATATTTGATCCGCAATAACTATTATACTATATATATTTTAAATGCTATTTGAATATTTGTATTTTTTAATAAGAATAAATACTGCATCACTATAGGGATATGTTACCATACAGAAGACCTTAGAGTTGTCACGTCTTATTTAATGCTTCTTCAATTCATCTGTAATGACCAACAAAGGATAATTAACATGGAATGGGTGTTGGGGATGAAACACTGATGGAGAGCTAGACGAGGAACGAGAGCAGGGAGTCCCGGGGGACTTAGTAGGGGGAGTCCTGGGCGGAACAAGGTTGGGTACCGGCTGAGTCACCGGCTGGAAGGCCGGCTGCTTGGCAGGACTGGGCATCGGCGGCTTAGAGCTCCGCGCCCCCCTCCACTGTACCTTCTTCTTTAACCGGACCACATGGTCAATGGCCGGTTGCAAGGTAGCGGTGGGGGGCGTGGCTAACTCCGCACCCGAGGAGTCAGCACATATCTCCCAGGACGCCCTCCTCTCCCGCTTGCCACTGAGGCTGGCTGCAAGGGGTGAGGAGACTAGTGTGGCGACACCCCCCCCCTGCCCTGCAAGGGGCTGTCTTCATGGATGGTCACCAGCCACGTGAAAGGCTCCGCCATGGATGGTCTGGTTCATGGGGGTCTCAGCTGGTTCAAAGGGTTCATCGAGGCAGCTGTTGATTACCTTCAGTTCTGCCTCGTTGAACCCCGAGTAGCGCGTAGTGGAGAAGAAGTCCATGGCAAAGTCCTTCACGGGGGTCCCCTTCTGGCGGAATGCCGAACAGGGCGTGAGCCTGGCGGCTCCTAAACGCTTTGTTCGGATTCCATGTTCCTGCTGGGCTCAGTAATGGCCAGTTTGTTCTGTCATAATAGTGAGGAAGAACCCAGATGCAGGCAGACTGAAGGGGTTAACACAAAGACTTTAATAATGAACAAAACAAAGACCCACGATGGGTGATAACAAAACACTAACTGGGAACACGGTTACGAGACAGGAAAATCAAAACAAAACACTTCATACAAATTTGTTGTTTTTATATTGTATCTGTGCCTTTGTACTTTTTCATTGTCTCTGTTAATTGGAAGAGTAAAAAAATAATAAACAAAAAGCATCTCAATGTCTGTTGTGGTCAAAGTGTTAAAACCAGAGGAAGCCTATGGGGCCCCTAGTGGATTTTGGTAGTAGGCCGGCTAAAAAACTCGAAAACCCCTCAAAATTTGGTGTATCATCACCAAACAACACTTGGTGACCCTTGGGACTTTGACTTATGACATTGTGGTCACGTAATTTCTTTGTTTTTGTTTTAAGAATAACATAAACCTTTTTTTCTTTCTTTTTTTACAATAAACATAACAAAATACCTTTAAAAAAATGTTTGTGCTAATTTTCTTTCAAACGAGACCAACCGTTTGTGTTCCAAAGATTTCATGAGTTACAGCTCAAAAAGGGCCTTTTCAAGCAGGTCTCGGTACATTTGTTTGGTCCACTTTTGGTGCGCACTCGAGTGCGATTGCTGCATTCACTCCTGCCCTAAACGTACTAAATGAGTCAGGTGAGAAAACACTCTCAGTCTCATGCAAAAGTGCAGCTCTGTTCTTCAGAGAGGCATGCCATGAGCCAATAGCGCTTCCGTGAGAGTGTTTCATTGGTTGAATGTACTTAATGAATACGCCCTACTGAACGAGTCATTTAAATCAAATGAGATTAAATGAACTAGTACATGCGCTCATAGGCCACTTTATGCCATTCAATGAGGGCTATAAAACCATTTGACCTGGTGATTTCTGGCACACATCCAAAAAGTTTTAGAGATAGACAGACTGTGACTCCCCGAGAGATTAAGTGACTTTTTATCATCAGCGCTGTTGAATGAATGAATGAATACTGACTATTTAATATAAATTATAATCGCTTTTATTTTGAAGACTGAGTGACTTGTGTGCGGTCAAATGAGCATCTCAATCATTTATTTATTTGAAATAGCCGTAATCTTGCCAAGATGCTGTCGACCCCCTAAAAGTGTCTTTTTAATTGGTTCTATTGCATATAAGTTTGATTCCAATGTTTTGATTAGTATTGACGCAGAGGGATGACGTGCATATCAATGGCCGGCCATAATACGTACGTTTTCTTATTCTTTTGTTTAAAATATACGTGTTATGACTCCCGAAAAACATGGATTTTAATCGAGCAATGTTATAAAGATTTTTGTCTGCTTAAGGGTTCAACCAGCCGTTTCAGGCTCCGTATTATAACAAAGTATTTTGCTAAAAGCATTATGTGTGTTCCCTCAACTATAAAACATAAATGTTTATGTGATTTTTTTAATAGGAATTGTCTCGCAGGTACACACATTTATGATCATAATGAATTTGTCGACGTTGAAGTATTACAAAAGTTAAATCTTTAGTTAATATATATAAACATGTGTTTGTTTATATATGTTTATATACTGCTCTTTTTTTTTTGAGTCACTAATCTATAAAATAAAATCTTTATATCCACATGCTGATGATTTTGGAAATTATGTTTTCGATAGTAAACATTATGCCGCAGGACGCAGCTTCAAATCAAGGTAAAAAAAAGTTGTGCCATTTCTCAAAATCTTTTGCTTATTTGTCATATAACTTCACCCCATTATATATTTATATATATATATACTGTATATAAATAAATAATGGCATGAAGTTATTAGACCACATGCTCTCGAATACCGGAACACACGTGACATTTTATGCAGTGCTATAAATTTCGGGTATTGTAGTGAACTTGCAAATGTGCGTGACATCTTTATGCCACGCTAAGAATCATGGGAATTGAAGTCAACATGCATATGTGCTCAGTATAACCATGCTATGCTAAGAATTATGTCAATTGAAGTCTACTTGCATATATGATCATGTTTTGTTAACTGAAATATGTTTGATTATATACTGATCTTATTGTAATTAATTAGTTAATTTTATTTAGTTATTTAATTCATAATTTATTAATAAATGTTAAATATTGTATTCAAATTAATTATTGTATGTTATTCTAATTATTGTATGTTATTTGAATTATTAAATTAATTATTATTATTATAATTATATGTATATACATATATTTTTTTTTTTTGATGTCGTGACACAACAACTAACTAAATGTTCTGTCTAGATTTACAAAGGTCTATAGAGCGACCGGTATTTATTGACCTGCCCACACAGGACGATGAGCACAAAGCATTGATAGATCTTACCATGCATGACGAGGATCCTGACTCCAGCAAGAACGGTGCTGGAGCCCTCACTATTCATCGGTAAACTATGGTTAATTTAATATAGTTACGCCATGGGTTTTCTTGTCGCTCATGCTTGTTTTTTGCTGTTTATTCGTACAGAAAGGCTTTGTGTACTTACCAAACCTGGCGAGGATCCTGACGCCAGCAGCACAGTGCCAGAGCCCGCACTATTCGGCGGTGAACTACGGTTAATTTATTATAGTTACGCCATGGTGCTTTGTTGTCGCTCATCTTTGTTTTTGCTATGTTTAGTCGTACAGAAAGGCATTGTGAATCCGGTGACAATGTGTCTAACTGGACGGCCACGCAGCTGAACGTTTGGGAGCATTCGTTTTGGACCAGCGAGCGTGATGAGAGGTCGCCGATAAGGCATCAGCAGACACCGTTCGCCGAACAAGAAGTTAACGGCGATGACGAATGATCACTTCGTACAACGCTTACTACATCCAAGATCAAATTAAACATCCGAGATGACCTAATCCCGCAAATCATGATCTGGATAATTTGGTTCTTCGAACGCACCATTGTGTACGATTAGAATATCTAGATTAAATTGTCTGGGATTAATGCACGCTCACGCGCTGTTTGGAAAGGCAGCATATATCGATAGAAGAACTAGTGTTCAGCAACACTGCTATTGGCTGGTTGTTATGTCAAAAGACGTAGTCATGTCCGTTTTTCCCCAACTGCTCGAAGATTTTGACAAATTTTAAAACCTTGTTAGGAACACTTCAAATGATGCACAGAAAGATTTGTGTCTAGGGACGGCGACTGGAGACCCCTCTGGGCGACCATCTGGGTGAGCTGAAGGGCGAATTGGGCGGCGGAGAATTAATTTCGGAGTTCTGTTCCAGCGGACCGAAATCTTACGGTTATCCCGCGACCAAAGGAAAAGTGTCCATGAAAGCTAAGAGAATAGCCCTGAACGCAAAAAATTCTCAAGCCATCCGATTAGACACTCTGATTGGTCTGGTTGACAGCTATGTAACGTCACGTGACAGTTCACGATGCATCCTGGCCCATACTGAAAACATTTTGAGGGATAAAAAGCATTCACATTGCATAACAAGTCAGTCGTTAAAAGGTTCAAGGTGGTGTTTGATAAACGGAGACTTTTGTCCGATTTCACCACGCTCCCATATGGCTTCTGACTCCAGGGTATGCGGGATGCTTCTTATTTTGATTTCAGACTTCAGCATCCATTTTCATGCGTGATATTAAATTGGCATATCAGCCAAGAAACGCATTATCAACCAGAAGGGTGGATTTCTTTTACCGCTCCTGAGCGTGGCCGTGCCTTTAATTACCAGCTTAATAGATTCTAAACAGGGGTGTGAATGGGGTGACAAATGGTCGAAAACGATCGGGACACATCTATAAGAAATATTTTACTGAGGACTAATATGGATCAGTATTAGAAAGCTTAACTCTACTCGAATATCCTGACAAGGTATTAAGCGCTCGTTAAGCAAGGGGATAGTAAAGGGAGAGAGTAACGTTTTAACACTTTCATTACCACAACCCTTTGTTCATAAAGACGGGTCGATCGCTAACGATGAAAGCATGGAAAATGGTTGCTACATATTAGAAAAAAAATTCTAAAGATAAAGGTGTGTAGACCTGGAACTCGACGGGCGAGTTTGTGCTTAGGGGAAACGTCATACCAGGGTCACACATGCTGGATTTGATAAAAAATGTTACTAATCCACAAAAGGTTCGGGATGACCGAAGACCGGTTGGGTGGACAGAGTTTCTGCAGACCTTCGCCGAATTAAACATACTGTTTTCTACAGTTCCGAATCATCACGTTAGACGATTATTTAAGAGACACACCTTCCTCTAACACGTTCTAAAAAAGCTAAGAAACATTTTCGCATGTCGACGCCGCGATCTGCCGTTTCCGAAATATCATTTAATTTGCCTTCTATCAGAAGAAGCTCATGAATAGAATTTTTATGTTAATCGTGTACCTGATGGAAACTCACAATAATAATAATAAAAACAATTATAAACAAGCACAATCCGACATGCCAACCTCCTTTCAAGTTGATAGAAAAGGCTAGTTTGGTTCTGTAACTAGATATCCGATTTTCAGTGTAGACTGACAAAGAAGTATTGCACGGGAGCGTAACGTAGAACCCCTCGTCATCCATGTTAGTGGTTGTCTCGAATGACATCGCAAATGTTTCTAGGAGAGTTTTAAGCCGCTTGCAAGTCCAACGCCCAAGTTCGAGGTCCAACCCACCCATTTGACTAAAACAAGCGTATTTCGTCCCAGTTTTTTCTGTCCTTAAATCTTTTCCACTTGAAACGCCTTGTCTTTGCTCACGATTATTTTTTGTAGCTCTTCTTCGTAAAAAAGTTTTTGAAACACCAAAGCATAATTTTCTCTGCACACGTCGATCGGTCGCATTCTTATACTGCGGTAAAAACTGCTGTTGTAACCCTGTGTGATGTCTTGTAAAACATATATGTATCGATGCGAATTAGTGGCCGTTAAAAATCTCCACATACGACTTTTTAACGTTCTGTTAAAATGCTCAACGACGCTCACTTCCAAATCGGTTGCCGTAGCAAAATTATAAATATCGTTGTAGCAAAGTTCATTAAAGGGGAAGGAAGGAGGCGGGAACCGGCGAACATTTAAATAAAGTTTTAATAAAATAAACAAACAAAAACACGGAAGTAAAATGCCGGCAGCCACCTCACGGTCGACTGCCGGCCACAAGAACATAAATACAAACTTAAACACATGTCCGGGCCCGGTCCTCTCTCGTCGAATGTTCTGCCAGCTCGTCCTTTTATGCTTCCGTTCTCCTCCGTCGTAATGCGGGGCCGGTGTGCGCACAGCTGATATCCATCATCACTCACGCCACCGGCCCCGCCCCTTTGTCTGACGGCTCTCGCCCCGCCTTCCTCGCTACAATCGTGCTGTTTCATTAAATCTTGAAAATGTCTGTTAAAGAATTCCTTCCCCAAATCTGTGCGGTACGCGCCCTTCGTCGAGTATAGATTCAAAGGCTTTAGTAACCACAGTCCGCTCTTATTCTTTAGCACCCACGTCCAGGTCTACTTGCTATATACATCTATGCATGTTAGCAAAAAAAAATTATTATCGTTTCCATGGAATAAGCGGACATGTCGACAAGATCCGCTTGGAACTGAGTATCCATACCGTACATTACAACTCTATTTCGTTTGTATTTTATAGGAGCCATTCTATGTAATGTGTAAGCGTCCTCGCCTGACAGCCATTCTGAAATCTGTTGTTCGCTCAGACGGACACCGGTGTTCTTTAGAACAGCGTCTTTTAATCGTTTTTTACCTGCTAACGAGCCAGGGTTGGACGGTGTGAAATAAACTTCCTTCATGAACCCTGCCATGTTTGCGTTTCCTCTCTCCATAAAGGAATGAATATCAAATTTTGATCGATTAAGATTTTATTAAAAATAATAGAGATACAGAACATAGAAGATAATAAACATGTGTACAATAAAAAAATAATTCATAATTAAACAATGGTTACATAGCAAGTAAAAAAGGTATGATTAAAAATGGTAACATAGGAACTAAAAATGGTTACATAGGAATTAAAAATGGTTACATGATATGTACACACAGGCAATTAATCAGCAGGAAGAAGTCTGATAAAATATATTATTATATATATTATATATTATCCAGCGAGTATAGAAAGTATATGCAGGACATGATGTTCTTGTCGAGTATGTAGTCGGCCAGAGTTTCCACAATTTGCCAACGCTGTGTTTCAAATTTTTTTAAATCAGCGACACAGCTCTGTAACGTACGTGCACATACATATGATCTCTTAAACATCTAGCTCGTTGTTACATTCAGACACTACGTCCAATGTAGCCGATCATGCAGTAGCTGATCATTTCATCCCATGATTTTAATCCTTTTACCGTAGATATATTTTTCTTGAGATTTGCTAGACGAACGCATTCCGCCGCGCAATCGTTTTCTGAAACGCAAGACGCGTTGATTAACTTACGCATCAGGTCCACCATTTGTCCTTTGTAATACTGTTTAAATATGGTAACTATAATCTTTTCTCCACTGCAGAAGCTCCCCATCTTGTCTTGTTCAGGCTTTTGTCTGTGTACGAGTTGACACACCGGGCCGTATGCCAGGAGGCACCGAGGTCTTTGCTTGCATCTGTTTGGGAATACCAGGTATTGACGACGTCGCAGAAAAGTTTGTCGGTGTTGTTATTCAGAAGACTCTGACGGATTTCTTCTAGTTCTGCCATGATGTATGGCTCGTCTTTCAGTTCATAGTAAATAGCACTCCTTGTATCGCGCAAGGTTCTGCCTTAAACCCCCTGCGTTGAAGAGCGAAGGCGACAAGGTTGTAAAGTTTGTCTTTAAACAGCTTGCATCTAAACTCTTAAAAGTGCGTGGCAAAATAGTATGCTGTAGGTTCAAACAGGCAGGAATGTTGCATCTGGCTAGGGTGATCTATTTCGCACCCCAGACACTCTTCCTTGAGCTTGACATTGACGATGTGCTATAGTATCACGGTGACTACGCCTTTAATGATATTGTAGCTGAGGTCCGTGAAGAATCCGTCTGTGACATCGGTTGGAGTATCGCTCACTTCCGTTACCAAGACGATACTGCTGGGTCATCCATCTGTATGTGGTGGACCGCGTTGTCATCGTAAGCATCAGGAACTGTGTGGAAAACTCCAATCGAGAAAAAAACCTCAGGAGAACCCAGGCCCAACCAGGGGATTCCAGTTCCCCTCTGGCAAAAGCTGCTGCCTCTGCACAAGCTCAACAGTGCTTGCACAACAAGGCTACATAAAAAATAAATAAACTTACTAATAAGGTAAATTATAGATTTTAAGATTATCATTAACAATCTAATAGCATTTGAAGTGTTGAAAATCGTGTCAAGTTGCCGCGTCCTTTATCCAGCTCTATCATCTCAGCTCTTGTCAGGTCCTGCGGTAACCTTGGAACAAAGAGACAAGACTGGCTGAAAGTAGAGTACTGTTCTGCACTCTTTGATGCAACAGGTACATCATTTGTTGTTGGATGTGTTCCTGGTTCCGGTTGATCTAAATAATGCAGCCTAAATTCTCTGAGGATTAGTATTATGGAAGTGTAGTGTATGCAAGATTAAAAAGATGCGTCTTTAGTCTAGATTTAAACTGACAGAGTGTGTCTGCCTCCCGGACAGTGCAGGGAAGAATATTCCAAAGTTTAGGCACTAGATAAGAAAAGGATCTACCACCTGCACTTGATTTTGAAATTCTAGGTATTGTCCTGCATATATACTGCTGTATGCCAAACAAAGATTTAAACTTAATTACACATCATGCAATTCATTACATTACATAGTTTGGCCTAGATTACAGCAAAATGTAAACACCGGACTGGGTACCGGCTGCACCGGATTGGACACCGGCTGCACCGGACTGGACGCCGTACTGGGCGCCCGCCGCACCGGACGCCGGTTTGGATGCCGACTACACCGGACTGGACGCCAGCTGCTGCGCCGGACTGGACGCCGGCCCCCTCCTCGGCTTCTTCTTCTTGCAGGGAAGCAGGGGGGGCACGATTAGCTCCGTGCTGGAGGAGTCGGACGGGGAGTCCCACGAATCCCTCCATCCACGCCTGCCACGGAGGCTAGCCGGTGGTGGAGAGGCTGCAGCGGACGAGGTGGGGGGTGCGGAGAGGCCCACGATCCCGATCTGCAATGCCTGGCCCTCCGGGATTGTCACCAGCCCCATGGACAGTCCCCTGGACTCCTCGCGATCCATCGCAATCTGGAGCTGATCTACGAAGCCCAGGGCTGACCTTCAACTCTGCCTCGTCGAACCCCGAGTGGCGCGCAGTGGAGAGGAAGTCCATGGTGAAGGTCTTCACGGGGGTGCCTCTCTAACGAAAGCCAAACAGGGAGTGAGCCTGGCGGCTCCTAAAACCCCCGTTCGACTCCATGCCTGCTGGGTTCTGTTTTGGCCAGTTTGTTCTGTCACGACTCTGAGTGGGGAAGAACCCAAGTGCAGGCAGGGTTAACCCCTTCACCGCCGCTGCCTTGCAATTGGCTTCTCTCCACGTATTTCCTGACACATATTCTTAGAGGTTATACAAACAAACAGTTTATCAGTGATTATACCCTATTGCACTTTTTGCATTAGTACATATTCACATTGAAAAATAATTGTTTATTTAATCTGGGAATAAACAGAAAGCGAGCGAAAAAAGTTAGTTACGTCAGCATGAAACTCCCGTTATAAAAAATGAGTCTGACTGATCGTACAGTATCTGCTCTATGTGTGCGAGCCGCAACAAAACTCTTCTAAGCCGGTGATTCATCTAAACTTCTGATGGTCAATGCGTTCATGCGCTGTCTATGAGTGGTTATGATGCTCAGCGCTGTGAGTAAAACACAGAACATTCTTTGATGCACTGTGATTGGATGTGAACGTAATGCTGTAACGGACACGTTTCTTTCATCTTGACATTTCATTTGCCTCGTCTATTAATTGTATATACCAGGACGATTTATTCCTTATTTCTCATTGTGAGAAATACACGGTGTGGCGTGTGAACAGGATGAAATGCGTTTCTCACGGCAGGCCCGGATTAAGAATTCAGAGGCCCCTGGGCACAAACGTCTTATGGACCCCCCATACACACACGTGTGCACAATAAAGTTTTAAATTAGCCTATCGGGTACTATTCTATACAGGATTACGTCGACAAGTTACAAACTATGATCACGACCTGAAGGACAATATCAACATCTGTACAGGATTTACATCACTTGATTGCAACAATGCTTTCCTGGACCAGCAACAACAATATCAAGACATTTCCCTGCATATTGTAACTCACTGGCATACAGTATTCAAGCACATACCAGACCTCTATCAATTCAGTTCTATCAGATTCTTCCATAATTCACAAACAAACACGCCGGATTCACAAAACTGTTCTTAAGAGAAAATATGAGAACTTTCTTAAGATAAATTACAATACACAAAATTAACGTTCTTAAGAATATTCTTGATATTCAATTCTCAAATATTTTCATCTTCATTTTTTTTAAGAATAAACAGGCAGTCTTTGTCAATGATTATACTACAGAAGTAATTTGTCCATTTGTTAAACTTAATTTGTGTAACAAGCACCTCGCAATTTACGTTCTTATGTAAGCGTTTAATGTGTTACAGTAAACAGCATTAACGAGAATTTAAGTATACTTCTTTAGCATATATGTTACGAGCTACGACATCATCATATTTGTGTGTACAGTATCTAAACATTTTGCAATGTATGTAAAAGCACTGTGTATTATCTAATAATGAAGGCTAAATATTAGTAAAGTAAGGCAGTTACTGATCAACATTATATCAATATAAAATAATTCATAATTGGCAAGGAAAGACCACCAAATAAATGTAAAAAAAACTCTTACCTTTTAAGATTTAAGACAACCGCAAGGATATATCAACCCATTATATTTACAACAATAAAGCCGTCCTCATTGACATGTTTTCAGTTTCTGTTGTCAGTTCATGACGCGACATCATTTAACAACTCGCAACAAAAAGCGGTGATTTCGGCTAAATGTTCTTTCACACAGCCTCATGGTAACCATGTGCATATATAAAAAGTCGTTAACAGTGACAGGTTGTTGGAAACGCTGTTTTGTACTAATTTTATTCATGAGTCACCTGTCGTACGGCGCTGCTGCTTCCTGCCTCTCACTGTACAGAGTTCGCCCAGACAAGGCGATCCCTGTGCCGGGAAAGAGAGACCTAGCGCTCGTTTGGCAGCACTGCCTACATTTTCCCACTGAATGAAAGCTAAGGTTTATCCAACAAGTCGCTTGATTTGTCACTGTGCGCTTCTTCTGAACAAAAGCTGCTAGAGGGCTCGTAAAAGTGGCTAAATGAAAAGACACACATACTTATTTAGAAACACTGATTTGTGTGCGCACCTTCATGTGCTCGTGCGGGCCCGGTGTAATGCTGTTATGTGAAATTTTCATCCTCTTGCCCGGGCCCAGGCCCCTAGCACGTAAGGGCCCCTGGGCCTGTGCCCATAATGCCCATTGAATAATCTGGCCCTGCTCACGGTGAATGCGTGAGACTTGAGAGCCCTGCTATATGATAATTTTCTAAATCTATCTGATAGATCAACCCAACTACAGATACGAGGAATACGACTGAATTGAGAAATTGGTAATAAACACCAGCTACTGCCAGCTAGCTAAAGATTGAATCCCTACTGGTTAAGTGTCCATGACAGGGATGTGATATTAATAAACTGCTTTTACAGTGTGAGGTTTATTAGATTTTTAAATTAGACGCGTTATCCACCAGAGGATTAAATTAAGATTTTGACATTCGTCCATTTCTTTAAAATTAGGTTTTTCTTTGAATATTGTTTCAAAGGTTATGGTTTCATTATTTGAATATATTGTTTTGTGTGTACGCAGCTATTATTTAGATTTTTTTATTGTATAGTTTGAATAAGACAGAACAGTATCATTATCTATATTCTCAGCCTTTCATTCATATATCAAGTATTACTCACCTGCATTCAGTTGTGTGTGTCAATAAAGTGTTGCAAGTAATTTACCATCTGCCTTTGGAGAAGTGTCATGCAAAAGTCTTTTAATTTTTAACATTTTTTATATTTTTGGAGCTTTGGTGTGCCGACTTTATATATAATTCTTTATTTGTTTTTTTGGTCAAGCACAAACTTAATGTTGATGTGCATGCTTTTGTCTTCACAATAAAAACAAGTTATCTAATACATTTTATTATTTCTTTATCTATTTATTTATTTATTATAATTATTTGCAATCTTGTTTATTTATTTATTTCTATTGGAAACCCTATAGTCTTTATGTTGGATGCTCTTGATTTTGTTTTCAAAAAGTTATCTGTTTTTGCAAATTAACTCACTTGTTTAATTAGTAATTTAGCGTATGTTTATAATCTTAATTTGAATATTGCAACAAATATATTTTAAATTTGACATTTTATTAAATATACATTTTAATATTAAGATCTTACTTTAAATACTGTATGTCAGCATGATACCTTATTCTATAATATTCATTTGATTAAATGACTGAGAGAGAACCATCCTCTATCAGCCAATCACTGTGGTCATACTCATTAACATTGCTGACATCATCCACAAAACATTCTATCTTAGAACTATGAGTTGTCCTAAACAGCAGTAAAAGTTTGGTCAAACTTTATTTTACAGTGCCCGTGTTACAGTGTAATTATACATTTAAGTACTGAGTAATAATAATTAACTACATGTACTTACTATAGGGTTAGGGTTTGGATTAGGTGTAGTTACATGTAATTTTGCATAATGTATTGTAAATAATAGTGTTACTACATGTAACGTGTAACAAGGGCACCGTAAAATAAAGTGTTACCAAAAGTTTTTAGTTAAGAGTTTCCTCTTAAAACCCATTCACAATCACAACGCTGCTGAGAGCAACTTTTACTAAGGAGCAGACATAAATCTTAAAGGGACGGACCACCCAAAAATGAAAATTCTGTCATTAGTTACTCACCCTCAGATTGTTCCAAACCTGTTTAGATTTTTTTTTCTGCTAAAAGCAAAAGAAGATATTTAGAAGAATGTCAGTGACAAAACAGATCTCATTCCCCATTGACTCCCATAGTATTTATTTTCCCTACTATGGCGATAAATGGTAAACAATGGTAAACAAGTAAAGAGTTTATTTACTAATACAGATAACTTTTTTTCAAAATAATTTTTTTATTGTGCATTCCAATTAATATCAATAAAACTGCAGTTTTTTTTATTACATGATGATACAATTAAAAACATAATGTTTTGAAATACTTTATAAAAGAAATGATCTGTTTTTGCATAATAATCTTTATGAATGAATTACTTAATGAAAGTATTTTGCCTGTCTCATAAACCGTTAGCAGATATTAGTAGTCTTTACGGTTAAGCTCAGTGGGTCATGAAACACGAGCAGAACACAAATCGTTCGTAAAATCATTCTAAATTAAATTTCCGGATTCATGAAAGTGTTCGCATTTTCAAAATGTTAATTGGTACGAAAGAAATGTACACATGCTCCATACCACGTGTTAATAGTGCAAAAAACAGCATGTGACGTTCTGTATTCTTTTAGACAAACTGATGACACTGCATATCATAATGATATTTCACAAGTTATTTTGCCCAGTCTTCTATCATTTTTTTACTTTTTAACTTTGGGTAAAACGCAGAGTCCGTCACTGTCCTTTTTTACACAGCCGTCCTTAGTGAAGAAGAGGCGGGACAAACACTGCATTGACCAACCTTCATACATAACAATTGAAAAATTCACATTACTGGTTACTGCTTTTTCATATTAAGTAATATTCTTCCAAATAAGAAACTAGTAACAAGTAGGCTAACTGTTGCGAATATTCTAGATCACAGCAACCAACGCATCTCCAAAATAATGCGCATTGCCTCCAAAGCGTTCTCATGTGCCACCAGCTGGTCATTTTCAGTAATTTACATTTAGTCATTTAGCAGACGCTTTTATCCAAAGCGACTTACAAAGAGTTTAGGAGCAATAAGCGATATGTCATACAGGAGCCATAATACATTAAGTGCCAATACAAAGTGGTTTCAACAAAAGCTAGACCACTTCCTGTTGAAAGAAAGGGTATTTTTTTTTTTTTTCATTTGTCTGTCAATTTGCTTCATAGGTGGGGATTATGCTAATTGTGAATGAGCGGATGAATGATTGGATGAATGATTGGAATTCATTAACTTACACACATTTTACTATGAAATCTGACGAAAGTTTTCAGGAAGGTCTGTTTTACCCGCAAATTACTCTGAATTTACTCATACATTTATGAATGTTTCATGAATGAGCCCCATTGTAATGAAATCTTTCTAAAATGTTTACATTTCGAGGCAAATTGCCAGTGATACAGCCATTTTAGGATTGCTGTGAGTTGGTCTTAGTGCCTTAGGAGTCTCCTTCACTACTACTAGCATTTAACAGATTTACCACTAAAACGCTTTGTGAAATACCCTTAGCGCAAAAAAATAGGAGTCCATCATTTTTAAGATCTTTCCCTAAATTGCCAAGTTAGGAGCTACTTTTAGCATTAAGATGTTTTGTAAATACGGGCCTGATCACCTTTCATGACCAATTTAAGCATAAAATCAGGAAATTGACAATGGTTCACTTACTTTTTCTGCATTTATAACTGTATATGAAATCAGTACTGATGACTATAAGCAAAGTCTAATAAGATGCAGCTTTGACTTCAAACACTATGTTGACTCACTTCAGAGTTTGTCTACGACTGATTAACTTGTGCTGCAAGCACTTTGTAAACGGTTTTGCATTCCATGCATGGAAAACAGAGGCAGAAAGAACACCACCAGAAGATCAAGCACTAAGACAAATCAGACGATTGTGCCTTGTTTTGCCGTGACTGGTTCTGCATCCCCCAGTGTGCAGGTTCCAGGGCACATTGTAAAGGTAATCTCATTTGTACAGCGTGACAGCTAATTTGCAATTTTGATTACTGGCAATTTTCTAATGTGCCCCCTAAGTGGTGCCTAGCTTCCTCTCTCCTTCTTTACAAATCTGATCAAAAATACACTAACACAAATCTATAAAGATTTACCATTGAAATCCCTGTGTTCTGACTGTCAATCAACTGCATTCATCTATCAGTAAACTCACAATGTGAAATACACAGTAAGTCTACAAGCATAATAGGGTATGATTACTGCATCAAATAAGCCATGTAAAAAATCCAAACAACAATCTTACTTTTATATCAACTCTCGACATGAGGCAAATGCTCCCTGCATCGGATTACCATGGTGTATCCATATGCAAGTTAAACTCACAGTATATCATCCAGAGATTAAATGTTTGTTTGAGTTTGAGACATTTTTTGTCTCCCAAAAGAGTTTGGGCACATTTTCATTAGTCTTACTTATTTAACGGCAAAATACACCAGGGGTGCCCATATTAATGCTTTCCTGTGGCTCAGTGGTAAGAGCATTGCGCTAACAATGCAAGGTTGTGGGTTCGATCCCAGGGGATTGCAAATACCTATGTAAAATGTATAGAATAATGCAATGTAAGTCGCTTTGGATAAAAGCGTCTGCCAAATGCCTAAATGTAAATGTAATTCCTGGTGATTTTAATAATGAGCAAATTAGTGACTGCTCTCTCTGGTTACTAACAATACACTGTAAAATGTTAATTAACAGTAATTTACTGGCAACAATTGTCCAGTAGTTCTTATGATTCATACCACAGTCAAATTAAGTTTTTAGTGTACTGTAAGAACGGTCATTTGTACTGTTGTTTAACCCTTGCATCAATTTAAAATACTCACACTTAGGCTGAAAATTTACAAAAATGTCCATGTCCAAACATGGTCAAAATATTTTGGGATGCACCGAAATGAGAATTCTTGGCCAAATAAAAAGGAAACACTTGGCCAAAGGCCAAATACTGGAGATGGCTTTTTGCTTTTCTTCCATTTATTTGGCTATGTTTTCATTATTGCATAAACTGAATGGTCAAAATGTGCTTTTTATACTGTGTCTTGCTTTTCAAAATAATACAATACGTATAACTTAAAATAAAATTGAGCAAGGCTGCGATTCCTGCGATAACGTTGTCTCTTAGTCCGCTACGAAGACTCTAAAGGTACACCTTAACTCAAGTTATACCTTTTCTAGGTGTGTTCCCCGAACTATACCTTTTGAGGTTACTTAAGGTAAACCTTCTTAAGTGCGACGTTAGGTTGATATCGATGCCTCGAGAATCGATTGTTTGCTCTACCTTGCGTTATAGAGTGGGTAAAGTATTGAGAAAACAATTCTTTATTATAAAGAAACGCTTTAGAAATAGTAGAAATTGCATTTATCAGGGCTCACTGAAATAGTATAAATAAATAAAGAAATGTGTGTGTGTGTGTGTGTATGTTTTTTTATAATTTTGCAAGAATCCCGCATCCTCACGGCCATACGTTTTCTGCGTTAACCGCTACATTAACTGGCTGTTTGGCTTCGCTTTTTGTTGAAAGGGTCATTTATATTCTCATAGTTTGCCGATCTGTGTTGATTCACATTATTGCCCTAAATCACTTATTTGTGTATAGGGATAAGTATCCCATCTAGAATGCCAATAATTCGCGGGACACCCGCAATGGCATGGAAGCATTGATGTCCCTTCATCACATCATGTCTGGCAAATGGCATTCATATGTAATCGGTGGCATGACGGAGCAGGATGTTTGTCACTGAGTGATCGAACCACCGCACCGAGCTTTCTCAGCCCATATTCATACCCAAAACCCCCAAAAAACTCCCCACGGCATAAAAACGAAGAGCTGCCATGCAGCGGCTGATTTTCGGGGCTGAGGGTGTTGCTCCGTCGAGTTTATCTCGAAAAAGTTGGGCCAACAAAAAGCAAGAGCTGCAGAATTAGCTCCCTTGGCAGGCTATATTTGTGTAGAATTAACTTCTGACTGTTCACTAATGAAATTGTGCAAATACACAAATTAACTGGCTCCGCGGTGGGTGCTGTCTTTGATTTAAGACGACTATTCGCTGTCTCGCTGCCATAGTTTGACCAAACTCCCGATGACATTAATTTCCTTTATATAGATGTAATACGGTTCAATAAAAGGAAGGAAGGAGGCGGGAACCGGCGAACATTTAAATAAAGTTTTAATAAAATAAACAAACAATAACACGGAAGTAACATGCCGGCAGCCACCTCACGGTCGACTGCCGGCCACACAAATATAAATATAAACTTAAATGTGTCCGGGCCCGGTCCTCTCTCATCATACCTTCTGCCAGCTCGTTCTTTTATGCTTCCGATCTCCACCGTCAGAAATGCGGAGCCGGTGTGCGCACAGCTGATATCACTCACGCCACCGGCCCCGCCCCTTTGTCTGACGGCTCTCGCCCCGCCTTCCTCGCTACATACCCCCATCGACCCTCACAGGCCTGGGGGGGTACCACCGAGACTGTGCTTACTCCCCCCCGGGGAGCCAGTCTCGGCGTCTGCAGCCCCTGGGGGTATGCACCGACGAGACGAGAGAATGGAAGCACCAGGAGCGACAGGGACGAGAGAGGGGAGAGAGGAAAAATAAGAAAAAAAAACAATCTGGTCCGGTTTCCCGACACACTGTCGCTCGGTCCTCAGCCAGCCGAGAGGCTCTTCCTCGTGGTGCCATGCGGTGGTACCGGACGCTCGGTGGACGGCTCGATCCTCCTCCGCCCCCAGGCGGTCGGCGATGGCTCCTTCGGCTGAGGGCAGCTGGTAGCGAGTCCCCCGTTTCCTCCTCCTCACCTTCATGGCTGTTGGCAGCAGGATTCCGGCTCACGGCCAACGGCGACGACTTCTCCGCTCCCTCCTGGATGGCCGCTACCCCACCTTGGCACAGGAGCACGGCAGCGAGTGCTCCGTCCCAGCCGATTCATCTCGTTCCAGCCTACCGCCTTGGGCAGCCGCTGGCGAACGTCCCTCGTCCGCGCTGCCCGAACTCCTCAGCACCGCGATGCCCCTCAGCAGCGAGGGCTCTCCGACAGCATGTCTCTTGTTCCTCCCGGGTTTTGGCACCAATGTAATACGGTTCAATAAAAGGAAGGAAGGAGGCAGGAACCGGCAAACATTTAAACAAAGTTTAATTAAATAATAACAACGTAAATAAACAGCCGGCAGCCCCTCACCGACGACTGCCGGCAACACAAACATAAATATAAACTTAACATGTGTCTGGGCCTGGTCCTCTCTCGTCGTACCTTCTGCCAGCTCGTTCTTTTATGCTTCCGATCATTATCACTCACGCCACCAGGCCCCGCCCCTTTGTCTGACGGCTCTCGTCCCGCCTTCCTCGCTACAATAGACTACGCCTTTCCTGTCAAATGGTTTGCCAGCTGATGTGCCTATATAATAGGTTGCAATTAAAAATGCTAACAACCATCAGTGTATGACAATTTTATTCATGAAAACACTTCAATAGCCTACACTGAGTGTATTAAACCTGAGTATTTAATTTGTAAAATTAAAACGAAGTTAAAGTAAAAATGTATATTTAATACTAAATAGAATTTTATATTAAATTATAGAGCGGAATGAACCATCAAAGGCTATAAGGTATAGCTAAGAGCGGTCCAGACCAACCCTACGAAAGTATGACTTACAGAAGGTATACTTAACTAAGAAGGTTTCTGGAGACACGTATTATCGATAAGGTACAGCTTAAGGTATAATTTAAGTACGACATAGCGTTAAGAAGGTTTCGGACTTTGGGCCCAAAACTATTTTAAAACCCAAAAATGAGCCCTCTCCCTATTGAATAGCCTAGATTAGGCCTACAACTGACTGCTGAAAGAATGTACTGTACTCTGTACCCCTACAACAATACACTTCATTAACCTTTTGAAGCGCACCCCCACTCTAGGCCCAACCCATGAAAACGACCTGCCTTCACTTAAATGGCTGTTTTTCTTTAAACCTTTGGAATACGAGCACAGTTGTGGTATAATTTAAAGGAGCACTTTCAACCAGTTGGCATGATTTATTAGGGTCTTCATGAAATGCCTGGAACATATTTTGCTTAAAAACACTCAATGGCTGTGTAAACAAAACCCTTTTTGCCTCGTCAAAAACAGCTCTGCTCACTGCAACCCGTTTTGGTGCATGTCTCTTTAAATGATAATGAGTTACAGCGCACCCCCTTCCCTCCGGCATTTCAACACACGTGTAGTACTGCCATGGAAATGGCTTAGCTAAATAATGTTTCCTGAACTTCTCTGTGGTTAGTTTCGTTTTAAACGTCTCTAATAATTCGTCCATCACAGCAAGCAGCGCTTATGTTGTGCTTGTATGCTTGCCTAAAATCCATGGAATGCGAACCTGCAGATCTCAGCGGAATTACGTGGATTTAAGCGCTTGTCGTTGACAAGTTATAACGTTACACACACAACGTGAGAGCATTTTTCAGCCTAAGGACGAATTATTCTATTTGCTGCTTTCTGTAAATAATCTAGTCGAAAGAAACAGTGAATACCTGCATGTTCCTCGAGTCGTCAGTAGGTGGTGTTGTGCGCATTACGCATGAAAAATGCGCATGCGCTGTCGTCCTCAGACATTTTGAGTGATGCACAACTAGCAGCGCGAGGGAGACGCACTCTCCGTAATCGGTGACAGATTTAAGACCATCCAATGGTAAATTTAGTATTTCCTGCTAATCTTTCTGTTAAATATCATTCTTGGATAAATATTTTGTTGTGCGGTTTCTTAGAGATGTCATATTTGTAAAGTTATATTGTGTACGAGATACGGTGATATGACGTCACACCATGTGGTGTAGGCCTGTTCAACTGTGATTTTACAAAATGTCTCACACTTTTACATTTTGCAAATGTTTCATGTGTTTTCATGTGATTGATACTTGCAGAGGAAGGCTTACCAAAACAAAGTTACTGGGATCTTGTTTTTCATGTTTCTGGGTTGCTAGATGCACCGGGGACCCGATTATAGCACTTAAACAGAAAAAAAATGACTGGCATGCAACAGGTCCTTTAAAAGAAGACACTTTGGGCTACGTGTTTCAAAATTGTTATAAGTTAAAAAATCATGTCTGATGCATGCAGAAATGCAATAATACCAAAGTCACATGTCTAAAGATGTTTGTTTTAAGCTTGAGGACAATAGGTCCTATAGTGAGGTTCCTACAAGGTTTTTTGACAGATAAGTGCCTTTTCCAAAAACAGCCACTTGGAGCTCCAAATTAACCGGGAAATCAGGATGATGCAGTTCATATGCTGGTATAACATTGATGACCATGCAGTTAGACTCCAAACTCAACCGTGACGGGCATGTACACATTAGAATGGAAAGAATTAGACTGAAAGAAACGTACCTGAACGTAATAACAGCAACAAAAAATACTATTTTGATATCAACAATTTAATTATTACAAGTAAAAAGTATTATTCTTGATATCAAGAATATAATTTCTACTAGTAACAATTGCTATTTTTGAAAGCAATAATTACATTTTCCAAAGTAAAAATGTGAATTCTTGATATCAAAAATTTAATTTCAACTAGTAAAAACATAATTCTTGATATCTGTAATTGCATTTTTACTAGTTAAATATCACACTAGACTGCCATTCAATTTCAGATATCAATAATGAATTTCTTACATGTTAAAAGTCTTACTTCAGATATCAGAAATGCAATTCTTACTAGTAAAAAATATTAATTTTCAACAATTCAACAATTAACTTGTTACTAGTAAAAATGTAAATTCCTGATATCAATTTTCACTAGTTGAAATGCTCATTCTTAATATCTGTAAATTAATTTTAACATGTTGCATATGGTATTTCTGATATCAGGAAATAGATTTCAGATATCAATAAATCTGAGAGTAATTGTAGATATCTAAAATGCGTAACACTTTATAATAACTTTATAATAACTGCATGCTATCATTAGTTAAGCATCAGTAAAAAGTTAATTAATCATTTATGAAGCATTAGCCCCACATTAATAGACATTAGTAAGCAGTTTATAAATACAGCTATAAATGCTTTATTCTTATTCTTATATATATATATATATATATATTTATAAGCATGTTTATAATATGCTTAATAATCAAATTTTCATACTTTATTAAGGATAAATTCATAATTTCTAAATTAAGGATTACGTTACTTACAAACCAGTTAGTTAGTTGTCAGTGGTTCATGAGATCATTTAGAAAGTGTTAGTAAATGATTAATAAACTCTTTGAATCACCATCTATACATATTATTCAGACATATAGTAACAGTTACTCAATGTGTTAATAAATGCTTTATTAACACACATTCCTGCTGTATTTCATGATTAATTAAGGTAGTTATAAACATTTACTAGTTGTCAGTTAACTATTTTTGTGAGCTCATCTAAAGTGAGGACTATTTATGCCTTTTAAAGCATTAGTTAGTAGAGAGTTAAAGGCTCATCTTCTAAACAGAAAAAGGAAAAACACAACACAGAGGGTTACAGAACATATAAATATTTATTTCTAGATGCAAAAAGAAATTAAACTGTACATATTGAATACAAAACGATTTAATATCAAATAAAAAACTAAACCTCTGCAAAATTAAAATTGTACAACTGAACATATAAATCAACATAAAATGAATTGATATAAAGTGAAAAATTAAACGTCTGCAATGTCATAGAAAAATAATAATTTCTGCACACCTCCAGAAAGAATATAACTGTGCAGTAAAATACAACTAGGACTCTGCAATCGGACATAAAACTACATTTCTGTAAAGTGCAAACATTGCTGAATACAAATTTACCAGTGCCAACACTGGATTATAAAATACAACAAATATTTTTTTTTTATAAAACAATAATATTATAAAATATTTCAAAACCTCAGTACTAACTTTCAAACATTACAGAACAGCAGTGCAGATTGTGGATGGATTCCGGTTCACTGTACAACTTTAATTAGATTTTGTAAGATTTAGTGTGAAAACTTCCCCAGATCCTTGGTCAGTTCACGTTCGTTTTAGGCCAGCATCTTACCGGAAGCCTTAAAGGCTTTGATAGTATCTTCTACAGCTAGATCCTCCTGAATTACGGCAGCACACTGTGTGGCAAATGCACAAATTTAATCTGACTGCTGTGGTTTTTAAGGAGTTCCTTACACTTGTCAGGTGCTAAGCGTGACCACTACCGTGTTCCAGTCCATGCCAACATGCTTGAAAGCAGCTGACATGGTCCCTCCTCTACTGAAGTGCCGAATAATTTTTTTGTATCGGGCCACCACCTGCTGTGGTGTTTGGGCTGTAATTCAGAAAAAACTAAATTATTGTTATTATTTGTTTTTATTATTCCCACACAGCCTGACACACACACACCTAATTCATAAATTGTTTCAATCTGCAGTATGACACAGTTGTTTAGTTGTCTGCTATTTTTTTTTTAATGTGGATCTGATTTATTGGTTTGTTTGTTTTTTTACACAGTGCGATAGCAAACCAAATAATACTTCTCTTAAGGGTAGTTTCTGGAGTTTACTGTACGTTCTTCCATAGTAAAGTAACTGGTACCTTATGAAGTTATTATTTAATGTAGTAAAGGCTGCTTAAGTCACCCTCTTATTTAGTTAAGTCTACCAGGTTATTCCTCTAAATTCCCAATGCATTTTTTATGGCACGCACACAATGTGACATCATGCAGGAAGAACCAGCCAAGAGAGAAACAACTAGGCCTATACAACAGACACACACTACCCTTCAAAAGTTTGGGATCAGTAAGGTTTTTAATGTTTTTATATAAGTCTCTTCTGCTCATATAGGCTGCATTAATTTGATCAAAAATACAGAAAAACAGTAACATTGTGAAATATTATTACGATTTAAAATAATGGTTTTCTATTTTAATATTTTTTTTAATATTATTTGTTCCATTAACACAAAGCTGAATTTTCAGCATCATTAGTCTTCAGTGTCACATGATCCTTCAGAATCAGAATCCTTCAGGATTCTTTGATGAATGAACGGCGTTTATTCAAAAAGCAATCTTTTCTAACAATATAAGTCTTTTACTATCACCTCTTCTCAATTTAACACATCCTTGCTAAAAAAAAGTTTTTAAGAAAATGTATTGACTTTAAACCTTTGAATGGTCATAGGGCTGTGCAAAGAATCAAAATGTTTGTGTGTATTATTACAAAGGATTTCTATTTTGAATAAATTATGTTCTTCTTTATTCAAAGAATAAAAAAAAGCACAGGTTCCAAAAAAAAGCAGCAAAGACTGATAATAAATCAATGTTATAAGCCTGATGAAGGATCATGTGACACTGAAGACTTGAGTAATGACTGATGAAAATGTTGCTTTGATGAGAGGAATAAATTATATTTGAAAGTATATTCAAATAGAACACCATTATTTTAAATTGTAATAATATTTCACAATATTGCATTTTTTTTCTTTATTTTCAATCGAATGAATGCAGCCTTAATGAGCAGAAACATCTTTAAAAAAACATAAAAAATCTAACTGAACCTAAACCTCTGAACGCAGAGTAAGCAGTAGCAAACCATAACCCAATGAGGGGTAAGAGTGTAAAATGCATTCTAACCTCTCTGACGTGTCTTCATTTCCATTTTCTTTGACTTCTTCCCATACTTTTTTCCTTTCCCCTTTTTTTTCGTCCTCTTTTTCTTCCTGTCCTCCTCTGAGGATGTAGAGGAGTCAGACATAGTATCAGAGGAAGATTCATCTGAGCTGTGACGAGAGGAATCTGAAGACAAGGGAATCGCCTGGCTGGAACCTGTGTCCTCTCTTTTAAGAGCTGTTAAAATGGATACATACATAAGGCTCATCACATGGTACAGAGGAACACAAAGCTGAACTCACATAATAAGACTCAACTGTACTGTAATTTTGAACACATGTGTGTGGTGAGCCTTACCTGACACTAGTTGCTCTTTTAAATAGTCCCTCTCCTTGGTCAGCTCATCAATTTTCTATTTTTGCCACTCTAAGACACCTAATGGAGACACCTTGGGAAAGTAAATGTTGATTATTGAATTAACTGAGAACGTTCCATTTACTTTCTTGTTATCTAACAAACTCTCATACCGCGCTGCCCCTGTACAGTACACAAAGAGAGTCAAAGTGTCATTAAAAAAGTGAACTGTTGACAGCCAGTCTGCCTGCCTGAGAGTGCATGCAGTGCGGCACATCCCACTCGCAACATCCCACTCGCAGTGCTCCCGCCCCCCTGCGCGTCCCCGATGTGTCTAGCGATTAGCTTGCTAGCCATCATCAATAATGTGTGCCATTGAACAGAGTAACATACTCACCACTAGTGCCACTGATGCACGTCTTCTCCAATGCATCCATTTCCACGCTGTCATTCCTTTTGGCCCGGGTCTGCTTGCCTTTTCGACTTTTGTCGGAGTTCTCCATGTTAAGTTAACGCACTGCTGCACAATTCCTTTGTCTCACGTTGATGACGTTAAATGAGATTTACCCAGCAAAAGAAGATTATTAATGAGCCCAGCTCTATGAAGAAAACCCTGAAGCTTATTAAGTGGCTTCACAGAAGGAAACTACGTAAAGTGCCAAACAAAACAACAAAATAGCAAAATAAATAACAAATCTAAAAGCAAAATAAAAATCCTAAATCACAATTACAAATCTGAAAAAGCAAAATCAAATCTAAAAACAAAATAGCAAAACATAAAACACAACAACAATTCGGGAAACAAAACGACAAGTAAGAAAACAAAACGACAAGTCAGAAAACAAAACGACAAATCAGTCAACCAGAAAAGGTAGGTCTTATGTTGGAATGGGAAAGCTACTGCTGATTGGACGAAACTCCTGTCAATCAAGATATCCAGGCCGCTCAATGTTACTATGAGGAATTACATTCTATGATAGAGAGCATATTCAATGGTAAACGCTCACAAGATACATACAATATAAGCATATAATATGATATGTACTTTTTTCTGTGTCTCTGCGGGTTATGGTGAGAAAGTGATTGACTGCATGACGCGATATAGGCCTATAACAATGCTGTGAATATGCGCATCTGAAGCGTTCGGTGTGGCCGAGTCCTGCGCGTCAATTTGGTCAAGGGTCAAGAGCCCAACCCAAGGAAACACTGATCACCATGATGGTAACATTCTTTTCTTGATGGAACAGTTTTCTAAAGCACACCTGCTTTTTTCTGGTAATCCGTTGATTAGCTCAATCAGCCTGTCTAACTGAGTTTGACACCTGTGCTCTAAAGGAATGTTCTTCTAACAAACATTTTTTAGCTCGGTTGTATTTCAGGTTGTAGTTGTTGTGTTTCTCTGGGTTAATATTTGTTTTTGTAGTTTTTGTTGATCTTTACTGCAGTGATGCTGTTTGTTAACAGCAGATGTTCATCATGACTCAATCATCACTATAATAATAATGAAACTCAAAACAAATTCTGTCAAACAGGAGCACAGAAAGGTATTGGATTGGGGATAAATCTGGGCCACAAAAATTTGCAATCTGGGTATAAGCTTATGTTTATTGGGGGAAAACAAATGATCGTGTCATGTTGTCAGCCACTCTCTCACCATAACCCGCTGAGAAACAGTTAAAAAAACATTTCATGTTATATGCTGTTATTGTATATATCACGTGAGGGGAAAACAATCAGGATCGTAACGTTACACAAGCATGCCAGTCACAACACTATGATCGCTGCTCCGTGCTTATGCAACGCGAAGGCTCATCCAGTGTGAAACAGTAGCGCACCAGACGCGCATCTACTCCTTATGCAAGATGAGCCCGTTTCAACGTTATTAACAAAAATGTGAGCTTTGAGCATTAATCAATGAATATGCTCTCTATCACATATGAATGTCCTTCCTCATAGTAACATTGAGCTTCCTGGATATCTTGATTGAAAGGAGTTTCGTCCAATCAGCAGTAGCTATCCCATTCCAACAAAAGACCTACCTTTTCCGGTTGACTGAATTGTCATTGTGTTTTCTGACTTGTCGTTTTGTTTTCTGACTTGTTATTTTGTTTCCATTTCCATTTCGACATTTAGCAGACGCTTTTATCCAAAGCGACTTACAAAGAGTTTAGGAGCAATAAGCGATATGTCATACAGGAGCCATAATACATTAAGTGCCAATACAAAGTTACTGGTTTCAACAAAAGCTAGACCACTACCTGTTGAGAGAAAGTTTTTTTTTTTTTTGTCTATCAAGTATTCACAGAAGAGATGGGTTTTAAGTAGTTTTTTAAATGTTGTGAGAGATGTGGTTGAACGGACAGAGTTAGGAAGAATGTTCCACCAGGAAGGAGTTGTGAATGAGAATGAGCGGGAGAGCGATTTACTGCCCTTATGGGAAGGCAGTATAAGACGCTACTGGTTTGCTGAAAGCAGGGATCTTGATGGGGTTTGGAGTGCAGGAGAGTGTGAAAGTAAGTCGGTGCAGATCCAGTGATAGTCCTGTAGGCAAGCATTAGTGACTTGAATCTGATACGGGCTTCAACCGGTAGCCAGTGGAGAGAGATGAAAAGGGGAGTCACGTGAGCCCTTTTGGGCTGTTGGAAGACGAGGCGTGCTGCTGCGTTCTGAACCAGCTGGAGCGGTTTGTTAGCCTTTGCAGGAAGACCAGCAAGGAGAGCATTGCAGTAGTCCAACCTTGAGATTACCAGGGCCTGGACAAGGAGTTGTGCCGCATGCTCAGTGAGATAGGGTCTGACCTTTCTAATGTTGAATAAGGCTTATCGGCATGACGGTGTTGTCTTTGCAATGTGATCATTGAAGGACAACTGTTTATCAAATATGACTCCGAGGTTCCTGGCTTTTTTGGAATGAGTGATTGTGGCATTGCCAAGATGGATGTTGAGATCGTGTTGGACCGTAGGGTGTGCCGGAAACACAAGTAGTTCTGTCTTGGCAGGGTTCAGCTGGAGGTGATGCCCTTTCATCCAAGCTGAGATGTCCTCGAGGCAGGCTGTAATGCGAGCTGCTACAGTGGTATCGTCTGGGTGAAACAAGATGAAGATCTGGGTGTCGTCAGCATAACAGTGATACGAGGAGCCATGTGCCTATATGATGGGTCCCAAGGATGTCGTGTAGATGGAAAAAAGCAATGGTCCAATCACTGACCCCTGAGGGACCCCAGTGATCATATGGTGAGCAGTTGACAGCGAGCCCCTCCATGACACCCTGAAGGATCTGTCGGAGAGGTAGGATTTGAACCAGCAGAGGGGAGAGCCTGAGATTCCTAGCGATGACAGGGTTGCTAGCAGTATCTGGTGATTGACAGTGTCAAACGCTGCAGGTAGGTCTAGCAGAATCAGGTGGATGGAAAAGTGCTGGTGAGCAGGGAGGTGTTCATGATGTGTGTGAGTGTGCTGGATATGGCCTGAAGGAGATCGGAGGGGATAGGGTCAAGGGGACAGGTGGTGGGGTTGCTGGAGAGAAGCCTGGTGACTTCAGTGTCCGTAAGTGGGGTGAAAGAGGAGAGTTCGATGGTTGGAGTGTGGGAGGTGTTTACCGAGGTCTGAGGTACCGAGAATTGTTTGCTGATGGATGATGTTTTGTCAGTGAAAAATACAGCGAAGTCTTCCGCAGTCAATGATGAAGTGGGCGGGGGAGGATTGGGGCAAAGTTAAATGTCTTGAAAAGCTGTTCCCCCAATTGTTGTTGTGTTTTATGGTTTGCTATTTTACTTTTAGATTTGATATAGCTTTTTCAGGTTTTTATTTTGCTTTTAGATTTGTTATTTGTTTTGCTATTTGTTGTTTTGTTTGGCACTTTACGGCCACCGTAGGAAACTGCTAAAAACAAAAATTTCATGCAGAATATGCCATCGGAAGATGAAAATGAAGAAAAGGACGAACAGTGGAGATCAATATGCTTGGTAAGAAATAAACACACACACACACACACACACACACACACACACACACACACACACACACACTGTGTATATATATATATATATATATATGTGTTTATTCTTGGTCTTGCAGCGGAGTCATGGCATAGCCTTAGGTTTGGTGTGGAGGGAGAGAAAGTTTACCTAGCGGCTTTCCATACTCTCTCTCCGGTCCGCGTCTTTGTTCCCGCCATCTTGTTTCCTCGTTAACTTTCCTTGAGTGTTTCATTACTCACACCTGCCCCTTGTTAATTATCCTTTGTCTGTCTCCCCTTTAAAGCATCCTCGTGTCTATTGTCCTGTGCTCGTTCGTTGTATGTACCTGTGCTTACCTTTCCTTGGTGAGCTTGTATGCAATATACCCTGTTGTCTTTCATCGTGAGTACCTGTCTTGTTGTAGTGATTCCATGCCCGGTTTAGATTCATATCCTGTCGTGTATTTGTGTTATGTGCTTAAGTCCCTGTTGTGTTTAGTTTATCTAGTTGCTTGTTTTCCCAGTTTTTTGCCCCCATGTGGGAAGTATTTAGTTTCTTGTTTATATATTATTATTTAGCCCTGTCCTTGTTACCCCCATTGTGGGCTTTTGTTTTGTGTTTCTTGGTAAAATAAATCCCTTTTTGTCAATCCTGGTACCGCTGCCTGCATTTGGGTTCTTCCCCCACACTTTGCGTGACACAAATCAATCTTCAGTGGATCAAAGGTCTCCTTCAGGAAGTGGATGCAGTAGGCAAGTGATATAACAGTTGTAATATAAATAATATAAACACTAGTATTTTCAGCAGCTAAAAAAATGGCTTTAAATCAGTTATTTCTTTCTTTTGCAGTGGTGTGTCAGTAGGAAATATCAGTTTACATTTCCAAACATTCATGTGGCCATTAATTGTAATAATCTAGTGAGATTGTGAGGCAGATACCTTTCCTCAGGTTGGCTCTGGCTGAGCTGTAAGTCTCCCGGTCTCCAGACCTGAAGGCTGCATCTCTTGCATTGAGCAGGAGGCGAACCTCTCTGTTCATACAGGCCTTCTGATTGGGGATTTTTTGTATGTGTGGTCACTCTGCCCACACATCTGTTGATGTGCTCCAAAACAGAGTTGGTGTAAGAGTCAATGTTAATCTGAGAGTTTGTGGTGGTCTGGGCAGCAAACTCACTCCAGTCTGAGTGCTGGAATTGATGTTGAAGAGTGGAGTCAGCACCTTCCAGCCAGATTTTAACAGACCTTATTGTAGGTTTCACACATTTGATGACCGGGGTATACTTGGGGAGCAGGAACAAAGAGAGGTGGTCAGACTGACCCAGGTGGGGGAGGGGTGTGACTTTGTAGGCATCTGTCACACTAGTATAAACGTGTCCCCTTGTAGTGCAGGAGACATTTTGGTGAAATTAAGGGAGAACAGATCTTAAAGTGCAGTGATAGAAGTCCTCAGCATCAATAAAGGCTCCATCCGGGTGCAGGGTTTGTAATTTGCTAATAGCAGCACAAAGTTCTTTCATATCCATGTTAGCATTAGTGTCCGGAACTGCAGCAGCAACAATGCAAGTAAACTCACGTGGTAGATAGAATGGCCTGCACCTAATAATCAGGAACTCCAGATCAGCAGAGCAGTAGGTATCAGCAATGACTGAGTCTGTGCATGATTTGTTTACATAAATGCATACTCCACCACCCTTGGTTTTACCAGAGGCTGCTGCTACTCTGTCAGCCCTGAAGAAGGAGCGTCCATCCATATGCACCACGCTGTTTGGGACATTGTTGCAGAGCCATGTTTCAGTGAAGAACATAACATTACAGTCCATAAGCCATTTCTCTGTGAGGATCCAGATCTTTAGTTCGTCCATCTTGTTCATCAGAGACCGTACATTGGCAAGGAAGATGCTGGGCAGAGCTGGTCGATGTGGGTTTAGCCTTAGCTTAGCTTTCCCTGTCTTTGTTTACGGTCACTTCCGGTCGGTGCAAGTGATCCGCTTGTCCCCAGTGATCTCAGTAGCTCCGACGGGAGTTCGCTGAAGTCGAAAGGATGACCTAAAACTATGTTGGAACACCGTTTGTTGATGTCCAAAAGTGACTGTTTACTATAGCTGTAGTTTGCATAACTGAATCGCTCGAACACAAATGAAATAACCAGGTAAATTAACACTATTTTCCGAAATCTGGTAAGACGCTGAGCCTCGCGATGTGTTCCCGCCGCCATTGTTGTACCTTGGATGGTACAACAATGGCAAAGAAAATAAGGGAGGTCTGTGTCACAGCAGTTGAAAGGATGAGACACTATCATCATCAGGGCTGATATAGTAACAACAATTGGGATGACAGTACGGGAAAACATCCGCTCATGTCTCATGTTCACAAAGAGAAAAGAACGAGCATCACACTATGCGTGCTATATTTACATAACATTTGCATTCATTCACTTGGCAGATGCTTTAATCCAAAGCGATTTACAAGTAGTAGAGCATGTAAACATTTTGTCAATACGCTAAACAGTACTGTTAGTTGGCAAAAGGCTGTGCTAGGGAAAATGTGATGACCTAATTCAAAAGTGCAACGTCATTGGATGCTTTATATGGTAAATAGAAATGATATTGGAAATATTTAAAGCCTTCAGAATGTTTTAATTGTATATACAGTGCCTTGCAAAAGTATTCACCCCCTTCATTTTATTCACATTTTGTTATACTGCTGCCATATCTCAAACTACTTTAATGTAAAAAATAATAATTTAATCTACACTCTTTTTGGATACGATGTGACACGCTTTACACATCTGCATTTGGCAATTATCTGCCATTCTTCTTCTCAGGTTGGATCGAGATCATCGGCAAAGAAACATTTTCAGATTACTACTGAGATAGCTGGGCCACTCAAGGATATAGACGGTCCATAAGACACGCTTGCATTGTTTTAGCTGTGTGCTTAGGATAATTTTGAAGAATTAACCTTCTGCCCTGTCTGAGGTTCATGATCATTATCTCTGTATTTTGTGCTGTTGAGCTTTTCTTCTACTCTGACAAATGCCCCAGTCCCTGCATCTGAAAAACACCCCCACATTATGATTCTGTTTCCACCACACTCTACTGTTGAGATGGTAGTGTACAGGTGTTGAGCAGTGCCTGGTTTTCTCCAGACATGATGCATGAAACTAAGATTCATCAGACCAGAGAATCTTGTTTCTGACAGTTTGAAAGATTTGTTGAAAGGTAAGTTTTTGCATTTTTTAAGTTTTAATGTGTCTTCACTGAGCAAAGGCTTGAGTGTGGCCACTCTGTCATAAAGGCCAGATTGGTGAAGTGTTTCAGTGATGTTTGTCGTTCTGTAACTTTCTCCCATCTCCATATATGATCATGGATCTTAACCAGAGTGATCATCAGCTTCTTGATCACCGCTGTAACCAAGAACCTTCTCTTTCATCTGAAAAGAGGACTTTGGTCCACTGTGTCTTCCTTCTGCTGATTTCATTTTCCAGCAGGACTTGGCACCTGCCCACACTGCCAAAGGTACCAAAAGCTGGTTCAATGACCGTGGTGGTACTGTGCTTGATTGGCCAGCAAACCCGCCTGTCCTGAACCACATAGAGAATATATTATTCTCATCAAGCCAGACAACTTTCTCATTTACAGTAATTAGCTATGATCAACAAGGAGACTGCTATTTTGGTTTGATTCAGATTTTTTTAAAGTAACTGTTAGAAGGCTGTAATTCTAAGGTTATCCACCAGATGACGTAAAGACAATAATTCTTAATCCTAATCCTATTTCTGCTATTTGCAATAGTTAGTTTGATAAACAAACAAATGCATAGAATATATTAATATGTTATGTACTGGTAATGTATAATAATCTGATTATTTCAAAAAAGCTCATAGAGCATTAAACGTTTTGGTAACACTTTACAATAATGTCTCATTTTGAACAATAATTACTGCATTAACTAACATAAACTAAAAATGAACAATTTACTTTTACAGTATTTATTATTATTACTATTTGTTTATGTTAGTTTATGTTACAACACTCTAATGTTCTAGACCATCGGTCTTCAACATTTTTTTGGGGCAAGGACCCCTTTGATGAGAGATGTATGGAGAAGGGACCCCCTTGTACTAAACAGAGCTATATAAAAAGAAACAATTCTTATTGTCACAGCAATATTATGTTAAGACATTACATTAGCGCTATTATGCATGTTATTGTTGCAGATACATATTTTTCTGTGTATTATTTTTATTATTAATATAGATTGTTTGATTATTTTAAGGGATTTGCAGCATGGACAATTTACCTAACCTTGTCCTAAACCTTAGTTTTTATTAAGGCTTCAATGAAATGACTTACCCTGGTTAATGGCACAAAGACTATTCTAGAAAAAAAGACAGGCGTGTATGTTTTCTATGGCAAAGTTTATAGTATATATTTAGGATAAATGACTGCACAAAGGGAAATGTCTTGGTTACGGATGTAACCTCAGTTCCCTGATGGAGGGAACGAGACGTTGTGTCGAACCGACAGATGGGGTTCGTCCTTGAGAACCTATCAACTTCTGACTACTTAGAAAAGGCCAATGAAATTGGCGAATGAAATTTGCATGCCGGGCTCCGCCTCCGGATGTCCAGTATAAAACGAAGCCGGCGTGCTTCATTCATTCACCTGTGGTCTGAGGAGCCTGAGAGTCTTTCACGACTGCTGCAGCGGGCGATACGCGTTGTGGCATGAAGGACACAACGTCTCGTTCCCTCCATCAGGGAACTGAGGTTACATCCGTAACCAAGATGTTCCCTTTCCCACTGGGCTCAGATATTCGCCGCCCAAAAATTTGGGGGCTATCTGCATGTTATGAGAAAAGACGTCTTACCCTGTATAGCGATTGTACTGAACAAGAGAGAGCTACGTCAGCATCCTTATGCGTGGCGTGGATATTGGGAGAAAAAGAAAAGGCAATTTACCGAAGCAGAGACTGTCAAGGATAGTATGCTTGCATCAATTGAAGAGGTGGTTACAGACGAGAAAACCTGAAAAAGCTTGCTTGATTCAATCAAGAAAATTCCATTATCAGACACCACAGCTATAAGGAAAGTGGAGGCCCTGGCATCGGACGTCTTTGAGACTCTCTTGGATGCACTGAGGAAGGCGCAGGTACTTCCGGCATACGGCACCACCTTTTCCACCAGTTATTGTCAGATATGCCAGCCTAAAATAATGACTTGCTTATCCACAATGATATTAGATGGCTTAGTAAAGGAAATGCATTGAGACGTTTTTGTGAACTAGAGGAGGAGATCCTAAATCCGGCCCTGCATTTGGGATGCTTTTCATGAACTGGCCCCCATGAAAAACTAATTGAAAAGCCCTGGCCTAGGCCATCTTTATGTAGAGGAACAATTATTTTTATTCAGATCCTCAAGAGAGTTCTTTGCCATGAGGTGCCATGTTGAACTTCCGGTGATAACACCAAATTTAACACAGTTGCTCCCCATTCACACTAATATAACCTTGTAACACTAATGAATCACAAGACACGGGGGAGAGGAAAATGGCTCATTGAGCCCAATTTGGACATTTTCACTTAGGGGTGTAGTCACTTCTGTTGCCAACGGTTTAGACATTAATGGCTGTGTGTCTAGTTATTTTGAGGGGACAGCAATAATAAATACTAAGTTATACTAGTTATAGCAATAAATAAGTTATACAAGCTGTACACTCACTTACATTTCTTTGTAGTAGTGTCATTTCTTCAGTGTTGTCACATGATGTCACGATGAGCAGAGGGAAAACAAGGAGTGGATCCATATGCAGTTAAAGGTGTTTAATATGAAGTCCAAAGGTGTACACAAAGGGGTAAATCCAGGCAGGGAACATAAAACAAGGATAGCGATACAAACATACATACAATAATCCACACCAGACAACTGAACACAAGGGCTATAAATACACAGATGAAGGGACAAACAGGTAATAAGACACAGGTGACAACAATACATGATAACGAGACAAAGCATGATGGGAACTGAAGTCCTTGCAAAACATAGACAGAACACAGAGTGGAATGGCGCCCTCAGGTGGCGAACAGAGGTCCCAGCACCAGGGCGTGACATAGCCCCCCCTTAAGGGACGGATTCAAGACGCCCTCAAAAATAACCAGGTCCTGGAGGGCGGTGGAGCGGAGGCGGAACTGGGGGAGGGTTGGCGGGCCAGGCCCATGAAGGGGAACAGGACCTGGGGTCAGGCAGCCAGGCAGGTCTGGAAACCTGGGCGTGGCAGGCAGGGAGGAAACTCTGCGGGTTTGGAAGCAGCCACCGGTGCGTACGAGCAGCGCACAGCCCAGACACACAGCAGAGCAGCTGCCACTACTGGCAGAGCTGATTCCATGGACAACTCCTCAGGAATGGGCGCCACCGGACTTGGGACCACCTGACATGGGACCACTGCAGGCATACTGCCCCCCTCAGGGAGATGCGGTGTGTGTAAAGATCATTTAAACTGTCCAAAAATAGTTCTACAAGAACACAGTCCAGGTATTGAGAGAAATGAGCAATGTCCAGGAAAGTTTGAATATGGTCCTCGAGGGAAGTTTTAGCTTGCCGGAGTCGGGCCAAACGTTCTGCTGGATCCGTAGTTAATGAATTATTCTGTCATGATGAGCAGAGGCAAAACAAGGAGCGGATCCATATGCAGTTAAAGGTGTTTTATATGAAGTACACAGAGGGGTAAATTCCAGGCAGGGAACATCATCAATGGAGCTCCGATATTACGATTCACCATGGCAACGGCTCAAAAAAAGCAACATGGCCGCAGAAAGCACTTGAGAGTGAGGCACACTTTCCGCTCTGCATACAGTGGATTTACTGATGAGCTAAAAATGACTTACGTTTATATTATTAAATAGATACATGTACCAATAAACACATACATTAATCATTAAATGAATTTAACAACAGAAATAAGACAGAAATAATAAAAACTTGTATGTTCTCACTCGCCATGAGTTCACTAGTTATCAGATAGAGTCAGATGTCATGGTGCAGGGTATAGGACATCTGTAGGACATCTGTAGGGCATCAAACTCTCGTGCAAAGACTGATTACCGGTTCAAACCCTGCTCTGAGCAGATTTGAGTTGGAATGACTGCACGTCAAAATTAATTGTTTATTACCTTTATCGCTTCATTTCTGCATGTATGTCTGTATTTATTCATGCACTTTATTTATATACTTTATTCATGCACTTTATATGTTTTATTAAGTAATTTCTAATCGTCCATAGAAAATTATCCTCTGATGTAATACACGTACGGTGGCTGATGTTATTGATGTAAGGATGGATTAAATATATGTTGATATATCTAATTCACTGTAAAGAAAAACGGTACAGTTTTAATAAAATTGCACGGGGAAATGACAAACTTCCACTCGTGTCCTAAATTCCTCTCCTGAAATCAAAGTACATCCCAATGAATTAATGCAGCCTCTTCTGAACTCTCTATTAAAGCACATATGACATACAGTATAAGTCACTGAGATGTTGTCTGTGTGATCAAAATGTGTGCCATGAATGACTGCATTAATGAATGAATGAATGAGTTACACCACTTGTTCTTTAAAAGGGGGAGGAGATGGAAAGAAACTCTGGGTTTACCAAAGAAAACCTGCTCCCGACCAGGTTAGGTTCACAGAGTAAGTTACTATGGCTACTGACTAGTATAAGAGTATAAGTTACCTCTCCTTCAGAAACGGGGTTGAGTTACAATACATGATAACGGGACAAAGCATGATGGGAACTGGAGTCCTTACAAAACATAGACAGAACACAGAGTTGAATGGCGCCTTCAGGTGGCAAACAGAGGTCCCAGCAACAGGGCGTGACACATGAAAAGATTTACTAAAATGTGAGGGGTGTACTCACTTCTGTGAGATACTGTATATGTGAAATATACTAAGGGAGCATTAATTGAATATATGTTTAAAATAGATTTAAATATACCAGGAAACTAATTTGTTAACAAATATCAAAGATTAATTTATGGACATATAGTGCAAAAAAATATATTTACATAGATGCGCATGTAAACTTATTTACATATACAGGAAATAAATATATGTAAATGTAACCATTACAAATATATTTACACATGTTTAATATTAATGACAAATATTAAAAAGTGGCTAAAATCGAATATTTAAATATTTTTTTTACATTTTTTTCTTATTTAATATTTTAACATTTAAATATACAAATTACATATATTATTAATATATGTCAACCTATGTAACTTCTGTATGGGTACAGCGTTCCAATTTGTACATTTAAAAGCATAAGAATTATTTTGTGTATCTGTGCAATGTTCAGTAAGTGTTTATCATGATAGTAGTTTTATTATTGTTGTTGTTGATTATTTGCCTTATTTGTCTGTATGTCTTCGAGAGTATAATAAAGTATACTTTACTTATATCTTCAATAATATGCTGAATAAGGTGAAACATTGAGAGGTTTGGATTTTTTTACTGCAACATCTATCAGTACAGTAGGTAGGTACCGATGCTAATTCAAACATAACAAGTCTATAATTTATCATCAAAGATACATGTGAGAAAAAGTCAAAGTAATACAAACCAAGCACAAAACCTATATCCTCAAGCAACTAATCAAGCAACTGCACATGCAGATCTAAACACAAGATTACATAAGATAATGAAGTCTAATTTGAGTACTTAAGCATGTAAATATTCATCAGGATAGCAGAAGTAGATACAAGCTTGTGGCTGTGGCTTCAGTGGCATAGTGAGTAAGCCGTCTGACAAGAAGTCTGATGTTACATATGAATGCAAGTTCAAATCCGCCTTTTGCAGAAGTCACTCTTCTATGTTTTCACATCACATATCAGATCGTGCTGTTATACATCTTTGGAAAACGTACAGAATCTCTGAATCTAGGACGTATATATTTTAACAGTTTTTTTTGTAAATATTTGATCTGTTTTTAATCATCATTTTGAGTCTAATCTGGGCGGAGTCTTTGACAAAAAATGCCAATTATCTCAGCTGTTTTATCAAAATGATGAAGATAGAAAAATACGGTTAACTTTGTTGAAAAGCAGAGACTCTGTTCTTTCGTTTGATATATTGTTTGTCCATATATGTGTAGTGATTTGGTTGACTAGTGTTTTGTATGTTTTATTTCATTATCGGTTGCTCTTTGTGTATTAAATATATCACTAAGGCCCATGTTGGCCAAGTACATATCTCTGCAGGCCGGAGCGCGTTAGAATGGGGCTTGGACTCCAAAATTGGGTGATAACCTCCAAAAGGGGGCGGAATCGCCACTCGCAATACGGCGTGTCATAAGCTCTGCAGCACTGCATGAGGTATCACATGCCTACAGTATAGACTTCATTTACTTTTCAAAATAAAGTTCACAAATTAAACAGTCTTTAGGTTTAGGGTGATGGTAGGGTAGGGGAATATTTCCCCAGAGTTGTTAGGTTTAGGGTGATGGTAGGGTAGGGGAATATTTCCCCAGAGTTGTTAGGTTTAGGGTGAGGGTAGGGGGATATATAGAATGACAGAATGTAAAACAGATTAAGGTTAGTGGGTAATACGCCATGTGTAGCGTCTCTGCCAATAGGAGAAAGAAATGCCCTGTTTTGGATCGTCCACCTCATGTTGGAGCCCTCACCCCCATTTGGAGCACTCCGGGATGCAGACATACCCGTCTCAGGTTGGCGGGGTGACGCTAGTGGGCAATAGTTAGCCTTGCGTAAAAATGAACAAGTTACACTGCCAGCAGTGAGAAGCATACACAGCTCAATTCACATTGTATTGTTGTGTTTATTGCTGTTACAGGCACGGGCGCCATATAGGGGGGGAAAGTTAGGACAATTCCAAGGGCCCATGACTGACAGGTGCCCCAAAAAATAGATAAAAACTCATATAAAATTATTAAACCATCATCATTCAGTATATATATGTATATAATAATACAATTAATGATCTCTTTGTTTTTACTTGTTTTTGGCAGTAAAAGTTAAATATCCCCATTGACCAAAAAGTAAACATCCATATTGACCGCCCACCCCCCTGTATCGGCATGAAATGGTCCTGCCTTAGCGCACTCAGTGACGGTTTAGTTGCAGTCAATAGATGCGCCAGAACTACAGAGACCACAATGTTGCCTAGTAAGTTAGTAACGTTAAATGAAAATCTGGTTTTCAAAAAAGGAAAGAGAGAAAAGAGAGAGAGGAAAGGGTGTCAAACTGTAACCCAGTTTTTCACCAAGAAAGGTGGGTAGCCTACAGTTTGTGAGTGGTATTAACCTGTTGGCTTAATGTCCATAGTGAAATAAGCTAGCTAGCTACAGACTAGTGTTAGCCTACAATTAATACCCTTTAATCAGTGCAGGGAAACGTTTAGCAAGATATTCATATTAATCATTGTCCCTGCCCCTTTTAGCAGACTTAACAACAGATGATTCATCAGCACCCCAGTCTCCCCATGTCACTGGTACTGTTAGTTTGTTATGACTCATTTATATAGCTCATTTGAATTTATGGTCGCCTGGAAGTTTGGAGCTGTAATAATCTTAGAATAAGATAAAACGAGTATGGTATAAAATACATTACTGTGCAATACACCATCTTTTAAGGAATGAAGAGGGAATCATTTAGATATGAAACATGCAAGGATTATAAGTACATTGACCTGTAGTTTGTTCAAGAATGCAAATATAAACAGAATACAACTTAGCACACATGCCTTTGAGGTTATAGGTGAGGCAGAATAACATGAGGGCAAGCATACAATGTGGAGATATACGTGTATACATATTTAGAGCATTCTTTTTTGGCTAAGGATGACTGACTCCGTTCCACCCCTCTGCTGCCTCTGCATTCACTTCCTGTTTGGTGACTATTTACTCTGAGACCACATGAAATCTCATTGCGAAGTATTGCCAGTATATCTGCCATACCAAGCGTATCCCTGTATTCTCTGCCTGTTTAGTGTGTATGATTCTGCCTGGATATATATTCTCTGATTACCTGGATTACCCCTTTGTTTTGGTTGCATGGTTGGACTGATGTTTCTGGATTTTACTCACTGCCTGCTTAATCACCTTTGCCTTTGGATTAACCACATGTTTGTTGTATGTCGGACAGTCATCTTGGTTTTGACCCTTTGCCTCTCTACTCGACTTTGTTTATGCTACTCAATTAATAAACTACCGCTTTACCGATACCGATATGTCAGGATAGGATGGACTAGTTTATACTAGAATTTAAATTATAAATGGGGCATTACTAAAGCTCACATATTACAGACCACCTGGCTTAGCAAATTGCATGATCATGACTTAAATAACTATTGTTATGTTTCTGAGCAAGCATGTAGCGGCCAGACTTAATGATTATTAGTTTACCCGGCAACCTCTGACTAAAGATCAGAACTGACAGTTTTGTGATCGTGAGATCCACGAACCTGGCCGGCGTGACACTCTGTGCGACTGCAGGTCCCAATCGAAAGAATAACTATAAATAATAAAGTATGAAGATTTACAGATAAATGAAATTATGATCAACAGATACATTTTAAATGTCATACAAGTTATTTTATATTATAGTGTAGCAAGTTCAGAGTTGTGGGGAAGGAAGAGGAGGAGTGACTTACACAGGCTTTTATACAAGTTCCACACACACACACGTGAGATTCTTAACGTAAAGTACAGGTGGAGGCACCGTAAGATTCTTTATCTATTAACAGAGTCCTTCCGTAGATTCCACTTAGATAGCACTCTTGTGTCCACAGACTGCGTTAGTCCATAAGTCTCTCTCTGACTGTGTGCTGTAAATTGACACTGCTCCGTCCACTGGACGATATCTGGTGCGTCCTTTTTAGTAAGATCAGTCAGCCTGCTGGTGAGGTCTGAATAGTTAGGCACGAAGCGCCTGTAATATCCCAGGAACTGTCTTACCTCCTTTTTGGTCTTAGGCCTTGGACATGTCGCAACGGCTACGGTCTTGTTAATTTGGGGCCGCACCTGTCCGTGACCCAAGTGGAAGCCCAGATAGCTAACCTCCACTCGCCCAACCGCACACTTCTTCGGGTTGGCCGGAGCTCCCCCAGGACTGCCCCTCAAGTGCTGGATATTTCATATGGGGTTGGAGGATACGATCCATAAGACCCTGAAAGGTGGCCAGTGCTCCGAACAACCCGAACGGAAGTGTGACAAATTGATGCAATCCTAACAGTGTTGTGAAGGCGTTTTTTTCTTTGGATATTTTCTGGGTGGAATCTATGGTTCACGAGGCGCTGAACGGCATTACTCCCCCAGCTGGTGTCCCTGAGAGCTCATTGCTCGTTCCACATTCGGTCCGAACCAGCGTCCTCCAGTGGGGACATTCCTCCAAACTAACTTCTCGTAACCTCGCGCTAATCAAGCAACGGTTTTGGTGGCCCTCCGTGGCGCGGGACGCTCACGAGTTCGTCTCGGCCTGCCCAGTCTGCGCGACTAATAAGTCTTCCAACCGTCCCCCGGCGGGACTCTTGCGGCCGTTGCCTACCCCTTCGAGACCTTGGTCCCACATTGCCATGGACTTTGTCACGGGACTTCCTTCTTCCTGTGGCAATTCCATGGTCCTAACCGTGGTGGATAGGTTCTCGAAGGCGGTATATTTTATTCCCCTTCCTAAGCTCCCATCAGCGAAGGAGACCAGGGCCGTCGTGCTAGATAACGTTTTCCGCATCCATGGCCTTCCCGTGGACGTGGTCTCTGACAGAGGCCCCCAGTTTGTTTCCAAGTTTTGGGCTGAGTTCTGTCGACTATTGGGAGCCAATGTCAGCTTATCCTCTGGGTACCACCCACAAACAAATGGGCAGTCCGAGTGGGCTAATCAAGATCTCAAGAGGGTCCCGCATTGCGTCGCCTCATCAGAACTGTTGTCTTGGAGTTCTAAGATAGCCATGGTCGAGTATGCTCACAACTCCCTCCAGGTGTCGTCTACGGGTCTTTCCCCCTTCCAGTGTTGCCTAGGTTACCAGCCCCCGTTGTTTCCGTCCCAATAGGCAGACGCCACCGTCCCTTCTGCTCAGGCGTTCGTTAACTGGTGTCTTTGCGTCTGGAGAGTTGCCAGACGAGCCCTCATTCTCACATGATGACGCAACCAAGCGTCAGCCAAACGTCAGCACTCCAAGGCCTAAGATAGCCATGGTCGAGTATGCATGTATTATGTACAGTCGTGCCATGTGACAATGATGGCGCCAGTGTGTGTGGCCTGCCGTCAGTCAATGCCTGTGCTGTGTGTGTTTTTGCTGTTTGTTTTGCTCCTTGCTCTAGATGTCGACTCTCTACGGGTGTATGATCGCCAAACACTGTTGAGGTGGAAGGCCCATCTCGCACGTTGTTCTACGCCTACTCGGACTGAGATTGGAATTGTGCCTGGCCTCGTTGTTCCTTGACACTTGCTGGACCCTGTCGACGCCTGGCGAATACTTGTCGTCGGCCCGGAAGAGGTGTTCCGGCCTCGCGGCCCCTGCTCTCTTCATCCCCGCTGGCGCAGGGTGAATCACAGTAACTTGCGACCGCTGTGTCGGGTTCCCCGAACGGCCAACGCCGCTGTCCCGCCAGTTCCTGCCAGGATTGGCCTGGTAAATGCTAGATCACTGCGAACAAGACTTTTGTCTTAAAGGATTTTTTCACGTCCTGAGGATTGGATTTCCTCTGTGTTACTGAGACATGGCTGAGTGTCCAGCGCTTTTACTGACCTTTTACCCAGTGATTGCTGCTACTTTAACTCCCCGCGGACGTCGGGCCGAGGAGGAGGAATAGCGACCGTCTATAAGAGTCATTATAGATGTAAGCAGCTATTGCTGTCATCCTCTTTCACCAGCTTTGAACTGAGCTTATTTGAGCTTGGTAGCTCTCACACCGTGTTGTGTGCTGTGGTCTATCGGCCTCCCAAGTACAATAAGGACTTTTTAAATTATTTTTCAGATTTTTTGGCAGAAATCAAGCCTAAATATGACCGTGTTCTTATTGTTCGGGATTTTAATGTTCATGTGTGTTGTCCTGATAAGCCAATGGCAAATGTTTTTTTAAACCTCATTGATTCTTTTAATCTTGTGCAATCTGTGTCTGGACCCACACAAGAACAAGGAAACACACTTGATCTTGTCTTATCATATGGTTTGCCTGTTTTTAACCTAGAGATATGTGACGCATTGTTTTCTGATCATATGCCTGTATTATTTGAGGCTGCTCTTGTCTGTAATTCAGTTAAAACTCGCGCTGGTGCTCGGCGCTGTCGCATTATAAATACTTCCACTGCTGCCCAGTTTTCAGTTACTTTCAGTCAGAACGCCATCATCCCTCAGTCGGTGTGCACTACTGAGGAGCTTAGCTCATGGTTTCATTCCACCTGCCAAACTGCTTTAGACACTGTGGCTCCATTAAAACCCAGGCTACCTAAAACTAAATCTGAGCCCTGGCTAAACGACACAACTCATGCTGTCAGACGTGAGTGCCGTAGGGCTGAGCACAAGTGGAAGAAGGACAAACTGCAGGTGTCTTTTCAAATGTTAAGGGACTACTGGCGTCATTATCAGAAAACTGTGAAAGTTGCTAAAAGTAAACATTTCTCAGATATTATCCTGTCAAATTGTCACAAGGCTCGCGTTTTGTTTAACACTATTGACGCACTTCTTAATGCCCCACAGATGCCTGTATGGAGGCGTCCACTGCTGTGTGTGAAAACTTCCTTCACTTTTTTATTGACAAGGTCACTTCAATTAGGGCTCAAATCTCACCTTCATTTTATGACCCCTTAATCTCTGGCCCCTGCTCTGCAGTTTTTGACCAGTTTGAGCCTGTGACCCTTTCCTGTTTACTGGACATTGTTTGTCAATTGAAACCCTCAGGTTCTCCAAAGGATGCTGTCCCTCCCCGACTATTTAAGGAGGTTTTCCCCACTGTAGGACCATCTGTTATTGCAGTCATTAATAGCAGTCTGTCCTCAAGTGTGGTCCCAGAAAATTTTAAACATGCTGTAGTACAACCTCCGATTAAAAAACCTGCTCTAGATCCTGCAAACATTGCAAATTACAGGCCTATCTCTAAACTGCCTTTCCTTTCAAATATCCTGGAGAAGATTGTGCACAGTCAATTAATGGCATTTATGGAAGATAATAATATTCTAGAGGCTTTCCAATCCGGTTTTAAAACCTTGCACAGCATAGAATCATCTCTTTTAAGAGTTTTTAATGATATATTTTTAGCTACTGACTTTGGTGACTGTGTTATCATTGTGATTTTAGATTTAACTGCTGCATTTGACACAGTGGATCATGAAATATTGATCTCACGTTTAAAGCAGTGGGTGGGCATTAGGGGCATAGCACTGGAGTGGTTTAGGTCATACTTGGCTGATCGAACTTTCTGTGTCAGCCTTGGTGACTGTGTATCCTCCTCTACTCCTCTCCCGTGTGGGGTTCCACAGGGCTCAGTTCTTGGCCCTCTCCTTTTCTCTCTCTATTTGCTTCCACTTGGTTCCATACTTAGGAAGCACGGCATTTCATTCCACTGTTATGCAGATGACAGTCAGATATATGTGCCTCTTAAAAAGAAAGATGCATACTCTGTCAAACTGCTACTTAAGTGTCTCGATGACATAAAGGCCTGGATGGCTCTGAACTTTTTAAATTTCAATGATGAAAAGACGGAAGTAATGTTTTTTGGTGGCACCACTGGGACCCCCCTGTAGATCTAGGTTCCTTGGCCCAGTATAGTAAACCTAGCATCAAAAACCTTGGGGTTAAAGTGGACCCGGAGCTTAAGTTTAGTGGTCAGATCAAGGCGGTTGTTAAATCAAGCTTCCCCCATTTTAGCCTCACTCCACTGGCTGCCTATTTAATTTAGGATCCAATTAAAAATTATTTTATTTGCTTTTAAAGCCCAGAACGGTCTTGCCCCGCCGGACCTCTCTGAGCTTCTACACCCTTATATACCCACACGCTCGCTCAGGTCAGATGATCAGCTGCTCCTGAGTGTGCCTAAAACTAAGCGGAAGCTAGAGGGGACCGTGCCTTTGCTGTGTCGGCTCCTAAATTATGGAATGGTCTGCCTCTGCACGTTAAACAGGCCTCTTCGTTAAAACCCATCTCTTCACTATGGCCTTTGACACCCAGTAAGATTTTATTCCATTCCATTTTCTACCGCTTGTCCGAACTACCTCGGGTCACGGGGAGCCTGCGCCTATCTCAGGAGTCATCAGGCATCAAGGCAGGATACACCCTGGATGGAGTGCCAACCCATCGCAGGGCACACACACTCACTCATTCACTCACGCACTCACACCCTACGGACAATTTTTCCAGAGATGCCAATCAACCTACCATGCATGTCTTTGGACCAGGGGAGGAAACCGGAGTACCCGGAGGAAACCCCCGAGGCACGGGGAGAACATGCAAACTCCACACACACAAGTCGGAAGCGGGAATCGAACCCCCAACCCTGGAGGTGTGAGGCGAACGTGCTAATCGTGATGCTTTCCCATCACAAAGATCATCAACCCAGTAACCGTTCGCCTCAAATTACCCCTCTCTCTTAAGCAAGTCCACCCCCGCGTTTCATGTGGCAAAATTAAGCCCGTAGTTCGCTCCCCTCTTCAACCCTCCAACCTCTGCCCCCCGCCCCCTAGGCTTTTCGAGGGGTCACCGGCCTACACGGTACGACGACTCCTCCATGTAAAGACGGCAGGGAAGAGGTCATCAATGCCTGTTAGACTGGAAGGGCTATGGTCCGGAGGAGAGATGCTGGATTGCCGCTAGAGACATATTGGACCGCTCCCTTATTTATTGTTTCCTCCGCTAGAGTAGCTGTCTGGATGCCATGTGGCATCTTTGAGGAGGGGGTTCTGTCAGGCTCTGACTTTTAGTTTGTTTTACTGTTGGATTGTTTTTCCCCTTCACTTCTCTCCCACCCGGTTCCCCATTCAGCTACTCAGCGCCGTTAATTACTTAATTAGTTAATTATTTCCCCAAAATGTATTCATCTATTTTAGCCACTGCTGTCCCTGTTCTCAGCGTGGCGATGTATTTGTTTGTTTCCCGCATTGTGCTATGTACTAATGCTTTGTTCTCTACTCTACTGTTCACAAGGCAGGATTTAATCTCTGCATCTCTCCCCAGGGAGGCGATAACTGAGAGAGCCGGTTTTGGACTGTTTTCCCGTACGGCTTTTTGTCTCTCGTTTAATCTTGCGGATACCCGGCGTTTTTCTCGCCCCACTGGAGTGAACAGTTGTTTTTTGATTGTGTTGCTGCCAGGAGTACCCTGTCGCATTGTGTTCAATTGGATTTACCTTTTTGCATTTTTTTTTTTGGAACAAACTCTGTTTAACTCATACCTTCATCTGAGTCCTTTTCCCGACCATGACATCTATCCAATCAATGTGCCTCATTTATAGAAATTAAGATCATACTGTTTGTGATGTTTTTGTGGCCCATTTAGTGTACAATACCATTTTCACATTACACATTTTTGCCTTACAGTCTCAACACAAAAGACTAGTGAGTTAGGTTTTATAAGGACATACACAGCAGCCATATTACCATATAAATCTATATCAGCCTTTGCACCTGTTTCCAGGCCTTCCCGCTTTCTAATGTCTGTCCAGCGCTGGAAAGATTTTCCAATATTAATGCAGGTCTTATTACTCGTCTGATCGTAACACTTTATTAACAAGTAATTTACCTTTTCTCTTTTGTATTTTCTCCAGCATCTCTCTTTCCATAATCTCAGACAGGCAAAGCACTAACATAACAAACCCAATGATCTTGCAACATCTTCAGCTCCTTGACCGACCACACCCTCTACATCAGTGCTCACACCACGGTTTACCCGATCTCTGCCACCGGACTTTTAACGGACTACATTTCCCCATCATGCACCACTCCGTCAGCCATCTTTGATTTCCTCACCACCTGCACCCAATTACCCGGACACTATTTAAGCTTGTTGATTTTCCCTTTCACGTTGTCTGGTCTTGACGTCATCTGCACTTGTTTACATGTGGATGTTACTTGTACCTAGAACATGAGTATTCCAGTTTATCCTTTCAGTTTGTTTACATGTATTCGCTACTTGACCAGTTTTTGATAAACCTTGTTTCTTTTTCCTTTTTTGCATTTTGGACTATATATTTTGGATATTGCCTTTTTTCATTTTTGAATAGTTTTTAGTTTTAAAAACCTTTTATAACTTATCTTTTTGTGGTTTTCCCATCACTCCTGGCCTGCGCAAGACTTTGGGGTTTTAAGAGTCAGTTTGCCCTCGCATGACAGATCTATAAAAATGACTGGATTGCTCATGATGTTATTACACAGAAGCCAACATCTCCTCCATGTTGGTATGCCAAAAACATTCTATTAAATTAATAGGGGAGTTGTCACATATTAATGATCAAACAGTAGGCTACCTTACCAGTCCCTCTTTTGCATCAATAGTATTCCCGTACATTCTTATAAAGCAAATGTCTTAAGCATGTAAATGGTTATTGGTTATTAGATATAGTGAGTGAGTGACATTAATCTTCATTACAGTAGCGTACATTATCATGAATGAGACACCTCAACATATAACAAATGCGTTCTTTTTGAAATCTAAATACAGACTGAATGGGATGGTTTCCCGTACAGGGTTTAAGACTAGTGCTATACTAAAGTAAATGTTAGAGCTGTCTTAACTGAAAACATCTTGCATTTACATATCCTAAAATACACCAGTGCCATTGTTTTGTCTCAAAACAAGGGATGTTTTTGCATGCCATGATTGTAAAAACTACTTCAATGTCCAAATTTAACTAAGGTCTAGTCCTGTCTAAAGATAATCCCTGTGCGGGAAACCACCCCTATATGTTCTTAAACCCATAAAACTTTATTTCTACACGTTTACACAAGTGTGATTACAACAGTGTGCAGCAGAGACATGTTATTGTTGGTTCTGACATAACATAATAATAATAATGCATTTTATTTCATGGCGCCTTTCAGAACACCCAAGGTCACCTCACAAGCAATATACAGGTCACTACATAAAACAAAACACACAACAAACAAACAGCATATACATATAAAGTGCAATAAAGTCTCAATAAAACATATTAAAAAGTTATAAAAAAGCCTGTTGAAAAAGATATGTCTTAAGACGCGTTTTAAAAGTCAACAAGCACTCGCTATTGCGAACATCAAGAGGAAGAGAGTTCCATAGGCGGGGAGCAGCATAACTAAAGGATCTGGCACCCATAGTAGTAAGTCGAATCCGAGGTACCACAAGAGAAATTGAGGATGAAGATCTGAGTGCACGTAAAGGAGTGTAAACATGAAAAAGTTGAGTAAGATATTGTGGTGCAAGATTATGAAGTGCCTTATAAGTGAGTAGCAAGATTTTGAATTCAACTCTATGTTTAACCAGAAGCCAGTGCAATTGCTGGGAGAACTGTAGAAATGTGCTCAGTATAAGGTGTTCTAGAGAGAACACGAGCTGCAGAATTCTGAACCATTTGGAGGGAATACCTGTGAGAAGAGCATTGCAGTAGTCGATACGTGAAGTGACTAGTGCGTGGATAAGAACTGCAGTATTACTATTTGAAAGAAAGGGACGGAGACGGTTAATATTGCGCAGATGGAAATATGCAATCCGCGTGATATTGTTAATTTGAGCTTTAAAAGATAGTGTGCTATCCATGATGACACCCAAACTTTTAACCTGAGAGGACGGACAGATTGCAGTATTGTCAACGTATAGAGAAAAACAATTATATTTAGACACAACAGATCTATTGCCAACAAGCAGAGCCTCAGTTATGTTGCCATTTACCTTCAAGAAGTTTGCTGAGAGCCAATCTTTAATCTCAGCTAAACAGCTTGACAAAGATGGCGGAGGAAAATAACCGGTGGGTTTGGCAGACAGGTAAAGTTGGGTGTCATCCACATAACAGTGAAAATTAATGTTATATTTCCTTATAATATAACCAAGAGGGAGCATATAGATAATGAAAAGAAGCGGGCCCAACACAGAACCCTGGGGAACACCAGTGGTGACTGTCGATATTCTTGAATGAAAACCTTTTAATTGAATACGCTGACTGCGTCCAGATAGATATGACCTAAACCAAGACAGAGCAGTGCCAGTAATACCAATGGAAGCTAACCTGTCAAAAAGTATCTTATGTGAGACAGTATCAAAGGCAGCGCTCAAGTCAAGAAGGACAAGTATGGTTAGAAGCCCGGAGTCTTCTGCCAACAGTAGATCATTGGTTATTTTGACAAGAGCAGTCTCAGTACTATATGGTGGGGACGAAAACCAGATTGGAATTGTTCATACAAGTTATTATTGGAGAGATGTTCATTAATTTGAATTGCAACACACTTTTCTATTACCTTAGAAATAAATGGTAAATTTGAAATTGGACGTAAATTGTCAAAATTAAATGGATCACCTCCTGGTTTCTTAAGTATGGGTGTAATAATAGCAGATTTAAGAGATGGAGATACAAAACCAGAACCAAGTGAAGCGTGAGCAATTTTAGTAATCAACGGCAAAAGGGCTGGTAAACAAGCTTTCACTAAAGAAGTTGGTAGAGGGTCTAACTGATTTACCTATCAGACCCACTATCTCTGAAGTGGTTGGAAGTGTAAAAGTAGAGAAAACAGAGTTGGAAGGTGCGTGAGTGATAGACTGACAGGAGTCATTGTGGAGAGTACCAGTAAGTAGTTGCTGATGTACATTTTCAACCTTAGATGCAAAAAAAGTCAAAAAACGATCACATAAATCAGTGGAATACATATCAGATGGCAAAGAATCAGATGGTTTCAGAATATTGTTTACCACCAAAAAAAAGAGACCTGGAGTTCCCATTGCTAACTTCAATTATGTTGGAGTAGTAATCGGATTTAGCTTTAGTCAGTGCATTTTTATAATTTTGAATATGTTCAGCATACATTTCTTTATGAACAAAAAGGCCAGACATGAGATACAGCCGCTCTAACCTACGGCCTTTAGTTTTTAGTTCACGCAGTTGAGGTGTAAACCAAGGAGCTGAATGTACAAATGAAACAGTTCGAGTTTTCATAGGTGTGAATTCATCTAAAATCATGTTCAGTCCATCATCATAATATTTTACCAGTTCATCAACAGTAGAAAAATCTGATTTACTGGAGAGGAAGGCAAGTTCATCAGCAAAAGTAGGCACATCAACGTTCTTAATATTCTGGAATGTAATCTGGCGACACAAGTTTACCTTAAAGATGGCCAGTTTGGCACACAATGACACCAGAAAGTGATCTGATATGGATAGATCAGAAACAGTACAATTAAAAGGTGTTATACCAGAGCAGCAAACAAGATTAAGAATATGCCCCTTAGTATGAGTGGGCAATGTGTTAAATTGTTGTATACCAAAGCAATACAAACATGATACAAATTCACTTGTAAATGCATTGCTGACATTATCTATATGAATGTTAAAATCACCTAGAAGGATAACATTTGAAGATATGGAACATAAGTAAGTCAAGAGTTCAGATATTTCTGTTAAAAAGGCATTATTGCTCTTAGGAGGGGGGTAGATATAGTTATGAGGATGGTAGGAATCGCACCATTAATTTTTAAGGCAATTGATTCAAAAGAGGAATATGTAGACAAAGTTAACTGATATACTTTCAATTTTCTTTGTAAAGTATTGCTAGCCCCCCTCCCCTTCCCGTATCACGAGATTTACAAACATAACTATATCCTGGGGGGAACAGACTGGTTTAGATGAAAAAAGTCATCTGGTTTCTGCCATGTCTCAGTTAAACAGAAAAAGTCAAACTCACGGTCAGACAGTAGATCACACACCAAGGGTCCTTTAGTGGAAAGTGATCGTATATTAAGTAATCCAAAGGAAAAATTGGGTAACATGCGCTCTCTCTGGTCTCGTCTTCACTCTCGTTTCCTTGTTTAGCTTTCCATTAGTGTTTCTTTCCCCACAACTGCCTTGTGTTATTTACCCCCTGTTAGTCTCCCTATATAATGCCCTTGTGTCTGCTGTAGTGTTTGTTCGTACTGGTACTTATGCTTACACTAACGTGTTCGCACTACCTGTTTTTGCCGAGTGTTGTTTTATAGCTTGCCTGGTTGCTTCGTTGCCTTGTATGTACCCAATCGTTGGCCCTGACCCCTCATTAGCCTTAAGGGACAACTCATAAAGTCTAAAATAATAAACTTGGGGGTCCTCTGGTTTTTCATTAAACTAGACTACTAAAAGCCCAGAATTATAATATATATAAATATATGATATATATAATATTGTGGTGGAGTAGGCGGGGCGAGACCGTGAGTCGAGTAAGTGTTAATGAGCGTCAGCTGTGCACGCACCGGCCTCGTATCACGAAGGAGAGCAGGAGCATAAGAGAACGAGCGACCGGACCGTCAAAGAAAGAGGACCGGGCCCGGACACATGTTGAGTTGATTTATGTTTATGTTTGTGTTGCCGGCAGTCGTCCGTGAGGGGCTGCCGGCTGTTTATTTACTTCCATGTTTTGTTTGGTTATTATGATTAAAGTTTGTTTAAATGTTCGCCGGTTCCCGCCTCCTTCCTTCCTTCTATTGAATCTTTCTACAAATATATATAAATATAATATATATAAATATTTTAAATCTTTTGAACATTGCGTTGCAAAACTTTAGCGTTTCCCCAGCAAACATGAGCTCCAACTTTGACAATCTGATCTCGCACAGGAATGACATTCGTTTTTCTTATTCTGCTTAGGTTTTATGGATTATTTTCATATACTTGAGCTATATTATCTGTATAAGAGTCACGTTTTAAACACTTATATGCTTCTGCATACTTTGACTGGCTGGTTTGGCAGCACTGTACAAACAGCCACTATTGACTTTGATGTGTCCTCATCTGTTGGTTCGACACAACGTCTGGCTCCCTCCATCAGGGACAGAGGTTACATCCATAACCAAGACATTTTTCTGAATAAATTTTTTACTATTGTTATGTATTCAGCGATATTGCCAGTGGTTCTCTCTTTCTCGCTCTCTCTCTCTTTAGTCTGTCTCCTGGCGGTGTGACCCAAATTGATGGAGTTCCTGATTGGACTGTTCCTTTCCGGGTTTGGTTTTCAAGGGCTGCTCTAACACTCCTAAAGGTCCTTTTGGGCCATTTGGGTTCTTGTTGGGTTTACCCCAAGTTTGCTTACGTTTGACCCTTGAATTCTGATTTTGTTATGTTTTTTAGTTATTATCAAGATGTTAGTTTGAGAATCTTTGTAATTCCGTTACTTTGTTTTTTCGTTAGTTTTGATGATTTGTCATTGTTCTTAATTTAAGGGAAGTAGGGAGTGTGTCGCCATCTTTATTTGGATGTATTCATTTTTCCCTCTGTTTTTAATTTAGGGAGTTAGGGTAATTGATTGTCTGTTTGTTTCTTTTATTTGTTAAGACGTTTAGGTTATTTAGTTGGGTATTTATTAAAGTAGTGGTTTTGTTTATTGTTTTGGCATTGACCACTCCTGAATAGAAACCCTTATTTATGTTGTGTTTCCTTTATGTAATAAACATATTTCTTTACAAAGGTTACATTTTGTGTGGATTTCCGTTTATGTTGCGATCGACCCTAGACGGGTCGTAACATAAATTGGGGGCTCGTCCAACGTTATAATTAGTTTTCACATATATGTGGATTAAGTGTTCGTTTAGTGAATTTTGCTTTAATATGGTTCGTTTGTCTTGGGGTTTTTACTTTTAGGGAGAGGGAATTCAGTGGCGCATTTGAGATGGCTTCAAAATTTCGTTTAGAACAGTTTGCAATTCGGCCTTCAGTGCAAGACTTGCATAAATGTCGCAAAGATGATTTGGTGGCAATTGCGAATTTGTATCGGATTTCTGTGTCTCGAGGTATGCGGAAGCCAGAGCTTAAGGAGGTAATTGTGAAACATTTGGTGGAAAAAGGGACTTTGCCAGAAGAGAGTGAGTTAGCGGGTGTTGCAGATCAGACACTGGATTCCGAGGATGAGGGGGTGGAGCAAACCAAACCCGAGGAACAGTGCAGCATAGATCCCGCTGAGCTGCCTTCACTGGGAAATCCCGGTCTGGCTGTTAGGTTGAAAGAGCTTGAGTTGGAACTTACTAAGCAGCAGTATCAGAGTCAGTTGTTGCAATTGAGAGCGGTTGAGATTGAGACTCAACGGGCGATTCGCCTCAAGGAATTGGAAGTTGAACTTAAAACTAAAATTCCTTGCATCCCTCCTATCACCGGTCCACCTGGCGCGAGTATGCCTGTTTCCTCTCAAACATCTCCTGATTCTGGTCCGGCACCTCGACGCACTGTACAAGTAAGTCAAAATTTTGATGTAAGTAAGCAGATTGCGTTAGTTCCGCTGTTCCGTGAAAGTGAAGTGGATACTTACTTCACGGTGTTTGAACGTATCGCTGCCACGTTACAATGGCCGCGAAATGTTTGGCCGCTGCTGTTGCAGTGCAAACTCGTAGGGAAAGCTCAAGAGGTTTGTTCCACGTTGACACTTGAACAAAGTTTGGATTACGATGTAATGAAAACCGCCGTGTTACGCGCTTATGAGTTAGTTCCCGAAGCGTACCGTCAAAGGTTTAGGAATCATGTAAAATCCCCTGGACAAACGTTTGTTGAGTTTGCTCGTGATAAGACAAATTTGTTTGAGAAGTGGTGTTCAGCAAATAAGGTTACGACTTTAGAGCAACTTAAGGAGTTAATTTTATTAGAGGAGTTTTAAAACTGTCTACCAGAGAAAATTGTTGTATATTTGAATGAACGGAAGGTGTCAACTTTATGTGAGGCTGCGGTGTTTTCTGATGAATTTGTACTCACTCATAAAGTTGCGTTTTCCCCTCCTGCTAGACGTAGGCTACTGTTCCTCCTTGCATGCGAAATTATAAAGATGTGTCGGTTTTACCGAAATATAACTCTGTAAATGATAATTCTGACAAAGATGGTGCCATGAGAAATCGTGAATGTTTTTATTGCCATGAAACTAGACACTTTATTGCCACTTGTCCTGCTTTAAAGCGTAAAGCCGGCAAGAACAACTCAAAGAGTGTAGCTTTAGTCGATAGCTGTGTTTCATCTTTAGAACTTGCATCTCAAAATGATGTTGAACCTGTTTTTGAACCATTTATTGTTGATGGAACTGTGTCACTTACTGGTTTTGCATCTGACGCTAAACCTGTCCGTATATTACGTGACACTGGAGCAGCTCAGTCGTTTATCTTACAAGATGTGTTACCGTTTTCACCTCAGTCCAGTTATGACGCTAATGTGTTAGTGAGGGGAATCGATCTTGCTGTGGTTAAATTACCCTTACATAAGGTGTTTTTGCAGTCTGGAATAAGTTCAGGACGTGTTAAGTTGGCTGTTTGTGCTGAATTACCTGTGAAGGGGGTATCACTCATACTAGGTAATGATTTAGCAGGCAACAAAGTTTTTTGCTTGCCGGAAGTGATTGATGAACCAGTAAATGTGAATGAAGAATGTGATGTGTTGGGCAAAGCTTTTCCTGATGTGTTTAGTGCTTGTGTGATGATTCGTGTTCAGTCGGGTAAATTTGAAGACATTGTGAATCTTTCAGAATCATTTTTGTCTTCAGAAAACCCTTGTACATCTGTGGAAGACCCATGCTCATCTGTTAAGGATGACCTTGGTGGGTTTGATGTGTGGGCTATTCCTAATGTGAATCTTCCTTTAGGTAAGCTAGAGTTAAGCAGAGCACAGCATTCTGATTCAACTTTGAGTTCTTGTTTCCAAACTGTTGTTAAACAATCAGTCTTGCCAAAACATTCAGTGGCATATTATTGTGACAAAAATGTGTTAATGCGTAAGTGGTCTCCAATTAAATTTGAGAATGAGTGGAGTACCGTATATCAGGTGGTAGTTCCAAAACCGTATCGATCACATGTTTTGAGTGTTGCACATGATCATGAACTATCTGGCCATGTTGAGGTTAGGAAGACCTATGATACTCTGTTGAAGTTTTTCTTTTGGCCATCGATGAAGTCTGATGTAGTCAAAATTCTGTAGATCTTGTCTAATATTCCAAATTGTGAAATCTATTTGGATGATGTTGTTTGGTTATTCCGACACCTGGGAAGATCACCTCCAAGTCTTGAGGAGTGTTTTTGGGCTTTTGAAAGATGCAAATCTTACGTAAAATTTGGGGAAATGTGAATTTGCTTGTGCCACGGTAACCTATTTGGGAAAAGAAGTTGGAAATGGGACGGTTCGTCCAATTAATTCCAAAGTTCAGGCCATTGTGGATTTTCCTGTACCCACGACAAGGAGAGAGCTTCGACGTTTTTTAGGAATGACCTGTTATTACAGGAGTTTTTGTAGGAATGTTTCTGATGTAGCCAATCCTCTTACTAATTTACTTCGTAAAGGTGAAGCATTTGATTGGAAACCTGAATGTGAGTGTGCCTTTGAGTCATTAAAAACCCTTTTGTGTAGTGCACCTATTCTTGCAGCTCCTCGCTTTGATAAAAACTTTTAAGTTGAAGGTGGACGCCAGTGTCACTGGTGCGCGGGTGCAGTTTTGATTCAGACTGATGATTCTGGAATTGAACATCCAATTAGTTTTTTTTCTATGAAGTTCCTTAAACATCAACTCAAATATAGTACAATAGAGAAAGAGACTCTTTCTTTATTACTAGCGCTTCAACATTTTGAAGTGTATGTCGGATCTACAGTACACACAGTAATGGTGTACACTGACCATAACCCATTGGTGTTTCTTCAGCGTATGTCTAATTCCAATCATAGACTTATGCGTTGGTCATTAATTTGTCAAGGTTTTAATCTAAGGATTCTTCATAAAAAGGGTGTTGACAATATTATTGCTGATACACTTTCACATGTTTATTCATAAAAAAAGTTTTTTTACTTTTAGGGTGAGGGTGTTATGTATTCAGCGATATTGCCAGTGGTTCTCTCTTTCTCGCTCTCTCTCTCTTTAGTCTGTCTCCCTCTAGGTGGCGGTGTGACCCAAATTGATGGAGTTCCTGATTGGACTGTTCCTTTCCGGGTTTGGTTTTTAAGGGCTGCTCTAACACTCCTAAAGGTCCTTTTGGGCCATTTGGGTTCTTGTTGGGTTTACCCCAAGTTTGGTTACGTTTGACCTTTGAATTCTGATTTTGTTATGTTTTTTAGTTATTATCCAAGATGTTAGTTTGAGAATCTTTGTAATTCCGTTACTTTGTGTTTTCGTTAGTTTTGATGATTTGTCATTGTTCTTAATTTAAGGGAAGTAGGGAGTGTGTCGCCATCTTTATTTGGATGTATTCATTTTTCCCTCTGTTTTGAGCTTAGGAAGTTAGGGTAATTGATTGTCTGTTTGTTTCTTTTATTTGTTAAGACGTTTAGGTTATTTAGTTGGGTATTTATTAAAGTAGTGGTTTTGTTTATTGTTTTGGCATTGACCACTCCTGAATAGAAACCCTTATTTATTTTGTTTCCTTTATGTAATAAAAATATTTCTTTACAAAGGTTACATTTTGTGTGGATTTCCGTTTATGTTGCAATCGACCCTAGACGGGTCGTAACACTATGCAAAATAAAAAAGGAACAGCAAGATTGATAACATGTTCAGGGCAAAAAGTGAAGAAATATATCTTTCAATCTCTCCCTCATGTGGATGTCATGATCTCTCCCTCATGTCACATAACCAGCTTTCTGGAATACCCCCCAGGTCTGCATTTTTAGCTGTCTCTAAACTGAGTAAAAGCAAACAACCCTTTAACAAACAAAACTAGCAAAACTTGATTCCAATAGTAAAGGTTTTACAAGGTTTATAATGAAATGTTTATTGAACATTTGTAATTGATTTTGTCGTTATCTCCATGGATAACAGATGAAAAATGTTCTTGTTGCCTAATTATGACACATTTAGAGTTTTTATCATTTTTGTGCACTTTACATGTCAATTAAACAAATAAATAAATACTACACCTGTACATAAACTCAAGCCATTTCACCAAAGGGATGTGAGAATTTGTGAATATTGAGCCATTGCGCACAGAAAGTGGGGAATTTTTGTGACGCTTACAGACCGTGCAGAAAATGAATGCAAAATGCTGAAAAGTATAAGATATGAAAATATCAAGAGTGACTTGGATAAAAAATATTTTTGTGACTGTCCAAAACGTTTCACATGTATATGCTTTCAGACTTCTGTGCCATTAATATATTATACTGTAACTGAATGTAGCGGGGCAGTATGAGGAAAATATTTTTATAAGAAAAGATTATAGCAGACTACGCCACCCTGGTGTCAGGGAAAAGAAACTTACCCACTCAAGTAAGCACACAGGTTCATTAGTATAAGGAGGGGCACAAGACGCAGGTATCGAAAAATAAGCGCCTTTGAGACATCACCTCAAGCAGGGGCAACTAAGCACATGGTGCGCACTCATATTCACACACAAATCAAAACAAGTCAGGGTCACCAGTGCATATATGTTAGCGACAGAGCTTTAACCTCTTATCATGGTTATAACATCACCAAGTGTACCAGTCACGCCACGCACACGCGACACACAGTGAGATAGACAGCAATCCACGGCACTGATATAAGGCCCACCACTGTTCATGCGATGTCTGTGATGGTTGTAATTCTCAACGCTGTGAGTAAAACATGGAACAAAATGAATGGGATGTGAACGTAATGTTGTAACCACTGACAATTTTCGTTCATCTTCACATTCAATTTGCCTTTTTCATGAACTGTATAAAACGGGACACGTTGTCCATTAGCATGAAGGCCCGTTCAGATTGCCCGCGAATATTCGGTGCAAATGTTCGTTGCGATTAACGCTCTAGAACAAAAGCAATAGATACTTATGAAGCCTTTCATATAGACCGCGAATATCCGAAAAGGTTTTATTTTTTCGTCTAGTGCGACGAATCTTTCCCCATTCGCAAAGCGAAGAAACGGACCGTTCAATTAGAATCAAGCATTTTACGTCACACGCCTAGAGCCACTGAGGGCACGCGGGGGTGCTAAAGGCTCAGGAAGATGTTGTGAGAAAATGGATGTCGAGATGTTACTGTTGTTGGTATCAGAACAGACAGAACTTTTTTTTTAAGTCACAGCGACTAAAAGAAGTTCTGTGGCATAATTTGTGTCCGGTTCCCTCTGTTTCTCCCCTCGTAGGAGTCCATCATCATCCATATTTATCTTCATCCTGTTCCGTTGTTCTGTGTCCGGTATTGTTTATGCTACGTGTGTCTCTGTTCCAGCTTGGATTTATTATTAAAAGCTTATTTTTGATTATGCCTTGTGGTGCTCTTTGGACTCTCCCCGTCACACGTGACAATTTGAGGTGGCATTCAAATATAAAAGTATACAAGTACATATAAACTTATATATATAAATATATATATATATTCTTTCATATAAATACAATTCACATGTTATGTTGTAGTATGGGATATTACAAATACATTGGCGGTACCAGTAAAAGTCATCAAATACAATCAGTTTCTTCAAATTTCTTTTCTTTTATTTAGCAAACGCGAGCGTCTCTTTTATTAAAAAACCCTTTCGACGCGTCTGCAGCAGGCACTTATTGTGACATGATGCGTGATGCACATGACGGGCTAAATACATATTTTCCCGAGCTTCGCATTACTGCTTCCCCTGAAGAGGAGTCACGGATCGTACCATCATAGTTTGGGATACTACAAATATATTGCCGGTACCAGCAAAAGTCATCAAATACAATCAGTTTCTTCAAATTTCTTTATTTTTATTTATATAAAGTGACTAACCAGTTTTGCTTTTAGGTAATAAGCAAATACACATGTTAGCAAACATCAAGTCAAGTGTACACATATTTTACAACTGTTTAAATAGTACAGCTGCAATGCAAATGCCTTTTGGTAACTAATTAACCCCCAGACCATCATCCTGAAATAACCATGAAAACGATCGTGGTACAGCTTTAACTCCTCCATCGGTGTGAACCCAATATCGTCTTTTTCTCTTCCTTTGCTCCTTCAGGCAAAAAACCAATAAACTCATCTTCGCTGCTGCTGGAGAAATCCATTTATTCTTCTGTTGTAAGTATGTAAAGCAAACAGTAAAAGTAGCCTGTATTGCTACGGTACGTGCTAAGCGTTTCTTCTTCTCAGCGGCCGAAGCCTGAATAGCGGTTAAGCGCCACCTAATGTTTAGGCGTGAAATGTATTCTCCATTAGCGCCATCTACCGTGCGGGCGTCAAATAGAAGAAAGCGAAATTTGTTTCGTTGTTGATATGAAAGCTTGGTTCGTCGGGTATTCGTTTCGTTTTTTCGCTTCGTCCGCAATCTGAACGGGCCTTGAGGCCCATGTATGATTCGTATGGTGCATTTGTCTAGTTTCGAATAAGATATCAAAAAGCGACTTTATTTCATTAAATTGTTTATGTACTGTATGACTTGACGCAGTGAAGCCAATCTTGATTGTTAGCCTGTCTCGCTCGCCGGTTGCAGTGTAGATCTGCTATTTCTGGGAGAATTGGCCAACAAGGGAAATTAGAAAAGTTGTTATGTAACGATTTTTCATGTTAAAAAAAACTTTCCGAAAACTATACAAACTTTGGGGAAGTTTATCGAGCAAAGAAATACTACGTAATACTACGTCCAAATCTTTTTTTGACAAGTTGACCATGTCAAGCATGAGAAGACAGCATGTTTAACATTGTAAAGAAGTCAGAATGCATGAAACACTGTTGCGCGGCTGCTTCAAATCTCTTAGTCACTGTGAGGGACCGACCGGTCAAGGTAAACAACTCACCAGTCCCACTTCTTCACATTTCGGGATCTTACTTTGGTTTCTCTAGGTAACAAGCCATTATGTACCTTAAAGAAAACTCGGAGAACAAATTTCACCAGACAAGGGAGATTTTAATCAAGCATATCCACAGATCATCTTAACACATCTGTGCCCGCCAACCAACCTCCCAAACAATCTTTCCACCACTCTTAAAAAGGGAATGGATGAGCTCATCACAACAAAGAAAGGGGGAAACAATCAATTCCAAATATAACGAATAACATGACACTTTAAGACAAACATCTATAATAATAAAAAGTACATCTATAATAATGACAAATAATCTCCAATGACTAAATCAACTCATGAATATGAACCGAATGGAGGAGATAATTAAACAGTCCATTTCAGGATCTCCCCACGTCTCAGCTACAGATGGTCCATCCAAGCGGAACCAAGAACGGATGAAAATCTGTTTCCGCACGGACTCCAATCTTTGCCGGACTGGAATTTCTCCCGCAGACACCTCGTCATTCCGGTAACTCATACAAAGAAATAGTGCAGTTAAAGGTACGCAAAATCAAATATTAACTGATTTGTCTGTGACTGCATAAATAAATGAAAACTATGGATTACTGCTGTCCTGTGTGGTTATTGTAAATAATACTTTAAACTATCCAATATACAAACAACGTGTCATAACCAAATTTAACATATGGGTGTGTTTGAACGTGAGAGAAGTGTATGGATAACTGGGCTCACAAGCGCGCGCAGATGTAAGTGTATCTATATGTGTGCTCGAATACCCATACTTGTGGGGCTGATCTCTCAGTCCGTCACAGTCACGTTGAACCGCAACACTGGTATTTGTCACATTGCACATGCTGGCAGGGGTTACATGTCTGACTCCAATGGGACAAGACACACGACCAAAGCATTTCTCTTTCTCGCTTATTGTTTTAATAACTCCCTAAACATCAACCACGTCCTGCACTTGGATGTCCTTCCATACACATCCAAGTTCTCACACAGCAAAGTCCCTGGTGTCAAATGTACACCCGCTGGTGTATATATGAGTACGTACCTACGGGTGTACAAATTTACACTGAAGCAGATTCTTTCTGGTGTGAAATGTTAATTTATTGATGCAGTTAATGAATCAATTGAGTTCACTTTACAAGTGATGATTGATCTTTAGTGATGACACCTGCTTTTCATTAAGTGTTTAGATACACAGCTAATGTAAAGCAAATACAACAAATCTATGTGTAGAACTAATGTGGTCTCTTGATATCACGAAATATGAATATGCTTCAAACAACTTTAAACAAGGTTGCCATAATCACTTATTAAAAGAAGTTTGAGTATAAAAGATGTTCATGTAGAGTTAGTTTTAGCTGCAGTTTGAGTAAGTTTGAAATGTTTTAGATGTGACGTCACCATTAGGGTGGTAAGTATTCTCTTTAGTCGGGTAGATTTCTTATCCCGTTTCTTTTGCTGTTGCAAAATTAGTTAAACAGACAGACTGCTTGTGGTTTAAAATGTTTGTTGTATGTAGACTTTGCTTGAAGTCATCAGAAAATTATGATAGTGTAATTACATTTTTATCTGTTTTAGTCAAGCTAGAGATGCTGATGTTTGTCAATAGTGGTGTGTAAGATAAACAGATACTGCCTTTGTCAACAATTGTAAATAAGATGTTTTAAACTGTTACTCGCAGATATCAAAACTCAGCATACAAATCTCCAGAACGGTTACAATCAATAAAACGTAAATGCTGCAGTGCATACTGGGTAATAGAATAGCATCAACCTTAACAATGACACCCAGCATGCATTTTGTTATTTTTACCACCATTGTTGAGTTTTGTAGGATGAGCGTTGAAGTCTTAGGATGTGTAAGAAATGTTTTCGGAACCTCTGATCAAATCTTTAAAATTGCATTTTAACACTCTAGCTGCATTTTATCATAACAAATAACATTATTTTTTCATTTGTCTCTTACATTAAGCCTTATTTGATACTAATGCTTCTGCTCAATAAAAAGACAGGACTGTGCATTGCATGTCCTGCTTGCTTTAACATTATGTATGTTTAGAACACTGCTTTACGGTCCAACACGATCTCAACATCCATCTTGGCAATACCACAATCACACTCATTCCAAAACAGCCAGAAACCTCGTAGTCATATTTGATGAACAGCTGTCCTTCAACGATCACATTGCAAAGACAACACGGTCATGCCGATATGCCTTATTCAACATTAGAAAGGTCAGACCCTATCTCACTGTGCATGCGTCACAACTCCTTGTCCAGGCCCTGGTAATCTCAAGGTTGGACTACTGCAATGCTCTTCTTGCTGGTCTTCCTGCAAAGGCTATCAAACCGCTCCAGCTGGTTCAGAACGCAGCAGCACGCCTCGTCTTCCAACAGCCCAAAAGGGCTCATGTGACTCCCCTTTTCATCTCTCTCCACTGGCTACCGGTTGAAGCCCGTATCAGATTCAAGTCACTAATACTTGCCTACAGGACTATCACTGGATCTGCACCGGCTTACTTTCACACCCTCCTGCACTCCTACACCCCATCAAGATCCCTGCGTTCAGCAAACCGGCTGCATCTTATATTGCCTTCCAATAAGGACAGTAAATTGCTCTCCCACTCATTCTCATTCACAACTCCTTCCTGGTGGAACATTCTTCCTAACTCTGTCCGGTTAACCACATCTCTCACAATATTTATAAAACTATTGAGAGCAAAGCCATAAAACCTCCTCCCACTCCCTTTTGTCCTGGTTTCTTGATCCATCTTCAAAAGACCATAGCAAAACCAGGCTCCAATGGTCTGGTTGTAGGTTTTGCTATCTCACTGAGAGTCTTGACAACCCTTTGGTTACCCTGTGGGATATTTTATGACTCCTAAGCTTCAAAGCATAGGTGTGAAGTCTCTGTGTCTCACTTCTAACTTAACATCTGAGGCTAACCAGAGAAACTTCTCTGACGAATAGGAACTTATGTGATTAAACTGTCCTTCCTATAAATGTATCTAAATGTCTAGGTTACAGGTTGGTGCTCACGCCATTTTAAAGAGTCTATAACTGTTAGATATACAAGTTTAATTCAGGTGTGGTTTGTACTCGTACATCCGAATTAATCACAACTTGATACAATTCAAACCTGTCCCTTATCTAAATGTTTCTCTTTACAATTCCTCATTGTTTATACAAATTGTGTGACCATAGAACACATTACACTCATTATGTTATAATTTGGACTGGTATCTTGTAAAGTTACATACAGGTGAAAATTAGCTGTTGAGTGGACAAAGAATCTCTTCCCCCACTCAACTATGATTGGCCGACTCAAACTCTGAAGGCATGCCCTTCATAAAGATACATACCGAACAAGAACACAGTCTTCTCTCTCCGGTAGCCCTTCTCTTCTTGAATCAGTCAGTTTTAAACTTCATTAAGTCGCATCTTTGGACCTTTCCTCTCACCTCCCCCTTTCCCTATCTGGAGAAGGAACAATGGACTCTGCTGCCTCGCACACCTCGACGAACCATGCGGCCGGTCACGAGGACGGAGGCAACAAGGCACGCAACTTTAAGCAAGACTGCATTCTGAAATCATCTGAACATTTCCATCACTCCAAGCGCATACGAGTACATCCAGCACAGAGCTTTGCAAGTATTCCGTTTCTATAGAACAGCTGCGTTAAGTTTGTGCCTCTTTGTTAAAGATGATTTTAATGATGTTCAGAAATTGTTGCCATGCCCTCTCTCTCTCTCTCTCTATCTCTCTCCGCTCTCCCTAGCGCATATGTGTTTCATGTATTTGTTTGTGTCGTCATTATGTTTACCATGTAGAGTAGTGTTTAATAAACAGACATATATTCATTTGTGATGTGTTTTCTGTGCTCACGCTCACAAACTTGGTCACTTAAACTGTGTGTCGATCTAGGCAACCTTTGCTCTAAATCCTGTTTGAGAAAGTAACGTTACTTATGGCCATGAGATAACGTAAAGTTTATAATATCATTGATGCAATCGCTGGACGAATGCATACAAATATTGTTATTACTTTATATTACATCAGATCTAAACTAATTCCTTGACTGAAATTGATGTTTTAAATAAATCATTTCATGAATGTGATCTTTAAAGATCTGGTGGAGAATCATATTTGGTGAGCTAAACTCATCCTTATTTTAACATACAGCTAAAATTGTAAACAGCTTAATCATATATTATAGACATTTTCCTAGACACTTTGTGACTTGCGTAAAGCTGCTTTGAAATGATTTGCATTGTAAAAAGTGCTATATAAATAAATTAGATTTGATTATATTATATCCAATGGCAAGCACTTCCAATAGCTTTCTGCTCTGGTTTCAAAAACAAGACTTAACAGAAATTTCCTTTGAACATCAACTACAATGAGAGCATTATAGAAGTTATCTGTAATAAAACAACGCCTGTTACCTGTGTTCTTCTGTGATACAGTTCTCTGCTTTAAGAACGTACCCAAAATTGTGCCTACATTGAGAAAGGTAGCTTTTTAGGTTTTGGGGCTTGTTGATTTATACATTTTTCTGCTTTTCCACCTGCCCCAATCCTCTTTTGTTCATCGTCAGACTCTAGCTCCGCTTCATCATCAGAAGAGGAGATGAAAAAGAAAAAAGGGGAAGAAAAAGTCAAATAAAAATACACTGACTCACACAGCCGTTCAAGAAGCACATGGATTGATTCTCTTCATAATGAGATGTTTTTTTTACAATAATGTTGCCCATTACTTAGCTGTCTTTCGTTTTTCATATTAGCATTAAGAGCAGGTGCTAACATGAACTTAGTTAAAAGGATAGTTTACCCCAAAATTTACATTCTGTCATAATTGTCTCTCATCAATGTTGTTCTAAACCTCTGTGACTTTCTTTTTTATAGATTTAAAAAAAATCTTGGTTACCAAAGAGTTTTGGTTGCCTTTGGCCTAAAAACAACAACACAGACATTTCTCAAAATAAAACCCTAGTATATATATTTGTGTGTGTTGTTTATATTTTTGTTCAGTGACCACAACGGATGGAATCATCCGTCGCTACAAGAATGCCCTTAAGAGATTCACCCAGTTTGGATCCATGAAAAAGGCCTTCGCCAAGATTAAAGTGAAGGGGAATTGTTTTGTCCAGATATTGTTGGACAATACCAGAAATGTGAACTTCGAGTTTAAACAACTCAAAAATACGTAGTCGGCGATGTATTCTTTCTTTTGCTCCTTTCTGCACTCTTTTTTTTTTGTTTAGCATACTTCCTCTATCCACCAAGAGCTTCTTCTGCGAATTCCCGATACGCGCTCCTTGACGCAATGTTTTCTTTCTGTGCAACTGTTGAACTTACTATCTCGTCCGTCTTCATCCTTTTTCCTCATAAGTTTCTGTCCTGTTTTCACGCCTATCGACCCACTCGCATCATCGCCTTCCTATTTGTTTTGTGGCCGTTGTCTCGGCCACTCACACGTTCACCTCTCCGATTCAGTTTGGCCACCTTTTACATTTGCTGGTTTCTCTGCTCCCTCTGACTTCCCCATCATCCCGTCTTCGGTTTGCTGCCTCTCACTGTTTAAGTTTGGCTCTCTGGATTTGCTGTACTAGAACCTGCGCTCGTTAAACTTTTTGCAGGTTTTTGGCATGTTTTTGCTGCTGTCCTCCTTCGCGGGTAAGAATTGTGTTAACTTTGTTATTCAGTGTCCACTGTCTTGCTCGCACTACCCCGCCTTTCTTGACCTCGTATCAAGCACTAGCCGACAAGATACTTTCTTCGCGTTACTACATAGATATTTTTCACTCTCCCTGTGTGCGAGCCCTACCTGTTTCCGGAAGCCTTCTTATTTCCTATGTCACATGCCTTTGCATGTCTTGTACGTGTGAAGTGTAGGCAGCGACGCCCCCTTGTGGTAATGTCCTTCGAGGAGCGGGTCTACCATGAAGATCTTGACTTTGCGGGATTGAGTGCATTAAACGCCTTAACTATTTGTTCATCATACAGCGACAGTCCGCGGTGGGTACTAGGGAGGGGCGCCCTGGTGACGCGAGGTGGAAGGGGGAGCTGAAAGCGAGGGGGGGAGGGGGGGTGCGGCGCCGGGCAAGACGAGGGTAGAGGTAGAGTAAGTGCAGCCTCGCTCAACCCGACTACTCTACCTCTTCCATCTCCCGTGCTCCCTTGTTCTTTCTGTACAAGTCGCCGTACGCCCGCTTATCTGGACAGGGCTAGACCGGTTCCGTTCCTTTCGCTTTCTTCTCCCGACGGGCCAACCTTTGTTCTGCATTTACCCTATCCCACTCTTTCCGACACAACTGTCCTACAGAACATTTGCCCCAATGATTTGGAGGTTGTCCCGCGCTTGTGTAGCTTAGTTAAAACAGCCAGACGCAGCAGCAAATCACGTAGTGTCTGGTATGGGTCACCATATATTCCAATAAAGTACCCTTTATCAAACTGCGCTTCTTATAATCCCTACTTGCCGAGTTTGTCACATTTTTCCCTTTTAGTTTCGCACGCGGACATTTGTATTATTCAACCCCTCCCTTTCTTTGCAGTCATTTTTTTGCAATCTCCGCCGCTTTGCGTTCGGTGAAGAAAACCCACAATTAAAACAACCCCCCGGAATATTAATACATGGTTTATTTTTTGAGACAGAAAATTTCTTTTTTTTTTTTTTCTTCCCCAAATTAACCAAAACCTTTTTCCCCACACTCAACACCCCCCCACCTTCCCCTCCTTACGATTTTCTTTTTTATCCCCCCTTCGTTCATTTTCCCCTTTCCCTCTTCTCCCGCTTGTCGCCACCCGTAACCCCAACCAGCTCCCCCCCCAGTCGGGCGTACCCCCCACCCCCCGGGCACCTTGATCTAATTTCCCCCCGCCCGTCCCAAATAATGTTTTTGTAAATGCAGAGCACTGATTCCGCCTTCTTCCTTCCACTTGCCTACATCTACGTATATCATCCAGAATAGGTAAAATTATTAAGGCGGCGCGCGAAGTTATCTCCCTATTTCTTGTCGATTACAACCCGTTAGTCTCTGGTTTTCAAACGTCCACGAATAAATTGACGGCCATGTACTACCCTCATTAACCCCAAGAACCTTCGTTATTCGTGATCGGCGCAACGGTTTTCATTTCATTAGTGTCAGAGGATTTGCTTCTTCAATAATACATGGCGCTGCGTCCTTTAGCGACCTTCTCGTGGCAGGCGTAAGAGTTACCTAACTCGAAATACTAAGATCAGATCCCTTCACTCTATTCCTTGGGGATCTGTAGTATCATAGCCATATCCATTGCACGTCCTCCTCTGCTTACCTCTGCGATCTCCCTAATGCAATGAATTGGTACTCGAAGAGCGCCTGAGGATACCTGTCTTATGTGTCCCGGGTGCACGAAGGATTCCGTTGGAACACACCCTTCCTCATGCCCGACTTATCACCTCTCCTTTACGGACCAGTCTGGCTCTATTCCCTTTCCCCCCTTGCGTAGCGTCTCTTCCTAACTTACTCCGAGTTTCTTTTCATCGTCTTCTCCTCGTTACCCTCCGCTGCCTTATCATTTTTTTCTCCTCCGCGCCCCCGCGCTTTGCCCCCCCCCGCCCAGTTCTCCGGCTACCTTCCTCTGACCAGGACTGGTTACCTGACGCAGGACTTAAATATTCCTGCCCATATTATCTTTGCTTTTAACCAACATCCACCGAGCCGATTCTTATGTCTGCCCTTGGAGGGATGTCCTCACGCTACTTCCCGTCTTCTTTCTTATAGTTTCTCTATTCTTCGTTCATCTTTTTTGTCGGGGGCACCAAAAGGCAAAATTAGACAGAAGACAAGTACTCCGGGATCGACTACCTTCGACTCTCCGCTCAGTTCAGGATATTGGCCGCCCCCTGCGGAATAACCTGAACGGCAATCAGTCCCTAGAACAGTGGACCATTAAATCCCTTTCGTATAAGCCAGGCGTGCGCTCTTGTCGTAGGACGGATTTACTCCGAACCCTCCGACTTGTCCGCCACAGTATAGCACGGAGGGGGCCGGGTGGGGGACCGTAGTAGAGGAAAATAGACGGTGAGAGGCGCGTGGTGGGGGGATAGATACCACCCGCTTAGCCGCGGAGGCACCCGATTGCCTATGCTGGGGAATTGTGTACGCGCGGGCTAGGGGATATCCGACTAAGAAAGGCGTGGTTACTCTGGTGTGGCGCATATCTGAGAAATGTCGTAATAACATCATCGGTTTATTGAAAGGTCGGGGAGCATGTTTGTTCGAGGCGGGGACGGTCGCCTGATCCGGGGACACCTCCTTCTGCGGACGACTGTACTGAACTCAGAGACTCCTCCTCCCACCTCTCATAGACCTAACGCATAATCTCTTTCATGCGATAACTAGCAGGCTTTCGAACCTCATTTTATTTTCACCCTTCAGCGCGGCCATTATCGCCGCGGCCCAAAGATTTATTCTCAGGTAAAGGAGCGTTTCCCTTACCGACCCGCTTCTGGGCACCATTCTTCCGTTCTTGATCCTCCGTGGGGCCTGGGATCTCTTGGCCTTTCTCCCCCTCGTTATTTCCCAGCTGGCTTTCTGCTGCCTGCAGCAGGGGGGTGAACTGTAGTGCGAGGCGGTGGGTCCCCCAAAAGAGCCCTTACCATTCCATCATATATTCCAGACCACCCTAAGTACTAGTTTGATTTACAGATGTCCTCTTGTTCGGTAGTCTTATTAGCAGCTCTCGGAGTATTGTCCTCGTTGCTAATCTCGTGCTGGGTGGGGGTTAATAGTACTGCCGCCGTAGGTCCTGCTGTTTGAAATTGCTCTGTCTTTTCTCGTTCTTTCTCCGTCTTCCATCCTTTCGTTTCCTCCTGGGTCTGACGTTTTGCTCCCTTATTCCTTCTGTCGCGTGGGTGTTGTATTTACACAACAGTGTACGTTGCATGGGATTGATCCACACCTCCGACTGAGTGCTTAACGGAGTACCACCCCGGACTACCTTCCGCACCAATAACTGGTAAACCAAGGTCAGGTCATCTAGCATGGAAACTCTAGCATGGGTCAAAAAGCTAAGCAGCCCCTCCTCTGGGTACAAAAAGGTCTCCCCCGAGCTGTATAAATTGATATTTTCCATAGGAACTTCGATGATAGGATATTAATCGGGCTCTCCTTTTCTGGCCAGTTCATAACTTACAACTTATTGAACGGATCTAGGATGTTGCCACTACTTGTGCGTGCTGGCATTTCCCTATCTTCTTTGAGTCCGGGGTCTATCGACATTTTCCGCCAGCGCAAAACCCTCTATTACTGCGCTCTTTGGCATCCATGTATAAGGCGCAATTTACACATCACTCCTCCACTTTTGTTTGTGATATATAGTGACATTAATTATAGGCTGCCGGGTCAAACTCCCATTGCTGCCCCAGGCTATCCACATAAAGGATCTCCCTACTACGCTCTTCTGTCCCACGGTTGCTGGTATCACTGACACCCGGCCTGCCCTTCCTTTCTCTTCTCAACTCCAAGGACCACAGGTCTTCTGATCACTAATTAAAGCCGCTTAATAAATCTCATCACTTATCTGCTATTGATGTGATGACGGGATGTGACTCTCGCGTCCCGACTGGCAAAGAAGCCTTACGAGTAATCTGGTCGGATAAGTTTCACAATCTTAGCCCGTCAGGGTCAAGGCCAGATGAAGGAATCGTGCCGACTTAATGCTGGGGAGAGGAAAGGTTGGGGGGGGCAAGGGGTGCTCTGGATCGAAACTAAAAGGGCAGCTGTGCTTTGTCTGAGCGCGTGTACCCTCCTCAGTTAGCCAAGAAAAAAAAATCCAGGGTCACGGGATCACGAGAGTTTGGAGGAGAAAAAACCGATTTGAAACAGGCACTCACTTTGAGTATTAAAAACTTCATTGAACACTTTTAATGACAGGTAACCCCACCCTCACGCCACACAACGGAATAAAAGTGGTAAGAAAAATATTCATGACTCTGTTATAATGGCAGCCAATGTCAAAACCAACCACATGACAGTTTAACGTAATGCTAACCCATAAAGCTATGCAGTTTCTTAAATTTGATTATTAAGCTGCTATGTCATTTTTATGACAGGTTATGTTGTCCTGGTAATGTCAAGTTGTCATGACAAAGACCCTGACAGGTAATGATGTATTGCTTTATGTATAACAAAGACATCTTAAACAATGTCAACTTTGCATTAAAAATGACATAAATTAAAACACTTAATTTACAGTTGTCATAAACATGCATAAAATCTCCATAATATATGTCATGTGTCATGTCATGATTATGAAGCTGTCATGTTAGTCTTATGAACACCCCTTCAAGTAAAGTGTTACCGATTTTTCTTCAAAACTATTTATTGGAATGTTTTTAGTTGTTCACATCAAGCAGTAACAGTGACAGATGCTTAAATTCTGTGTTGTACTCGTTGATGAGTTGCCTTAGTTTCAGTCAACTGAATGTTTAGCTTATCCGCCGCGCACACACTACACAAAATAGATGCTGAGAAACCAACCTTTCCAACTGAATGAAAGCTGTGCACCTTTTGTGGACAAAAGGGGTCTGAAATTTGCAAAATATAGTGCCAAAGTCACTAAATTGTCACCGGTATGTGGGCGACTGTGTGTGACACGGGACCTGAATGGCAAGGATCGGTGGCTAATTGTGGCCGTTAATGTTAACATTATGCAAGGTCACCAAAAATAAAACAATTCATGGGAAACGGCTTCAGCGTGCTAGGTGCAGTGTGTGACGTCCTATGCAACAAGCTATTGTAAACAAGCTAACGTTAACTAGCTAAGTAACGTTTTAATCGCTAACATGGCAGATTCATGGAAAAATACATTGGTATTTAACAATAACTACATTAGAGAATCACTTAATTTAAAGTGAATAAAATATCCTACTTACTGTAGTTCAACACCCACTGATGAACTGAGCCGCATACCTGACTTATGTGTGTAGCGTAGATGAGATGAACGGGATCTAACAACAGAGCGTGCATTGTGTATGTATTCTATGTCTCAGCTGAAATGTTAAGTTGTAATTTTGCTACTAGTATAATAGTGTTATTTCTCTTTGTAAAATCGTATATTTGGAAACGCCCAGCGTGACTGAGAACACCAGTGGGAAGCACACACAGCTCAACTCAACTTGTTTTGTTGTGTTAATTGATGTTACAGGTTGTGAAAAAAAAGAAAATTACATTATGTGCCACCAGAAAAATCTATTTTCTGTGTGTGTAAAATATGCATTACATAAAATGTACTGTGAGCCATCAAATTTTTGTGAACATTTTTAAACACGCTGGCCGGCAACTTAAAAAATGAAGGATGGTGGAGAAGGAGTTATTAATAAAGTGTATGGTAAGGTTAGGGGTGGTAGGGAGGTCTTCATTGTCCAAATTAGTTGCCATCCATTTAACAATTTTAAAACTTATCATCATTTACACTCGATTATTATTGTTTGATGTATAGTGTAGAACATCGCTTTGTTTACCTTGCTGTGTCAAAACGTAATGAAGTTTATATTGAATTTATACGGACTGAATGAGCTTGTCAATATCAATCGGATTGAGGTGGCCAAACAAATGAAGGAAGGTGATGATCCCTCCAATCGCTGTGAAGAAATCTATGTAAAGCGTAAAGTAGTTTTTCCAATGTTAGACTAAAGTTGACCTTTGATGTTAAACAAGGAGTAAACAACCGATGTCCAGTAATGCGCAACGTGATCACTAACGGACGGATGGAGTCTGTTAAGAATTTTTACATACAGTATGGGCCCGGACCTGACTTGCTACTCCACTGATGACTTATCAATCATCGAATTATCTTGCTTCTCCAGAAAAATACACAACAAATTACATATGCAGTGTATTTTCATTACAGTGTGTTCATCAATAGTGTCCATGTATACCAAAGCAAACATTCAGCAAAACAACATCAATAATACTAAAAAGAGCATAAAACCCTATGGGCTTCTATAAACAACTATTTAAAGTCAGAAAATCAGTTCTTCTTTATGACATGCATAAATAATAAAAAAATTCAGGCATAAAGGCTTATGGGTATTCATTATTCCTAATCCTAGGATGGCTAGTCCTAATAAAAATAAAATCTCTTTATTGACACACATCATGTACACAAGTGTACTGATGGTGAAATTCTAAAGGTACACGCTCTGTGCCATGGCAGTACAATATACATAAACAACAATAAATAATAGACAATTGTACACAATATACAGTACAGGGGTGGGGTGTCAATCACCACCAATTACCTAGTTCACCCTGTTACATTAACAAGTTAAATGAATAGGATTTTTAAGTTATTGGTCTAAAACACAAAATTTGAAGTAATGTTTAGACTTAACCACCTGACTTTAACAAGCACAAACAACATTACGGCTTACAGTTTAATGTTTTGCTCGGCATTAACGTAACACGCAAGTTACATACAGTACACCAAAGCTTTCTGGCAATATAAAAGTTTAGTGATTTTGAGAATTCAAACAAAAAAAAAATGTCTGAGAAAAACATGAGTAACGGCACTTGAAATGCCCAGAAATAATTAAAGGCCGTACACGGTATCTCTGATAAAAGAGAGGTGCAGCAGATACCTGAAGAGTTGGTCTCTTTTTACCTTTTATTCCACATATTACTTCTTTCATATCACTCTCACTTGAGTGATTTAAACACACAAATCTGTGGGAGAGCCTTGATATTCCGAGGACAACAAGGCAGGGATACTGCACGTAAACCAAGTGAAGCCATTACATTTTGTAGGCTGTGGTCAGAGCAAATTTCTTTCTGATGAGATAATGCCATTTGTTTAGCTACCTGACTCAATTTACTCGACGGCAAAAAAAGTTATTGCTGGTATTCTACAGCCAGCTAATCAAAAGAAAATTGTATAATTGTAATAAATGCAATGTTTTTAAGGAACTTAAAAATATTAGAACTTTTTTAAAACAATAATAGTAACAATACTGTTGATAAGAAAGAGAACAATGTAATTATCTTCCGTGAGGTCGTGCTGCAGTTTTTATCTGTGTTCCCATCAGCTTCATGCAAAGAGAGCAGCAACATCCATACTTTATTATCTATGAAACACAGACTGAGATAAGTGCTTGGCTCAGTGAACCCATGAGCAAGTTCAAAATCAGACATTCATCGGACAGTCAACAACACTCCATCAGGAAGTGAGGCTGGTACATCCTTTGTACTGGACATCTTTCAGTTGACATCTAAGATCTGTGACATCAATTAAAGAAATGAGATAATATTTGCATTTGTGCATGCTCAGCCATCTACACCACTTGAGGAAATAAATGAATGCTTGCCAGACAGTTATTTGTATATTGGTTTTGAATATAAAGGCAAATGATTGTGGTCTTTTAATGTAGTTTTGCATGTTTTTAGAACATGTATTGCTGGTTGGTACAAAAACAAAGTCAAAATTTTGACAGTCAAATACAATGTAAAGATTAATCCACACAAATACATACTTGCTATAGCACATCTATAGGGTGAAAGCAGTATCAAAACCTCCCACAAATACACGTAAAATATCTACATTCACACACTGCAATTCACAAATGCGAGTGATCCAGACTCACGCACTGTAATTCACTAATGCACATGAGAGATCCACACATATCATACAGCCATCCACAACATTCAAAAAACGACTTAAAACCTATCTCTTCTGTGCATACTTGACAGAAAAAGAAAGAAAAAAAAACGAACCCTTTCTCTCAAACAATGACCTGGCGGTCCATCGGCAGTTTTTGGGTGGCACAGATTCAGCGGTTTACCACCGTCGGCACACTGTCTATAAGCCTATCAATGTAAAAATGCTGTCGGTCTGCCAGCTTTTTTTGGGTGGCACGCCACCAACGGCTTGCTGCCGCTGGGCTCTGTTGGTACATGTTTTATTTTTTCTTTATTTTTACAGTCAAAGTAATCTTAAGGATGGAATATACTGGCTAAATTGTTTATTTTAATATAATAGTAGGCTAATAGTAATTTCAAAAAGCAGACTTAAGTATCTTTTTTTTTCCGGTTAAATAAAAAAGGCTATTAATTTGCAATGTGATGATAATTTAATGAGATTTAATAGTTTATGTAGTATATTAATCCTGTATGTAGCCTAAATAATGCGTGATTAATGGGTGTACGTTGTGAGCTGAACAGTCGTGTGGCATTCAAACACTGTAGCGGTCATCAAGATAACCATCCCAAAATACAAAACGTTTTTAACAAACGTGATCGCTTAGCAACCTCTAAAAGAAGGCATTTTGTATGGTATAGCTAGGCCGAAGCAGTGCGCCTCGGAGGAGCGCGTTTCTCTGCAGCCGGCCTCAACAGACTGAGAAACAAACTTTCATTTCGATACGATTTTACTCTACAAAGCACGTGTTTTTTCTATTAAGAAACTCAGCTCGATGTGGATGGAGTGCATTATAACCTAAATATCCAGTGCTTTAGTGTTGCATATACCGTATACGTTCTGCACAGTTAGCCAACTGTGTGTGAACAATGTTTTTATTAAGGTTTGAGCGTGTAGCGCTAGAAACTTATTGTATTTGTCTGTTTATTCTTCTTCTTATAATTCTCCTTCTGCCATAAAACTGATCGGGCAGCCCAAACCGTAAGACCGACAGAGCTGAGACTGTCAGATGGTAGTAGTCCTCTTCGCTACTCAGATACACGAAGCCAGCCATGTCGGACTCTAGGGGGCGCTACAGCGACGCCAAACGCGCTCGTAACTCCTAAACCGTTTGTCGCACACCCAAGTGTTTTATATCAATGTAATCATTGGCTCAAAACTTAAATAACGTATATCTTCGATTTCATTTCCGGTATGCAAATTGTTCCGCTAATTTCCATTTTACGCAACAAAAAAAATTGGCCATAACTCGTTTTTGTAAAAAAACTGTGGCGTTTGGCTACTAGGTGGCGCTATAATATGAATGAACTAGAAAATGGCTATAGCTACGCGACCATTTTCTCGATCGACTTGATATTTGGTAAGGTGTGTCTGTCTCATGCACCATTCAATTCAATTCAAGTTTATTTATATAGCGCTTTTCACAATGTGCATTGTTCCAAAGCAGCTTTACAGAAGCAAAATAAGAAAACACAGAGGTAAAACACAGCACAGTGCATAGTGTTTATAGAACAAGCAAGATCATTCTAATAGATAATATCTAATAAATTAATAAATAGATAAATAGATGCAGTCTCCCGGTGAGCAAGCCAACACTGCCCTGCTGTGGCGAGGAACCAAAACTCCCTTATTGATTGATGGAGAAAAAAACCTCGGGAGAAACCAGGCTCAGCCGGGAGGGCCAGATCCCCTCTGACGTGTCATAGCTGCTCTCAGTGACCCCGACCAAGTCACCGAGCAACATCCCCGAGGAAGGGGGGGAGAGCCCACCGCCCGCGACCCAGGCAATCCCACTCGCCGAAACCATGCACGTCCAGCCCGGTCCCACTCCGTGATCGACACCAGAAAAACAGAGGAACAACCAGAGAAAATAGTAATGGCATATTGGAACATTATTCCTCTGCTGTCTGACATCGACCACAAAGCAAGACCATCCAGACCCACACAGCCCCAACAAATAGAATCCCCCCAACCACAACCAAGTTTTGCGATCTTAGAGAGCGTGATGGGTTGTAATGTGATAGAAGCTCAGTTAAGTAAGTAGGGGCTAAACCCTTTAAGGCTTTATAAGTAATTAAAAGAATTTTAAAATCAATACGATACCTAATGGGCAACCAGTGAAGAGATGATAAAATTGGGGGGGTAATATGATCGTATTTTCTTGACCTGGTTAGGACTCTGGCGGCTTTTGGACTAACTGTAGTTTGTTTTGAAGATGCAGGACAACCACTAAGAAGAGCATTACAGTAGTCAAGTCTTGAGGTCACAAATGCATGAATAAGAGTTTCTGCGTCAGCAGCACATAAAACATTTCGTAATTTGGCAACATTTCGAAGGTGGAAGAAGGCTGTTTTTGTGACATTTGAGATATGATTTTTAAATGACAGGTTGCTGTCTAATATAACGCCTAGGTCTTTAACTGTATTGTCGGAGTAACAGTGCAGCCTTCGATTTGTAGGTTATAATCTGATATATTCTGTTTACGAGTCTTTGGTGCTATAAGTAATATTTCTGTTTTGTTAGAGTTTAAAAGAAGGAAATTACTAGTCATCCAATGTTTCATATCTTTGATGCACTCTGCCAGTTTGGATAGCTTGAAGGAATCATCTGGTCTTGAAGAGATATATAGCTGAGTATCATCTGCATAACAGTGGAAGCTAATTCCATGTTTTCTAATAATGTTGCCCAGGGGCAGCATGTATATGGAGAAAAGCAAGGGTCCTAAAACCGATCCCTGAGGTAATCCATAGTTTACTTGCGTTAGATTAGACGATTCCCCATTTAAATGGACATATTGATACCTGTCAGATAAGTAAGATCGGAACCATTTTAGTGCCTGTCCCTGAATACCGGTATCATTTTGTAAACGATCTAAAAGTATTTTATGGTCTACAGTATCGAATGCAGCACTAAGGTCAAGCAGGACTAGGAGTGAGATGTTACCTTATCAGATGCCATAAGTAGATCGTTGTAATTTTAACGAGCGCAGTTTCGGTGCTATGATGCGGTCTAAAGCCAGACTGAAATTTTTCGTGCATGTCATTATTTTGTAGGAAAGAGCACAACTGAGTGGACACTACTTTTCTAGTATTTTAGACAAGTACGGGGAGATTTGAAATCGGTCTATAGCTTCCAAGTTCACTGGGGTCTAAGTTTGTTTTTTGATAAGAGGCTTAATCACAGCCAGCTTAAGGGTCCTGGGACATGGCCTAGATTAATTGACGAGTTGATAATGTTATAAATGGGCTCAATTGCAACAGGTAGTAACTCTTTTAGTAATTTAGTTGGAATGGGATCTAATAAGCATGTTGTCGGTTTGGATGTTGCAATAAGTTTAATTAAATCTTCCTGTTTTATAGGTGAAAAACACTGTAGCTTTTCTTTTTGGGTGATGGTTGGTACTAATTCATCAGACACACTTGGAGGTTGGATTTTAACTACGTCGTCTCGTATTTTTTCGATTTTTTCTGTAAAAAATGTCATGAATTCATTGCTACCAAGGTGTGGCGGAATAGCCAGGTCAGGAGAAGTCTGTTTGTTTGTTAGTTTAGCAATTGTACTAAATAAAAACCTTGGATTGTTTTTATTAGTTTCTATGAGGTTACGGAGGTGCTCGGTTTTTGAGGCTTTTAGTGCCTTTTTATAACAGTTTGCACTCTCTATCCACGCAATTTTAAAGACCTCTAAATGGGTTTGTTTCCATTTGCGTTCCAGTTTACGCGTTTCTCTTTTTAGGCCGCGAGTGGTGCTATTGTACATGGTGCTTTGATCTTCTCGTTAATCTTTTTTGACTTCATAGGCGCGACCGCTTCTAATGTATTAGAGAAAATAGTTCCCATGTTGCTGGTCATGTCATCGAGCGATTCTGTATTAATTGGCAAAGTTATTAAAGGAGTCAGATCTGGCAGATTCTTAACGAAACTATCTTTAGTAGATGAGGTGATTGTTCTACCCTGTCGATAACGAGCTATACGACTGATTTCTGCAGTGCGCAGTGTACATGTTATAAGATGATGATCAGTGACATCGTCGCTTTGAGGTATAATATCGATATTGGTTAGATCGGCTCCGTGAGATATAATCAAGTCTAGAGTATGATTAAGTCTATGAGTGGGTCTGTTGATGTTTTTGGTTACACCAAAAGAGTGTAGAAGCTCTTTAAACGCCACTGCTAAGCATCGTTAGCACTATCTACATGGATATTAAAATCTCCAACAATCAGTACTTTATCAACGTTAACCAATAGGTCCGATAAGAAGTCCGCGAACTCCTTCAGAAAATTAGTGTAAGGCCCAGGGGGGTCTATACACAGTAGCCAGTAAGAGAAAGCAATGGTTTTTTACTTTTGTTTGGAACAATTATGTTCAACACAAGCACTTCAAATGATTTAAATTATGCTCTGTTCTCTGAGTTACGGTAAGAAAGTCTCTAAAGATTGTTGCTACACCACCACCTCGACCAACCGGCCGTGGCTCATGCATATAACCGTAGCTTGGTGGAGTAGACTCATTTATACCAAAATAATCATTTGGTTTAAGCCAGGTTTCAGTAAGGCAGAGTATATCAAAGCTGTTGTCTGTGATCATTTCATTTACAATAACTGCCTTTGAGTTTAGTGATCTAATATTAAGTAGCCCGAACTTTAGGAGTTGGTTTTGCTCAACAAATATATTGTCTTTAGGTTTAATCACAATAATGTTTTTTCTCTGACTTTTACATACATTTTTATGTTGTTTATTATTCGGGGGACAGACACAGTCTCTATGTATTTGGATGTTGTAACATTTTTAACAGTTGAGTGAAAAGAACACAGACTATGGTTAACGCTTGTACTTACTAGTCAAATGCTGCGGAGCGTCTTTGAGATGTTGTCAGACAGGACTTCCGCTCCAATGCTGCTGGGGTGCAGGCGTCGGGTCGGGGGAAAAGCCTAGGTCGCTCCCAGAACAGATCAAAATTATTTACAAAGAGCAGCTTGTTCAGTACACCATGACATTAACCATGATTGAGCGTAAATAGTCTACTGAACTTTTCATTCCCTCGTCGGTATGTTGGAAGCGGCCCTGATACGATGATCCTCGCCGTGGGCGATGCGTTGCGTACAGTATCGACCAGACTCCTGAAATCGCGCTTCAGGACCTCCGACTGCCCATCCTGACATCGTTGACCCCCGCGTGCAGTACGACAGCTCCGATGCTAGCGTCGTCTTTCAGGATCGCAGTTACCTGCGCAGAGAGACATCGAGAACACGGGCGCCAGGGAAACAGTGAGTGCGAGCCTTACCTTGATTGAAGGAAGCGCGTACGTTCCGGACGATTGAGTCTCCGACGACCACAGCGTTGCATTCCGTCTCGCAGAGGGCGGCAAAGCGGTTCCTAGTCGGGATCTCAAAGACCGGTGGCGGCGGTGGGGGAGAGGTTATCGCTCCGGTCCTGGATTGCGCCTTACGCCGTGGGTGTGCCGGTGCAGGAGTGAAGTTCAATTGGGGCCCGTCGTGTTCTCGAAGCCTGGGCTCTGTGCAGAGAAACACGCGGAGTAGAAGTGGTAGGAGTATTACAATCACGTCGAAAACTTACCGCTGCTTTGCGAGCGTCAGCCCAGGATGTTACCAGCGCCGTTTTACGTTCTCGCAGCAGTGTCTGCCTCTTGAGTAGATCCTGGATCTGCTTCTCCACAACCTCCAGCTCCGACTGAAGTGCGAAGAAAGATTCATCATCTGCACTCAGAGGTAAACACACGTCTGAAACATTCGCCATTAGTGATGTAACAGTGAGTTAAGCAGTAAGTGCAATATTTAGTAAGTACAGGCTGGTAATGCTAACAGCTTTAGGGCTAATAGCGAGTGATCGTGTGAAACTAATTTATCTGTGCGTTTTTTACGATTTTGGTATGGGGTACACTTAAGGATAATTTGTACCCACGGTGAATTATCACTTTAGAACATAAATCTTAAGATATAACAGGAATAAAAGATATTTAAAGAAATGTTAGACGGAGCTCCGTCTCAAACCACGCGCTCTCGGCAAACAGGAAGTCACGTGTCCTCTTTCCTTTTTATATATACCATGCATATATAAAAGGACATTGTCGTATCTAGAAAAACTTGGCCGCCATTGGCCAATGAAGTTTGAGCACTCATTACACCAGGTTAGCGGAGGCCGATCAAAACGACACTCGCTGGGCTTTTTCGTCTCGTGGTCCTTAAGGTCTGTAAGAAATGTGAACTCATTTGGCCACTGGGGGGCGAAATAACGCTTTTGGAGTGCATAAACAACTGTGTATCAGGTGACATTTGACATATACCCAAACTATTTGTATCATATGATATCTCTCCTTAAACTGATCATTTTGGCCCACTTCGGTCGATTGAACGTTCGTGAGTTATTGCTGAAGGTGTCAAAAACCTACGTTCGCTGGATTTTTACCCGATCGGAACCAAACCGTAGATCAATTCTGTGGAGTGTGAATGTAAATGATTGTAACAAAGTTCGTTTGTAAGGAAGAAAGGAGGCGGGGTCGGCGTGGCTGGGAAATGTAAGATTCTCTTTTATTAATCACTCTTGGGTTTACAACTTCCCGTATAAACAATCACTTTACAACAACTCTCTGTCAGGTAAGATTCCTTCATATAATCCTGGACGCAACGTCTCGAGGCTTCTTTCGTGGTCCGTTTCCCCGCCGGTCTCTCTCTGCTCTTCCATCTCCTCCGCTGGCTTTGAAAGCGTCTCCTCGCGAATTACTACAATGAGAAGCAGGTGTTTTCAATATGTCGTTGATCTGCTTACTCACCGTTCTTCTCCCGTCTCTCTCTCTCCGCACAGACCGTGCTGAACCACGCCCCCCTTGCCACATACCCCCACCGCCCGACTCCCTGTGGATCACCTGAAACTTGAAGGGTTGTAATGCAAGATACCAACGAGTGATCCGCGCGTTGGTATCCTTCATGCGGTGGAGCCATTGGAGGGGTGCATGGTCCGAACAGAGCGTAGTGAGTGAGGTCAGTCTGCGGGCTGGTGAGTTCCGAATAATTAGGTACAAACCGTCTATAATATCCCGCCAGCCCCAGGAACTGCCGCACCTCCTTTTTGGTCTCGGTGAGGTCGCAAATCGCGGCCGTCTTATCAATTTGGGGTCGCACCTCCCCGTGACCCAAGTGGAAGCCCAGATACCTTACCTCTACCCGCCAAATCGCACACTTCTTTGGGTTAGCCGTCAGCCCCGCACCCCTGAGCGAGCCCAGAACCGCTCTCAAATGCTGCATATGCCGCTGCCAATCATTGCTATATATGATGATATCATCCAAGTTAGCCGCGGCATATGCAGCGTGAGGTCGGAGTAGCCGGTCCATGAGACGCTGAAAGGTAGCCGGAGCTCCGAAAAACCAGAACGGAAGTGTGACAAATTGGTGTAAACCGAAGGGCGTTGTAAAGGCTGTTTTTTCTTTGGATAAGGGAGATAGAGGGATCTGCCAATATCCTTTCGTCAAATCCAATGTCGAATAAAAACGAGCCGTCCCTAGCCGTTCAAGTAATTCGTCAATTCGTGGCATTGGATATGCGTCGAATTTCGACACAGCATTCACCTTTCGATAGTCCATGCAGAACCGGACTGAGCCGTCGGTTTTGGGTACTAAGACTATCGGGCTTGCCCAATCGCTGCTGGACTCTTCTACTACCCCCAGGTCCAGCATAGCTTCTAATTCTCTCTGAACCACAATTTTTTTGTGTTCAGGTAGCCTATACGGACGACTGCGCACTACCGCACCCGGTTTGGTCTCAATGTGGTGCTCTATGAGATTCGTGCGGCCGGGCAGGGGCGAGAAAACATCCGCAAATTCTGCTTGCATTTTGCAACATCCGTGATCTGGGAGGACGAGAGATGATCCCCCTGGAGCCAGAGCGAAGGATTGCACCTTGATGTTCGCCTCTGGTCCGAGATCATCCACTCTGCTCACTGTCGTCGCCAGCATCACGGTGTTCGCCTCACTCCACTTTTTGAGGAGGTTGAGGTGGTAAATCTGAAGTGCCCCTCTCCTGTCTGATCGAATTACCTCATAATTGAGATCCCCTATACGCCGTGTGACCTTAAAGGGCCCTTGCCACTTAGCGAGTAATTTAGAACTGGAAGTTGGGAGTAATACAAGCACTTTCTCTCCTGGTGCAAATTTACGTAACCTGGCGCCCGTTATACTGCCGGCTCTGTCTGTCCTGGGCCTGCAACAAATTCTCCATGGAGAGCCGCCCCAGTGTATGGAGTTTAGTTCGCAGGTCCAGGACATATTGAATTAGATTTTTACTCGCGGAAGGTCCGTCCTCCCAAGATTCCCTTAGGACGTCTAAAACCCCGCTCGAAGGGGGAAAACCCCGTGGAGGCTTGGGGACCTCGCGGACCGCAAATAACAGAGGTTGCAGCCACTTATCCCAATTTTTGGCGTCCTCATGAACAAATTTCCGGATCATGGTTTTCAACGTACGATTAAAACGTTCGACCAGTCCATCTGTTTGTGGGTGGTAGACGCTGGTACGAACCGTCTTAATCCCCAATAACCCGTACAGTTCGCGGAGGGTCCGTGACATGAACGCCGTGCCTTGGTCTGCGAGAACCTCTTTCGGGATTCCCACACGGGAGATTAATCGAAACAAGGCATCCGCAACACTCGTCACAGAGATGCTGCGTAACGCCACTGCCTCGGGGTATCGCGTTGCGTAGTCCACGATGACTAGCGCAAATCGATGCCCTCGTGCGGATTGCTCTAACGGCCCGATCAGGTCCATGCCAATTCGTTCGAAGGGGACCTGCATCAGGGGAAGCGGGCACAATGATGCCCTTGGGGTGGCCAGTGGGTTTACCAACTGGCATTCAGGACAAGACGCGCACCACCTGCGCACGTTCTCATAAATGCCCGGCCAGAAAAACTGGGTCGTTAGGCGATTTACTGTTGCAGCTTGTCCTAGGTGCCCCGCCATTGGATTACAATGAGCCGCCTGGAAAAGCATTTCCCGACGGCTTTTTGGTATGACTAACTGGGTTGTATCCTGTTTTGACTGTGTGTCCTGGGTCACTCGATACAACCTGTCTTTTAAAATGGTGAAATACGGATAGGATAACGGCTGCGCAGGGTGGAGAAGTTGGCCGTCGATGGTACAGACCTGATCAAACACATGTTTGAGCGATTCATCCTGAGATTGCTCCAGAGGAAAATCATCGCCCTGGGAGAGATTTGTTTTCTCCACAGCACTCCGTTCCTCTGAGGCAGTCATCAGGTCCTGGCTCAACCTTTCCTACCTGCGCGACCGCCCCTCCCCGTCGCCGTTGGTTGCGCCCAGAAACATCCGCACATAATTGTCCCAGTAATACTGAAAATAAAGGCCAATTTGTTCCCAAAATTAGCGGATGCCGGAGGTGCTTGTTAACAGCCACCTCTACACTATGCTTTTGACCCCGAAATTGTATGGTCAGCGGCACCAAAGGGTAGTTCACCACGTCCCCGTGCACACACCTCACTTTAACCATGCGGCCCGTATCCATTGCCACAAATTGAATCAGGCTTTGATGAATTGAGGTTTGGTTACAGCCTGAATCCACCAAAGCCTGATATGTACCCCCCTAATACTCAAAGGTATCTGATACAGCCCGTCTTGACCGAGGGCAGCCTGTGGATTGTCCGGAACCCGGACCATCATACCGACCTCCATCATGGGACAGCGGTCGATAAAATGTCCGGGATCCCCACAACACCAACAGGCCGGCCCAGAAGTCCCCGCCGCCCTAGCGGCAGGAAGCAGACCCCCGAATTGGCGAGGAGAGGCTGAAGGGAAGGAAGAGGCGTTGGGTCCCTGTCTCCTGTGACATCCGGGTACGCGGGGCTGGGCGTGGTATCCAATTCCCCCGGGACCTAGGAAAGGGCACAGGTTTGGGAAAAGGAGCGGGAGATACAGGGAGAGAGAGAAAGAGATGGTAAGGGTACGCCGACCCCGGGGCACGCCACCAACTGGTCCTCCGCCAGCTGGATGGCCTGAGCCAGCGACGTTGGTCGGTGACACTGGACCCATTAGGCGGTTTTCTTGGGGAGCCACCCCACAAACTGTTCTAGTGTCACCTTGTCCACGATGTCAGCGACGATGCCGGCGTCGGCCATCAGCCATCTGCGGCAGGCATCCCGGAGCTGGTGAGCGAAGGCAAAAGGCTGGCCGCGATCCCCAAGCACCAGTGACCGGAAGCGCTGCCTGTGTTGCTCAGGACTCAGTCCGACCCAGGCAAGGATAGCCTTTTTGAGGTCCGCGTATATGAGCAAGTTAGCTACTGGTAACTGCTGGGCGGCCATCTGGGCCTCTCCTGTCAGGAGGGGGATGAGTCGGGCTGACCAGGTGTCCGGCTGCCATCCGGATAGCTCCGCGGACCTCTCAAATAGTTCCAAGAAGGCTTCCGGGTTGTCCTGGGCTCCCATCTTGTGAAGCGGGATCGTTGGGGAGGCGGCAGATGTTGAGCTCGTGCCTCTCTCCTGGCTCACCCAGAACGACTCGCGATCTTCCTCTTGAGTCTGGACGAGGGCCTGGAATCGTCTCTCCTGGTCCTCTCGGAGACCCAACAGGGCCTGATGGTGCTCCTGGTGAAGACCGGCGAGCGAGGAGATGACTTCCGCAAATGGCGAACCTGGCGGGGACTGCATGCTGGTGGCGGCTGGCTCCTTTCTTCCCGGGTATCGGCACCAATGTAACAAAGTTCGTTTGTAAGGAAGAAAGGAGGCGGGGTCGGCGTGGCTGGGAAACGTAAGATTCGCTTTTATTAATCACTTCCGGGTTTACAACTTCCCGTATAAACAATCACTTTACAACAACTCTCTGTCGAGTAAGATTCCTCCATATAATCCTGGACGCAACGTCTCGAGGCTTCTTTCGTGGTCCGTTTCCCAGCCGGTCTCTCTCTGCTCTTCCATCCCTGCTGGCTTTTAAAGCGTCTCCTTGCCAATTACTACAATGAGAAGCAGGTGTTTTCAATATGTCGTTGATCTGCTACTCACCGTTCTTCTCCCGTCTCTCTCCGCACAGACCGTGCTGAACCACACCCCCCTTACCACAATGATTATCGAAAAAAAGTTGAAATTTCCTTTCACGGTCGATTAGGGGCACCAAAATTAAAAAAAATAGGCAGAGCCTATCACATTAAAAAGACCATAAATCCAGAACGGCTTAATATATCATCATGGGACTCGGAACATATGTGTAGACCAGGTTTCTGGCCTTTCTGGAGGGTGTGATGGTTGATGAGCCCAGTTGAATAGAGAAGTTGTGATGAGTCTTTGTGTCAGCCGGGATTACAAGCAGTTCTGTTTTTGCAAGGTTCCGCTGCAGGTGATGGTCCTTCATCCAGAGCGAGATGTCGGCTAGGCATGCTGAAATGCTTGCAGAAACTGTTGGATCGTCTGGCTGAAAAGACAGGTGGAGTTGTGTGTCATCCGCGTAGCAGTGATAGGAAAAGCCATGTTTCCAAATGACAGAGCCTAGGGATGTCATGTATACAGAAAATAGCAACGGGTGAGATAGGATGAGAGCTGGTTACATACAACACGTTCAAGAGTTTTAGCAATGAACCAACTGACCAATGAACCAACTGTTGCCAACCTCTTAATGACTAGAGAATACCTATCTTTTGATGCTTACTCCCAGCAGGATAATGGACCATATCAGAAAGCTCAAATGATCTCAAACTGGTTTCTTGAACATGACAAGGAACTTAGTGTACTCCAATTGCCTTTAGAGTCACTTGATCACAAAGCACGTGGCTTAGCTGAAGGAACAATAAATATGTCCAGGATAAAGGGGGAAAGGGACACAAATTATTTTTGCAGATGTGTTCACTGTCCACTGTACGGCCTTGCAGTTTGGTGCACTGCAGTGTGTATTATATGTGCATATGTATGTCTGTGTTACATGTTACTGACCGACCCTGACATTGTTCTGTGTGGGGAGGACTTTTATACACTGTGGATGTGTTAAGGTGTGAACCTTTGTCTAGATGTAACGGCAAAGGTGCATTGCACGCCGATGGGCTCCTGACATCAGCCTTAGACTGTTGTACTTATTAACATTATTGTAAATATAACATTTTGGTGAATTATTTACTACTCATATAAGAGTTAATAGTCTGCATAAGATGTTACCATATGTTTCTTTTATGTTCTCTTATCTGGTGTGCATAGTGTCTTTGTTTCATTGTGTGTTATGTCCTGTGCAGTGCTGTGTGCATATCTGTGTGACTTTGTTTTACGCATGTGTGTGTGTGTGTGCCTGTGTTCTGTGTGTGTGCTGAGTGAGTGTATGTGATGTTTGTGAGTGTGTATGTATGCATATTATTTCCTTCTGTATCAGAAAAATCTGGGTGCACTGTATACTTTTGAGTGTCGTCTGTGAATGGCTAATTCCAGCAACCATGAATTTGAATCAATGTATCCATTTAAGATGGTCCTGGATTGTATTTATTCAATATTAATTCTTCAGAACACAAAAAGGCTATTTTCAAGAATGTGCATTGTATTAACAAAAAATACCTATATCTCTGCAATAGAAGAATAAGATTGCATTATCTTTTGCAATGCTCTTACCACTGAGCTACAGGAAACCTGAAACAAATGTCACAAAATTCATCAGTGAGTTTAATCCTTGAAGTGTAAAAAGTTTGTTTGGACAAGCAGATTCATTTTTCGCAATACTTAGAGTACTTTAGCTACTTGTACATATAGGCACCGGCGGCGCCAGGAGGGGTCTTGAGGGGTCTCAAGACCCTCCCAAAAAACGCCTTGACCCACCATTTGACCCCCCCACCCCCTTCCTGATTAAAAAATATTTAATATATATTAAAATATATATATCCGGGATAAAGATTTAAAAATGGTTCTCTTCAAACTACGCAGAACAATAATCATTTATTCAACATATAAAAAAATATAAACATAAGAATCACTGCGATGCCCCATGAACGTTGCTGCCGCTGCGCCTTGCATCATTGCGTTCAAGGCGCTGTCGCGAGCCTGCAAGAGCTGCTACGCACTTTATATCTTGAAGCTAAAAATGGATCGCTTCGTCATACCTAAAAGAAAATTGAGAGCAGGCGGAAATAGGAGTGAAAATATACCCGTTGCAGTGGAGGGCGAGCCCTGCTTGATCCTAGAATTAGAAACAGAGGACACCGAGGAATTGGAGGATGAGAAGGTGGACCGGAGCAACTGAGGCGGAGGAGAGGAAAAGCAGGCGAGGGGAGTGAAGAAAGAAGAAAGGGGGCAGGGATGGAGTCAAAAATCAAAAACAGCAGGGGACTCGTGGTTCAAACAGTACCAGTGGCTTGAATATTCTGTGTCAAAAGACGCGGCTTTGTGTTTTGCCTGACGTCATTTTTTTCACAGTGTGCATGGATCTGGTGGTCACTCAGAAAAGTACTTCACCCAGGAAGGGTTTAAAAACTGGAGAAAAGGAGGAGAGAAACTGGCGCAACATAACGCCAGCGCTTCTCACAAAGTGGCAATGGAAGGGTTTAATTAAGGGGTTAATTAAAAACAAAGTAGTTGATATGCTGTGTGGTTTTATTTGTTTAGTTGCAGTAATATGCAGTTATTAGCCATGTCCACTGTATTTTTTTTTGGTTTTCATGAGACCCCCCTTGAAATGACCAGGACCCCCCATTGCCCCCCAATCAAAATTGTCTGGAGCCGCCACTGCATTTAGGCCAGAGTTTCCTCCCCACAGCTGCGTGTGTAAATGAGAGGAAGAGGCCGTGCGCTCAAAACCTGTGAGACACAGCGCTATTTCCATATAAGGAATCATTACTCATTGACAAAAATAACGCCACACACATTTAACCGCATTGAACAGTAGCCCGACAGTGAATTGAGGTAAAAAAAAAATAGACTTTGTACATTGACTGGAAAACCAGTGAGTCAATTATATGATTTATATCTGAAGCTATATCTGAAAAAGGCGTTTTTTGAGGACTCCCTCAGATTTCCCTCAAACTGTGGTCCTGTTAAAAATGGCCTGTATCTTTACATATTTTTTCCACTGTCATTGAAATTTATAGTGGGGTAACGTTTAAAATGTAACTTATATAAGAGTTTTGTAAATAATTTGTTTTACTTACCAAACACTTAAAGCCAGCTGCAGCGATCCACTCATAGCCACTCAGTCAGAGCTGGACACAAACGTCAGAACCAGGGTCTCGCAATGGTTTTTCTCACAATAAAAATAAGCTTTTAAGGTGCAAGCTAAATTTGTTTTATTTTTTAATCATTAAAACATTAATTTCGTCACACCTGCATTGTATTATCCCAGCATAAAAAAAAAGTGTGTTTTAAATGTAATTATTTCTTAATTGTTTTTTGCTGAATTATTATAATTCGTATAATTATAAATAATTAGTATAATAAAATAATAATAACAACAATAATAACAATGTATAGTTACTTTTACAGGTCATTAGCCTAAAACATCTGAGAGATGTTTTTTTTAATTCCTCTATTTAGTCGTGAATAAAAAGAAATTGATGCTGAGGCATTTAATACATTTAAAGGCAATCCACTTCCTCATAAGGGTGAACGTTACAGGGCAGACCAAATGCGGACGTCTTCTAAAGGTTCCGCGAACGAACCTTACCAAGCAGACCAAGTAAGGACCTAATGCGGACTTAAGAGGACGTTCGCGATGTCCGGTGGACGTCCCGTTTGCTGAGTACAAATAAATGTTAACTGAATGCTTCAATTTGTGTAACGTTGGTTAAAAGCATTTGATAAATGTAATGCATTTGTGTATTTGATCTTTTAAAATAATACATTTGCCGTTGCTATTGAACATGTTTGATCCATTATTCTATTTAAGGACATTTTAGTTAGCGTGATTTAACAATTATGAATGGCGGGCCGACCGTGGACCGCCAGCAAACATTATTGATAAACCAGCGGCTCAGCAGTGGAGCGCCAACTTTGCCACGGGTGGTCCGCCGGCCTTATGTTAGCTGGGTTGGTATTAGCACCTATAGTATTTTTGCTCATGTATGACATATCGCTTTATTGCTTCCTAAACTCTCAGTTTTTACCACTTGAGATTTAACAAAACCTCCAATAATTATAAAATGTATTTATAGAAGGTAATTTACTGCATCAAAGGATTCTGTTTAACAATTATATGGACAGCTCAGAGACTTTTATTGAATGCAAAATATCATATTTATATTTGGTGAAAAATAATAATTAGTTGAAAAAGAATAATTCGGTAAGCATAGCAAAGATTATTTCATATTAGACTTTCATCACTTTCTCCCAGCACATTATATTCATAAACATAACAAAGGTTCTTCAGCAGTCAAGACAGATCATATGCAAATTCAAACCGATGAATCAGATAAAATGCATTGAATGAAGTCTTATCTGAATTCCTTTCAAGTTCTCACAAGTCAAAGATATCCTCCAGCCATTTGTTTGCTGTGCTCAAACATCCAAGTTCATAATATATCCGTTTAAAGCTGATTAGGAACAATGAGTTGAATATCTTGTGAAGTTTAAATGTAAAGAAAACTCTTTCCCCACAATCTTCCTGTCTTGGATCATCCTCCAGACAATATATAAAAAGTCCTTCTACGTATTCAAAGAAGCCATAATAAACAAACAATCCATATAATACATTATCAAGTTTAACTACTACCAAGTACCAAGATAAGTTAAACACATAGCATATACAATATAACATCACTTACTTTCAGTTGATCATAAAACACATGTTTCTCAACAAGGACGTAAGGAGCACATGGCAAAGCCATGATTTAGCTTCTGCATGCTACATCTACTTCTTCTACCCTCTGACCTGATTTATACTCAATCATGTTGCCCTCTCGTACCCCTAGTGGCGAGGAAGTGTAAAAAACCCTATAACAGTTTTATGTGACTGTTGTATTTCACCCCCCTCACTCTAGGACTGAACATTCACATAGAAAGGCCTTACATTTTTAACATGATAAGTATCAACAACATCAGGATTATCAAGAAAAGAAATAGAATAATTTACAGGACCCAAACATTTACACACTTTGGCAGGACCTTTCAATTTTGGGGACAGCTTAGCCATGAAATTATCCTCAGTTTTTGAGAAAGGGTGAATACGAACCCAGACGAGATCACCTTCTTGATAGTTAGCTTGTTTTCTTCAGGTTGTGTCTCTGAACTAGTTGCGCATTTATATTTAGTAATTTAGCAGACACTTTTATCCAAAACGACTTACAAAGAGTTTAGGGAGCAATAAGCGATATGTCATACAGGAGCCATAATACAGTAGGTGCTAATATAAAGTTATTTAAGTAATTAAAGTTATTTAAAGTCTGTCAAGTATTCACAGAAGAGATGGGTTTTAAATAGTTTTTTTAATGTTGTGAGAGATGTGGTTGACTGGAACGAGTTAGGAAGAATGTTCCACCAGGAAGGAGTTGTGAAGCAGAATGAGCGGGAAAGCAATTTACTGCCCATTTGAGAAGGCAATACAAGACGCCGCTGGTTTACTGAACGCAGGGATCTTGATGGAGTGTAGGAGTGCAGGAGGGTGTGAAAGTAAGCCTGTGCAGATCCAGTGATAGTCCTGTAGGCAAGCATTAGTGACTTGAATCTGATACGGGCTTCAACCGGTAGCCAGTGGAGAGAGATGAAAAGGGGAGTCACATGAGCCCTTTTGGGCCCATGTGGCACATTCTCTTAAACAAGCTGGATGAGGTTCTATTGTCGCTCCACTGTATCATATGAAAGATGGTTCCGATTAGGTGGCCTTGTGAGAATTTATTCTAATGGTCCTTTTAGTTTTCGTCCCAAGGCAATTTCAGTAGGGGGTAAATCAAGTGCACTCTTGCCAGGCAGTGTTAACGGCAAACCTGATCTCTGATAGCCACTTATCCCTGTTTCAATGCTTGTCCTTGACATATGAAGCAATCATGGTTTTCAGTGTCCTGTTAATACGTCCGGTGAGGTTGGTTTGAGGATGATATTCTGTAGTCAACTTTTGTAAAACTCCCCATTGTTTGCATACCAGATTAAGAGATTCGAGGTGAATTGTGCCCAATAGACAGGAGTTCCCCGCCTTGTGAAAATCTCATCAATAAGGATCCGTGCTATCTGTGGTGCTTTGGCAAATAGTAGTGGAAAACTTTAACCCATTTTGTCAATAGTCCATTACTACTAACAAATTTTCATTCTGTTTTGTACTCTTTGGAAACGGTCTCATCAAGTCTACACCCAACATGTCTCGGGGCCTATATCATGAATGTTGCTGAACAAACTCAGGGTTACAGGATTAGTTTTGGGTTGACAAAACCAAACCAACAAGCAGCTCATGGAGTTTCTTTGTCAACTCAAGCTTTGATCCTGAAGCTAAGAGTAGGTCTCTCGCCCGTGCACATGAACAAGTGACGTCTGCATCGCAAAACCAATCGCGTTCAACATGGATAGAGGGAGTTTCGTATGTTTCTTAGAACAATTATGCGCAAATATTAGTAACACAAAAATGTATTTCCGCCAAGGAGAAATACTGTTTCTGCTGTCTACGCAAGAGAGAAGTGTTTCAAAAACACTGCTGTTTGAGTTAATGCGCAAGTTAAACAACTGTATAGCAAACACATTTACTGTACTATAGTAAGGTAAATATTACAGTAATATAATATGATATACGTTGTCCTCACTGCAGTGTAGCAACTGCAGCTATACAACTAGCTAAACTCTTCCTCTCAAATGAAGACATGAGTCGTAGTAAGCTTTAGATGCTCTTTATTGTGGCTCTTTTTCTCATTTTACAAGGTCAGAGTGAAAACTGTAACAAAGAAAACTATAAAAATTATCATTTAGCTCTGTAACATGTACTTTTCTCATGTAAATAAGTGAAAATAAAACGTTTTTAAATGCAAATAAATCAAATGCCTTCTTCATATAAGTAATATTTGTATCGCTAACTTATGAATGTAACTATGAAATTATTCACTTACGACGTTGCCTCTGTGTTGAATACATGCAGTTGAACACAGAAATGTAGCTGAGTAAATCCAGCTAGCCTCCTCAAACTACTGACCAAAACTCCCCGTTTTCGTGGGATGTGGTCCATTTCTTGCGATGCTGCAAGGTTGGCAGATACTCTCGACTCCAACGATTCCAGAATTTGTTGGCAAGAGCTTGTACTTGTCTCTACTGCTTGGTGGGGAGGTCTTTATCTGTGAAGTCTCGGTGGTGGAGGTGGAGCTCCAGTTTTTTGGGTTAGGAGCATTGATGGTGACAGAATGAAAAGATCTTCAGGATCGTTTGAAACTGGAATTAGTGGCCTTGCATTAATAATAGCTGTCACTTCCGCCATTAGCGTGCACAAAACCGTGTTGGTCAACCAAGTGTGCTGTTCAAGAAACATTGAGTCCAGGATTCTTCTGGCCACCCCAATTAGTCGTTCCCAAGAACCACCCATGTGTGAGGCATGAGGAGGGTTGAATTCCCATGAGCACCCTTGTTGGTTTAGATACCTCTGAACAGTGCTATTTCCCAGTTCCCTGCATGCTCCTATGAAGTTTGTGCCGCAGTCCGATTGTAAGTGGCCACTAGAAGTCGCTAGAGGTAATTAATTCGCAATCAGGCTATTCAGGTGACGGGGTTTGTGGCTGTGAACCCAGGAACCTGTATAGCGGATCAATAATTCACTTTTCGAATTTCTCTCCTCTCGAAAGCTCAGTGATGCATTTTACTCCAATAACTTTCAAGCTAGTGGCTTACTCTGGAAGCAGCCAGTTTAAAGTTTGCACCCCTTGGTGAGCGGAGCGAGGTGTGTATCTTATTTTGTTTGTTTGTTTTGTTCCATGTTTAAAAGACGGAAAACATAATTGATGTAAATGTCGACTGTTTCTGTAAATTGGTATACTGTGTATTTGTATCAGGAACGTGTTAACGGAGCATATGATCGTTTGTGTTATTTTACATATCTTTAAGGTCATTTCAATTTTGCATTGCATATTATACAATTGCATTATGATGCACTGTAAACGTGTGAAGATTTACCTGTAAATTTGTGTTATGCCAAAGGCTTAATTGTTAATCAGCATATGTGTGTTGTTTTCTAGTTTTCACGGTGCTTATGCTGGTTCCAGAGTAATAAAACCGATAACACCCGTTAGAGACTCTCTGCTTCATATTAAGAAAGCCAAGGGCTGCTACAGTGAAAACTCGTCGCTGAGTCATCCACCAATGCCGACATCTTCAGCCAGCAGATAAAAGGTAATCTGATGTCAGGCACGCTAGTGTGGACGCCACAGCTGCTGTGAAAGACTTTGGCTGATTAAGTGGGTAACAGCACCCATAGACACGGTACACATACAAGAAATCTCCGTAGAATTCTGTGTGTAATAGGGGCGATCTACCCAATTAATTAATTGTATGGGAACCTGAACATCTAAAGAAAACAAGAACTGCCATATTCTAAATGATTCTAGGGACCGGTTTTTTGTGCAGTTTTAAATACTGTAAATGCTAGATCTGTGAAGTTAGCAAGTACAAAGTTAAGAGTATGGCTAAGGTCAATGTCATCTCACGATATCCTAATTTCTGATTGTAACAATATCTAAAGGGTTAAATTGTTTGACTGTAGATTATCAGCAGTATTCTTGTTATGACATTTTGCATTGTCTCTGTTTACTCTCCTTGGGGTGTCCAAAAGTGTCATGGAGGCGGAGGTGAGACATGGCAGGAGAACCCAAGTGCCGGCAGGACTCAGACGGTTGAGGGGTTAACAAGGAATATTTATTAAACATAAAACAGGAACAAAGCAAAAAACCCACGATGGGGAAAAAATCAGAACACGATAACAAGGAAACAAAAGACTTCCCACGAGGGGGCAAAAATTAACCAAAAGCAAGAAACAATGTAACAACAAAAGCAAGGTAGTCAAAGGGTAAATTTCTTGAGCTGGAGTTACACGAAGCACTAACCAAAACTCACAGATGTACATGCAGGGCAAGGATCACAAAGTACATACAACGAACCAGCACAGGACAATGAAACATGAGGGGTATAAATAGGGGAACAAACACAGGATAATTAATAGGGGCCAGGTGACACAGATCAAACACTAAGGGAAAGCTAACGAGACGAAAAGGGCGGGAACACAGACGAGACACGAGAAAGCACATGACAAGTTAATATCTAAACAAAGCCATGCCTTTCTCACACAAAACCTAAGGCTATGTCATGGCTCCGCCCCAAGACCAAGAATAGACATGACATGATGGCGGAACCATGACAACAAGTGTAAACGTCTGATGTAAGTTGTGATATAGTTCTAAGAATAAGTTTAAGCTTATCCAAGCTCGAGTCTAAACGTAAAATGCCCTGAAGCCTTACCAAGTAGAAACAGATACTCTAGATCTACACAATGTCATTACCTGCTGAGAAAACAGATTACCCTTCAGAAGTGCAACAGGTCAGGTCGAGCTCCCGTGAACGTAGTTTAACGACAAAAGGTCAAGAGTTACATAGTCAGGAAGCAATGAGAAATGAAAAGGCATTCTACAAAGCCTATGAGTCTTGGAAGCACACCGCAAAAGAGGTTAGAGTGAAACTAAAGGCTTTCTGCTCAGCTGAGGATCTTGTTCAAATCCAAGTGGACGTTAAATCCAAACAAGCTATAGCACACCAAAATTATGAGTCCATTTGACGCAATCATACTACTACTCCAGATATTGTCAAGAAAATGGATGCCTGTGACACTCTTACAGCTGATGTTTGTGACCTTGTCAATAAACGACTAGAGAATATAGATGAGGCTTTCAATGACCAACTAGAGAAAGAGAGAGTGAGAATAACGCTAAATAAGGACGAGTACGGGTCTGTCATTGGAAATACCAAACAGAAACAGTAATTTCAGAGGCATCACAAGGATCAGGCCACAACTCAAGCGTCACCTCCAGGTCGTCTAGTAAACGTGCAGATGCTGAAGCAGACTTGGCAGCCAAAGTAGAACAGGCAAAAGCTATGCAAAAAATACACGCTCAACAAGCAAGACTTGACAAACTGGAGAATGAGTGGAAACTCAAGGAAACGCAGATGTTAGCTGAAATCAAACAAAAGGAGGCTGAAATTAAACTAAAGTTAGAACTGGAAAAATCAAGGTTACAACAGCTACGGGCTGACAATGAAGTGAAGGTAACCGCAGCTCGAGTGAGAGCGTACAACAATTTTGATGGCCTTGAGGAAGACATTGACCATAGAACCCACGATGGTGGGCAAGATGCTGGACTCAGAACCTCACTAAATCCACAAGCAATGCCCTTCCAGTCCCATTCCGCACCTTCCAAAGCGCTCAGTAACTCAGGAGGAGGTCAACCTCGCTCAGGCAATTGCTAGCTCACTTACCCTAAGCCGTCTACCAGTCCCAGAACCAACTACGTTTACCGGTGACCCCTTAAAGTTCATAGACTGGAAGATATCCTTCATGGCTCTCATAGGCCAGAAGCCCCTCCCAGCTAGTGAAAAAATGCTTTATCTAAAGAGTTATCTCTTGCTGGGGAAGCACGCAAACCTGTTGAAGGATTTTTCTACCGTAGCTCAGAGGAGGCATATCAGGGTGCCTGGGCAGTCTTACAAGATAGGTACGGAAGCCCATTCATTGTCCAAAGGGCTTTCAGAGACAAGCTCATGAAGTGGCCAAAGATAGCTGCAAATGACCCTATTGCATAAGAGAGTTTTCAGATTTCCTTCAGGGTTGTGTTAAGGCCATACCTCATGTTAAGGGCTTGGGCATTCTTAACGATTGCGAGGAAAATCACAAGCTTCTTAAAAAGCTGCCTGAGTGGATGATGCGCAGATGGAGTCGTATTGTTGTGGAAGAGAGTTGCATGTGGTCGACGTCATCCAACCTGCTTGCACATAGAAAGAAACAGAAACCCTGTGGAATCGGCAAGCAAAGATCCCATAACCACAGGAGACCATGCAAGCAGGGACATTCAAAAGGTTATGGCCCATGCATTGACGCAAGATATTTCCGCCACCTCTAGCATTGTCCAGTCCTTGTGTCATCAACAACAGACCCCCGGAAAGAAATTCTCACTTATGCCTTGCTGGACACTCAAAGCGAATCAACCTTTATCTTGGAAGATTTGCTCGCCGAACTTAATGTGAACACTCAGTCAGTGCAACATAAACTCAGCACAATGACAGCTGTCAACACAGTTATAACAAGCTAGATTGCTTGTGGTCTACAAGTTCGTGGACTCGACTCTGAAACTTACATCCAACTACGGCAGACCTATACCCGAGACTTTATTCCAGTCGACAAGTCCCACATCCCTACTAAAGTTACACCCCTGCAGTGGCCCCATCTGAAACACCTAATAAACAAGTTGCATCCACTGCAAGATTGCGAGGTGGGTCTGCTAATCGGTTATGATTGTCCATCAGCACTGGCTCCCTTGGAGGTCTTAACGGTCGATGAAAATGAACCTTTCGCACAAAGGACAATGCTTGGCTGGAGCATTATTGGGTCAGCAAATCCCCACTTGGATAGACAGGGAAATGAGAGTTTCGTACATCGTGTTACAGTAAAGGAGATGCCAGTGGCCATCGATGTACTGAAAGTTCTGGAATCAGACTTTAACGAGAGGAGCTACGAGGACAAGTACGTGTCTCAGGACGACGTGCGCTTTATACAGCTCCTTAATGATAACATTAAACAGAAAGGGGATGGCCATTTTGAGATCCCCCTCCCTTTCAAGGGCAATTGTCCACCGGTCCTACCAAACAATAAGAAGCTGGCTACTGTGCGGTTGCAACACTTAAAGAAGAAGTTAAAGGCCAACAAACAATATTTCGACCATTACACAGCCTTCATGGAAGAAATTATTCAGAAAGGGGATGCTGAGCCGGCCCCTCCAGTTTCTGAGGGAGAGACTGTGTGGTACATTCCCCATCATGGGGTGTACAATCTTAAGAAGCCAGGCAAATTAAGAGTCCTGTTCGATTGCTCAGCAAAGTTCCGTGGGATCTCTCTAAATGACACTTTACTGACAGGCCCTGACCTAATCAACTCCCTGATATTTGGCCACACAGCACGCAATTCATTAGCAGGACTGTCGCGTGTTTGATACACTACCAGTTTAGCGACACAGCAACAACAAGTGAGTCGAGCAGCAGCGGAGCTAACGAGACGTCATCTGCTATTAATGCCGAAGGTAACTTCTCTATTTAGTTAATGTGAGCGCCATTTCATTGTGTAAACTTTTACTATATGAATAATAATCTCCATTGTCATTGTCAATCAAATTTAGATGATGATGACCTTCACTGTTGTAGTCTCTGTGTTTTAAGTTTTTATGGCACTTAAATGGCAGTTTTATTTTATTTTTTTGTCTGGACCAATGATGAATGTGAAAAATTCTATAGGTCCCTGGACTTTACTTTGTAGCCAACTTTTAGGTTTGTTCTGAGGTTGCTACACATAATTTGTGTATACTCTGAGTATGTGCTATGTTCTTATCAGATATTAAAGCGAGTTAATACAAACAAACAAATTTGTACTTATTCCCTCACCCAATGAGAATCGATAAGAGAATCGATAAGGAATCGGATCGATAAGCAATATCGATAATGGAATCGGAATCGTTAAATTCTTATCAATTCCCATCCTTACTCGTCGTGGTCTCCTGTCAGTCGTAGCATCTCTGTATGACCCACTCGGGTTTGTAGCTCCCTTCAGTCTGAATGGTAAGCGCATCCTACAGGAGCTATGTCGTAGAGGTATCGGGTGGGATGATCCTATTCCTGAGAACTTGCATTCACGGTGGGAGGAGTGGAAGAATGGTTTACAGAGGTTAAAGGAAGTTGCTGTACCCCGATGTTACCATCCTCAAAACTTTGGAAAAATTGTTAGAGTGGAACTGCACCACTTCTCGGATGCCAGTAACGCAGGATACGGTTCATGTTCCTATCTCAGATACAAAAACGACAAGGATGAGATTCATTGCAGTTTTGTAATGGCCAAAGCGAGGGTTGCACCTACCAAGATTACGAGCATCCCAAGATTGGAACTCTCAGCTGCAGTCACTGCAGCCAGGATGAGTGTTATGTTGAAGGCAGAACTCCAGATGGAAATCGAGCAAGAATATTTTTCGACAGACTCCCAAGTAGTGCTTGCTTACATCAACAATGAGGCGAGAAGGTTCCATGTGTTCGTAGCGAACCGTGTTCAACTAATAAGAGAGATTACAGACCCAAATCAATGGAACTATGTAGATACAGCACAAAACCCAGCTGATCACGCCTCTAGAGGTCTCCAGGCAACAGACATCCCTTTAGCTAGTTGGCTATCAGGGCCTGAGTTCCTATGGAAACAAGAAGTGCTCCCTATGCTCAAGCCTTCAAGTGATCTGCTCACAGGTGATCCAGAAGTTAAATCAAATCAAGTGCTTACAACCCAAGTCAGTGAATGGAATGATGTCCTAAGTCACCTGAGTCGATTTTCCACCTGGACAACGTTGGTTAAAGTGGTTGCCAGAATCAAAAGACTAGGTCCTAAGTTAAAACAATTTCATGGTAAAATTGTGACTGTAGAGGAACGTAGGAGGGCTGCCGAGGTGGTGATTCAGCTCGTCCAGCAGCAAGCCTTCTCACAGGAGCTAAAGGCACTGGAAAGGAGGCAGCATGGGAACATTATTCCAAGTTCGAGTTCTCTTCTCTGCCTTGACCCCATCTTAGATGGGGGACTTATTCGCGTGGGCGGAAGACTTAAAGGATCAACCCTGAGTCAAGAACTAAAGCACCCCATCATTCTCGCAAAAGACAGCCATATTACCAATCTGATTCTGTTACATTACCATGGCCAGATCTGTCACCAGGGTCGTAACCGGACCTTAATGGAGCTTCGGGCCAATGGGTTTTGGCCATTGGTGCGAGTAAATCAGTCGCCAAGTTGATACATAGATGCGTGAAATGCCGGAAGCTCAGACGGCCAGTTGAGGAGCAACAAATGTCTGAACTCCCCAGAGAACGCTCTGAAGTCTCAGCTCCTTTCATGTTCTTTTTTTTTTGTGATCAACATTTTTTATTAGTTCAAAATACAACGACAACACTCACAAAACCAACAACAACAACAACAACAGAAAAAAAAAAAAAAAAAAAAAAAAAACATTATAAAACAAAAGACAAAATAAATAAATCAAAAGATAAAATAAATAACAAAACATCCAGACAGAAAAGTGGGCAACAGACCTGCTTCCTGCTTTGTGATGGAAGAGGAAAGAAAATATAAGTGACTATAATTTATTCACATATTCTAGTATATCGGACCAAAAGTTGTGCCAGGCATCAATAGTGACAGGTTTAGCCTTATTAAGACGTGCTGTTGTATGTTCAAAGGACACTATATTTATAAGATTATGAATCCAATATGTTTTTTTACACATAGTTGGTGTGAATCAGTTCTGTATTATTGCTTTTTTAGCAGATGTGAAACCAGCAAACAGCATTTTCTTTTTTATCAGACCTACGTCCAGATCAGAGTCATCACTAAGAAGACACAAACTTGGACTTGCATCATAGTCAATATGTAATAGAGAGGATAAAAGTAGAATTAACAAAGGTCCACATAGTAGAAACAATTGGGCATTCCCAAAACATATGGAGAAAGGTACCTGATATTGTACTATTGCATATATGGCAATTATATGTTGCTTGTAACTTCATTTTAAACCTCTTGTAGGGGGTAATGTATGCTCTATGAATAACTTTGAAGTGGATAAGACGATGTGCCAGATTTTTTGACGTTAAACTGAGGTTTGACCACACCCTCTCCCAGTCAGGTTTTATATTGAGACAGGATAATTCGCAATTCCAGATAGATTGAATAGAGAGAGGGTTTGTCTTGTAATCATTAAGCCTGCCATATATACATGAAACAGATGTCTGACCATGAGGGGGTGCAATCAAATCCCACATAGGATGTGGAGAGACTGGAGAGTCCCAGGGAACTCCATATGCCTTGAGAGCAGATCTAAGCTGAAAAAAGACGAAGTACGAAGATGCTGGTAGCAAGAATTTGGTTCTTAGCGCCTGAAGTGAACAGAGGCCCAAAGTATCATACAGATCACCACACGTATTTATGCCCAGTGAGGACCAGGAAGGTTGAACAAATGGATGATTACCACGTAGAAAGTTAGAATTGTGCCATAATGGTGTATTCCTATAAAATTTGAACGGCCCTCCCCATCAAACGTTCCACCCTTTTCCAGATTCTAATAGAATTTGCTATAATAGGACCAAATCTTTGGTTAATAGCTTTCTTTCCTGTACCAGTAAAAGGAATATCTTGTAATCTATGTGGTTTGACAATGTCAGATTCAATCACTCTCCACGAGACTGTAGAGTCAGATTCAACCCAAGTATAGAGAGCCTTGATTTGGAATGACCAGTAGTATAGTTCAAAATTCGGTACAGCCAATCCCCCAGAGTTTACAGAATGCTGCAGTGTGGCAAGCTTAATTCTAGGTTGTTTACCATTCCATATAAATTTGGAAATTAAAGTTTTTATCTCCTTAAAATAGTTAAGGGGTGGAGAGAGTGGTAACATAAAAAACAAGAAATTGAGTCGAGGCAACAAATTCATCTTAACTGTAGATATTCTACCTTGGAGGGAAACTTTGAGGCTATTCCATCTTTCAATATCATTTTTGATCTTCGTTAAAATGGTGTTGTAAGTGTCTCTGGCTATTTTATTGATGTTTTTATAGATAGTAATGCCCAGATATGTAAAGGAGTCCTTAACAGGGATAAATGAGGGAATATGGGATTTAGTTTTAATATTATTAATAGGCATTAGTGCAGATTTGCTCCAGTTAATTTTGTAACCTGAGAAACTACCAAAATGATCAAATTCCTTAATTATGCAAGGTACTGAGGTGTCAAAGTGATCCAAATATAAAATTATATCATCGGCATATAATGAGACAACATGGTTATGTTCATGAATCCTAACTGGTGATGCTTTAGACATTCTAATAGCTTGTGCTAGTGGTTCAAGTGATAAGCAAAACAGAAGTGGGGAGAGTGGACATCCCTGCCTTGTTCCTCGTTGAAGAGGAAATGAGGGAGATACTATATTGCTAGTCAGTACTGATGCCTCGGGTGAGTGATATAATGTCTTTATCATTGAAATAAAGCGCTCGCCAAAGCCAAAATTTTGCAAAACTGCCCACATATAGTTCCATTCCAGTCTATCAAAGGCTTTTTCTGCGTCAAGTGAGAAAACAGCACAAGGACTCATGTAAGAGTTTGCAAAGTCAATGACATGGAGAAGTCGGCGCATATTATCAGACGCATGACGTCCTCTTATAAAACCAGTTTGATCTTGATGAATTAAACTGTGAATCACCTTTTCCATGCGAGAGGCAAGAACTTTGGCATATATCTTTGTATCACAAGGAATTAATGAGATAGGCCTGTAACTGGAACAATCTAAAGGATCTTTTCCTTTTCTTAAAAGTAGAGAAATCAGAGAGGTTTTTTGATCCCTATGAAATTTGCCATGCTCAATCGCAAAGGTGAGTGAATCAAGCATAAGAGGTCCTACGATATCCCAGAGTTCTAAGTATAATTCAGGTGGGATACCATCTAAGCCTGGTGACTTGCCCTTCTGAAGATGTTTTAAGGATTCATAGAGCTCTTCCAGGCTTAGAGGGGTATCCAGGGTTTCCTTTTCCAATCCTGAAATCTGGGCCAGTCCTAATCTATTTAGGTAATTCTTGCAAGATGATTCATCAAAACTGGTTTCCGACTTATATAAATTTGTATAAAAATTCCTAAATATGCCATTAATCACCTTGGGATTAGTAGAAATCTGATCATCTGGTGATTTTATTGCACTGATATAGGCCTTTGACTCACATTCCTTCAATCTAAGGGCTAACAAGTGACTCGGTCTCTCCGCCTCCAAATAGTACTTCTGCCTAGTCCTATGCAGAATGAACTCTGCTTTTGAACGTGAAAGCATATCATACTCTTTTTTTAAAGAGGATAATATTGCAGCCTGAGGATCTGAAAATTGTTGTTGTTGTAGATCTTGTAGTGTTTGGATTTTATTTTCCAGTTGTACAAGCTGGCGAGTTTTGGCTTTGGCAAGATTAGAAGAAAATGCGATGCAGAACCCCCGTATCGAACATTTAGTCGTTTCCCATAGAATTTGAGCGTCAGCACCACAGGGCGTGTTAATGGCTAGGAACTCCTTTAAATGTGCTTTCAGAGAGTTAATGAATGCCAAATTACCGAGTAGTGATGTGTTAAAGCGCCATCTAGGGGCCTTCGCCCTACTACCGGAGAGATGGATTTTACATAACACAGCCGAATGATCAGAGACTAAAATTGGTAATATAGAGATATAAGAGTTAGATGAAATTAAGGCTGGGTTTAGGAATATATAATCTATCCTCGAGAAAGTTTTATGCCTATTAGAAAAAAAAGTGAAATCCTTACGCGCAGTGTTTTGAGTTCGCCATAGATCAATTATGTTAAGTTCTTCAATGAGTTTATTCAATAGCTTGGAGGATGGATTAGCTGTTGCATCTGGGCAAGATTTGTCTAATGTAGGGTCCAAAACAGTGTTAAAGTCACCTCCCACCACTAAAGAGCAATCTATCTCATTCAGTAAGGTATCGGAGATTTTTGTGAAGAACGCTCTATCGGTCTCATTTGGGCAGTAAATAGATGCCAATGCTATCCTTTCATTATACAGTTTGAAACGGATAAAAACCAATCTGCCCTCATCATCACTCCCTGTATGTTCAATAGTTAAGTGCAACTTTCTGTTAACCAAGATAAGCACCCCTTTGGTCTTATTAAGGGCGCAGGAGAAAGCCGCCAATTTATAATGCTTGTTCTGAAAACGTGCTACATCACATTGTTTTAGGTGTGTCTCCTGTAAGAGGGCACAAGATACAGAGTTGCGGTGTAGGTATTCTAATATTCGGGTGCGTTTGATTGCAGAGTTTAGGCCGTTCACATTCAGTGATAGAATATTCAAACTATCCATTGCACATTAACAGCAATATGCTAGGTCTTATTGAAGAGAGCACATACACAAACCAAAAAAATAATACCTGAGTGTCACTATATACACTGTATAACAATTCGTCCACAGAGAGAATCAATTTAAAGAAGATTAAACACAAATTATTGGGGCAGCGGTGTCTGTTGCAAGGGGTAATCTTAAGTAAAAGAATAGAAAGACACATAACTATATACACAAACCAAAACAGACCGCACATCAACAAACATGTAGGTCTGTATGAACTCAAAACATTTCGGATACGTGGCCGGTCCACTACAACGCAAGCCATATCCCACGGTTAGCCCCGCTAAGGCAAATTTTCGTTAATCATCGAACATACTCTTACAAGCCCAAGGAAATTGTCAGTCTTACCAGTCAACGGACTGTTATTTGTGAGGAAAGATAATATCCAATATCCCAACAGGAGGTTAGCAGGTATCCATGTGACTTAGTCAGATATCCATGTTTCTCCCATCGTTGTCTTCACCCGTGCAACTAAGATCGTCACGAACCCTGACGTTAGAAGTTGTAATGGTAGCCGCGGTGATCCCGTTATTTTGGAGAGCTTCAGCATAAGTTTTCCGTGTCTGAGCCAGTGAGCTGACAAAATCTTCCGCTTTTTGAGGAAGATCAAACATCATATCTCTCCCTTGTGTTGCAGCTTGAGTACCGCCGGATAGACGAGGAAGGGCCGTAGACCCAATGCTGTCATCTTCTTCAGGATTGGGTTAAAACTCTTTCTCTTAGCCGTTGTAGTTGGACTAAAGTCGGGGAAAAACAGCAGCGTGACATTGTCGTGTGGGTATTTAATCGGGTACGCCTGCCGAGCACCTTTAAGGATCTCCGACCTGTCCTGCCATCTCAGAGCCCGAAAGATAAGAGTTCGTGGCCGTCCTGGGTTATTTTGTCTTCCATCATACATACGATGAGCTCGATCGATCTCGATGTCTCGGCCTCTGAGGGATGGTATCCATTTGGAAAGGTTAGCTCTGAGGAAACCAGCTGCATCGGAGCCCTCTGCACCTTCTGGCAGCCCCACCAGTCGAACATTGTTTCTCCTGCTTCTATCCTCAATATCCGTCAACTTATCCGTAAGTTGTTGAAGTTGTTGTTTTAGATTTGTGACCGTACGTCTATCCTCACGTGCATCCGCCTGAACTGAATCTATCCATTCCCGTGTTTGTTTCGTCGCGTTAGCTAGATTTTGGAATTCTGCTTTTATAGTTTTAATAGAGTCATTGGTTGTTCGTATGTCTGTGCAGGTCACGCAACGCAGGGGTCAAGATAGCGTCTATTGCTTCTCTTACTGCACAAGCTACCATTGAATCAAGGTTACGTCGCTGCTCATCCAATGCTAATTTGATACCATTAGCAATTGCGGAGTCGAGATCCTCCCTGGAGATGGTGTCTTTGAATTTCTTCTTAATTGGCGATTGTTCAAGTTCTCTTTTCCGATCGCCCTTGACTCCTGAAGTATTCATGGTGGGTTAGGTAGAGATAGAATCGAAATTTACTGAAAGGATTATAGAATATTTGAGAAAGCGAGCGGAGCAAACGGCTAAGCGTGCATTGTTGCCGAAGGGTCACGTGATCTCCTCCTTTCATGTTCTGTGGTATGGACTGTTTCGGACCATTCGTCACTAAGCGAGGTCGCAAAGAGTGCAAGAGATATGGACTTATCTTTACATGTCTATCCTCTAGAGCCGTCCATCTTGAAATGCTTGAAGACATGTCCACAGACACCTTCATCAACGCTTTAAGGTGCTTTATTAGCCTTAGAGGAGCTGTCTGTCAGTTCCGCTGTGATCAGGGTTCAAACTTTGTGGGTGCGAGGAATGAGTTCAAGGAAGCTCTCAAGCAATGTGATACAGAGGCCTTGAAAGCTTTTCTGGCGGATAAGCAGTGCGAGTTCACTCTCAATGCCCCTTCAGCGAGTTCATTCGCAATGTGCTAAATGCTACCATCGCTCAGTGTTCAGATAGACTAGATGATGCCTCCCTTAGAACGCTGTTCTACGAAGCTATGGCCATCATCAACGGTCGCCCATTAAATGTTAATGGAATCAATGATCCCATGGCACCAGAGCCCCTGACTCCAAACCACCTTATCCTGATGAAGTCTAAGGTGGCTTTACCACCTCCTGGAAAGTTTGTAAAGGAAGATATGTACACTGCAAAAAGATGGCGCAGAGTACAATATTTAACCGAACAGTTCTGGAGCCGATATAAGAAGGAATACCTCTTAAACACATCCATTAGGCAAAAGTGGCATGTTCTGCGGCGCAACTTTAAAGTGAATGACATAGTCATCATCAAGGAAGATATTCTCCCAAGGAACCAGTTGCAACTAGGACGAGTGGTTGAAACTACGGAAGGAACAGATGGCTTAGTTCGTCGGGTAAAGATACAAGTTGGGGAGCGGAAACTAACACAGAAACAGAACCATTGTTCTAAGCCCTCAATCATTGAACAGCCGATCCAAAAGCTGGTACTCCTCCTTGAAGATAAATAATGGTCTACCAATCTTATAGACACACTAAAAACCTATATAGACCTGTAGGTCCAACAAAGTTAAAGTGAACCCTTTTTGTGTTTGTGACCTATACACCTATAGCGCTACATTTAGCCATTTATTATAGGCTAGAAATCATGTAGGAGTTTTTGTTTATCCTTGCTGAATTCATTTATTATAACATGATTTGGTGGGAATGTAAGTGGCCACTAGAAGTCGCTAGAGGTAATTCATTCGCAGTCAGGCTATTCAGGTGACGGGGTTTGAAGCTGTGAACCCAGGAACCTGTATAGCGGATCAATAATTCACTCTTCGAATTTCTCTCCTCTCGAAAGCTCAGTGATGCATTTTACTCCAATGACTTTCAAGATAGTGGCTAACTCAGGAAGCAGCCAGTTTAAAGTTTGCACCCCTTGGTGAGCGGAGCGAGGTGTGTATCTTATTTTATTTGTGTGTATCTTATACACCGATAGTAGTTGTTTGGCAGGTCCTCTTATTACAAATATCGTTGTCCATGTACCACAGGAATCTCAGATAGTTTCTGAGGTGCTCTCGCACCAAAAAGCAGTGAAACATCTGCTGTATGTCTGCCACTATAGACACTTTTTCCTTCCGGAACTTCATCAAAACTCTGAGGAGATAATTGTTGAGGTCAGGACCTGTAAAGTCCTCGACCTTGTCGATCCAAATCCGAATTTGTATTTTTATGTTACATGTACTCTAACTTCCTAGTTTCTATTAAAACTATAAATGCAAATTGTTTACTTTTAACTACTATTCACTATTTCACAAATGGTGCTCGTCAATGGAATGCCATTAGAATGAACTTATCAAATGTGAAAATCTAGTTACAATACATAAAGCTGACATTTTGGCTATTTGATGGTAAAAACTTACATTGAGACATTGTTTAGAACAGAACGTCTCGGTTACGTATGTAACCTCGGTTCCCTGATGGAGGGAACGAGACGTTGTGTCGAAGACGACAGATGGGGTTCGCCCTTGAGAACCAATCACCTCTGACTACTATAGAAAAGGCCAATGAAATTTGGCGAATGAAATTTGCATGCCGGGCTCCGCCCCCGGATGTCCGGTATAAAAGGAAGCCGGCGTGCAGCATTCACTCACCTTTTGTTCTTCAGAGCCCTCGCTCATGACTACGAACAAAAAGAAAAATCTCTACTTCGCCGGATCTACGACGCAGAGCAGCGGATCGTCCCTTCCTGCAGCGACCTTCTCCTGGGCGTCTCGGCGGTTCCGGAGGTGATAGAGATTATTTCTAAAAGGTCCTTTTCAGGACTGAGCAATTTCCAGCGCGGCATGTCCCGCTGTTCTCTTGGGTGCGGCACCCTCATCGAGGAGGGGGATGGACACGATCGCTGCATTAGGTGTCTGGGCGTCCAGCACACTGAAGCAGCGTTCGTTGACACATCTGCCCGCACTGCGGGCGGATTGTCACTCAGAAGTTGCGGTCATGGGTGGCTGTCTTCCTACGGGAACCAGCCACCATTTCGTCTGCTACCCGGGCTGTGACATCTGTGGCTACGGCCCCGATGACCACCCACGTAGCAGCGTTAGTGATATGGGGAACTCTGCGAACGTAAACCCGCCAGCCAAGTGCTCACGGGCCGATCGCACCCCGATTCGCTCTTCTGAACGTTCCCCAACCGGCGGTGGCATACCGTTCGGATCCTCAGGCACGCACTCGGAAACGATGTGTGACGTAGATGAGATGTCGTTCGCAGCATCGGAGGGAGACTGGCATCCGACTCTGACGAATCCGAGCTCCCCCCCCAGGGGGGGTCGAGCTCAGGAGGAAGCACAAATAGGGGGTTCGTGGAAAAACGCCCATTCAAATAAACTGCCATTTGCCGCATAGTGTTGCGATGGATCGTAGTGTGAAAAAACCTGACACGTAGCGTCTATCTAAATGGGAAGTGGGTGATTTCACCTTACCCTGTGGTAAGACCATTTCTTTTTCTGCTGACCCCGGATAGGGGGTGTGAGGACAACACTAGGGGCGCTGTCGCGCCATGGCACCCCTCGGAGACCCCCAAGCCCTCTGTCCACGAACATCATATGCATCCCTCACAGGTTTATCCCATGTACTTCGGCTTCTCCGCTCGTCCTCCAGTATGATATGAGTACCACGACTCATTTGTTTGCATGGGGGGCGGATGCCAGCTTACTGCCCATGGGTGGCAGCGTCCACGAAACAACTATTTGTCCACTGATCAACTATGGGTGCCGATTTGACCTTTTCTAGTGTGTTTGCATTGCCTGTCCACGTGTGGTTTTATATTAGTGGACCACGTGTAGTAGGTTGGTGGACATGATGCTCTTTAACAATATTTAAAGTGTATATATTCATTTCTAGGTGTCAGAAACGACACTGTTCAGTGAGAACACTCTTTTAGACACACACAAGTTAGGAAACAGCACGTAAAATGTTCAGTTTTGACAAAAATCGGGAATCTTATGTTGAAGGTCAGGGTGTGAACAAAGGTCCAGAAAACAAGGTTTCTAAGGTCAGAGGACATCGAGCCTTTCAGCGACCACTGTCACGGACCCCCGAATCAGGCCCTGCAGTTTCGGGTCCGTGGCTTCTTCTTAAAGGGTTTAAAAGTGGATGAGTACATAGCTAAAACAGCCCTCATTTCTAAGTGTCTGCCATTGAAATCACTGTGCTTATTAATTTACATTAAAAAAAGGTTATAAAATACTTCTGGAGGACCAGGACTTTTGACCTTTCGGTATGTCTTTTGGGGGACCGGGACGCAAGTGCCCGTGAGGTTTCGGGCCCGTCGGACCCTCCGCCGGCCTTGCGGGAAAGTTCCTCGAGCAGTTTATATGTATGGGCCACATGTATTCAGTTGGTGGACAACCCACTTATTAGCAAAAATGTGCCTTTATATTCATTTAAATGCATCAACTACCACATTATTCAGTCAGTGCACTTCATTAGACACTCATATGTTAGCAACAACTTAACGCTCAGTTTATCCTCAAAGGTCTAATTAGAGTGGCCTGTTTACAAACCCCCTATCAAAAACGTAATGGATAGGTGACAGGTGGAAGGCCTTCCGCCACGCGTGCGCGCCCTGCATGCATCACTGCATGCGTCACTGCATGCGTCATGCATAGAGCAGTCCGTGTAGCGTGCGCGCTCTGCATGCGTTGCGCATAGAGCAGAATGCCACGCATGCTCGCCCTGCATGCGTGATGCATAGAGCAGAATGCCATGCATGCTCGCCCTGCATGCGTCGCTGCATGTGTGATGCATAGAGCAGAATGCCACGCATGCTCGCCCTGCATGCATCACTGCATGCGTCATGCATAGAGCAGACCGTAAAACATGCATGCGCTGTATGCGTCACTGAATGCATCATGCACATAAGAGACCGTGACGCATACACACATGCATAAATAACCACACGTGCATGCATCACGCATATAGCATATAGACATGAGCAACCGTCCATCATCCACCAATCATGCAGACAAGCCGGGCGACTTTGTGACTTTGTTTAGGGGTCAAAAGGTCAAAATAGGGAGAGTCGTCCACGAAAATGCATTGGCATAGATTGTAGGTGGAAGCCCTCCCGTTGGGAAACGATAGGCCGAAGGGTCTGGATATTTTAGATTATTGTTGTCTAGAAGCCCCCCATTTATCCCCAAATGTCCAAAGTTCTTAGACCTTTTTCTGAAAAATCCCCCATCCCCCACCTCTGAAAGCTTCACAAGGCTGTTCAGTGGTATATGAGAGACAAGGCTGTGTGCTTAATCTTGTGATTGGGTGCAAAAAACATTCCCTAATCCTCTAGGGCGATGTGCTCGATATGTTGTCGGGGGCCGCCCGACGGGCCAGAATCTAAATATGGGACCCCTCGGACCTTTCTGGAAATTTCCTCGTATAGCTTATTTGAATGGCTTTTCCATATGGGTTTCGTGGACGTGGCCCCGACAGGGTCAACCGATCCGAAACCGGGTCACAAGCAACCGTCCATCATCCACCGGTCGTGCGGAAAAGCCGGGCGACTTTGTGACTTTGTTTAGGGGTAAAAAGATCAAAATAGGGAGAGTCGTCCACGAATCAGTTAATGAAAACGCATTGGCATAGATGGTAGGTGGAAGCCCTCCCGTTGGGAAACGATAGGCCGAAGGGTCTGGATATTTCAGATTATTGTTGTCTAGAAGCCCCCCATTCATCCCCCAAATGTCCAAAGTTCTTAGACCTTTCCTAAAAAATCTACCTCCCCAACACTAAACCTTCATAATGCTGTTCAGTGGTATGTGAGAGACAAGGCTTTGTGCTTAATCTTGTGATTGGGTGCAAAAAACATTCCCTAATCCTCTAGGGCGATGTGCTCTTGATATGTTGTCGGGGGCCGCCCGACGGGCCAGAATCTAAAATATGGGACCCCCTCGGACCTTTCTGGAAATTTCCTCGTATAGCTTATTTGAATGGCTTTTCCATATGGGTTTCGTGGACGTGGCCCCGACAGGGTCAACCGATCCAAACCGGGTCACAAGCAACCGTCCATCATCCACCGGTCGTGCGGAAAAGTCGGGCGACTTTGTGACTTTGTTTAGGGGTCAAAGGTCAAAATAGGGAGAGTCTATGCGTCACTGAATGCGTGTATGCGTTGCATGCGTCACTGAACATGTCGCATACATGCGCTGTTATGACATCAAACCGTGACGCATGCACGCGCTGTATGCGTCACTGAATGCATCGTGCATCGTGTCGCATACATGCGCTGTTATGACATCAAACCGTGACGCATGCACGCGCTGTATGTGTCACCGAATGCATCGTGCATAGAGCAGGCCTAGGAGCATGCACGCAATGTAATAACAGCGCGTGTATGCGTCAGTGACTTCATAGAACAGACCATGGGAAGGTGTTCCATGAAAATGTAATGTATACAAGGACATTTTCCCAAAGGCCCTGGGGGTCCCGAGAGACCCCAAACATCACAGTCACTTGCGTCACAGTCCCACAAGCGACATAATGAAAGGCCAAATGCGTGGGTGCCCAAAAAGTATTTTATATCATTTTTTATGTATTACTCTGCAACTCATTCATTTCAATGGATGAGGCTTGAAAATGAGGCCTTGAACATAAAAGAGGCTATCTTAATAGTCAAAATGAGCATTAAATGATTTGATACCAACATATATGCGAACAATAAAGTGTTCTCATTGAATAATGTGGTTTTTGAAACATATAAATAAATATTTTTCAGTTAAACATTGTTAATAAGTATTATGTCCACCAACTTCATACACGTGGCCCATTCAAATAAATTGCAGGTGGACGTTTCTCGTTTTTCGCCAAGTCATGCAGGAAGTGACCACCAGCAATTTATATGAATGGACCACGTGTAGTGAGTTGGTGGACAACCCTTTTTAGGGTATAATTCAGCCTTCTGTGAAATGATACTAACATATGTATGTCTAATAAAGTGTACTAAGGGAATAAGGTGTTTCTTTAATCATATATATGAATACATTGGACAAAAAAGTAATTATCAAGAAAAACTACAAAGGACTACAAATATGGCACCCAGGAAGTGTCCACCTGCAGTTTATTTGAATGGACCACATGTAGTGAGTTCGTGGAACTTAATTTTTAAGCATAAATATGCATTCTGTGAGTTGCTGCTTACATATGTATGTCTATTAAAGTGTACTAACAGGGTCCATAATGCATATAGATGATTCTAAAGTGTGTCCACCAACTTAATACGTGTTGCCTATTCTCATAAACTGCAGGTGGACATTTCCCCGTTTTTCACTAAGTCATACAGGAAGTGTCCACCTGCAGTTTATATGAATGGACCACATGTAGTGAGTTCGTGGAACTTCATTTTTTAAGCATAAATATGCATTCTGTGAGTTGCTGCTTACATATGTATGTCTATTAAAGTGTACCAACAGACTAACAGGGTCCATAATGCATATAGATGATTCTAAAGTGTGTCCACCAACTTAATATGTGTGGCCCTTAAAAATAAACTGCAGGTGGACATTTCTCCGTTTTTCACTAAGTCATACAGGAAGTGTCCACCTGCAGTTTATATGAATGGACCACGTGTAGTGAGTTCGTGGAACTTCATTTTTTAAGCATAAATATGCATTCTGTGAGTTGCTGCTTACATATGTATGTCTATTAAAGTGTACCAACAGACTAACAGGGTCCATAATGCATATAGATGATTCTAAAGTGTGTCCACCAACTTAATACGTGTGGCCCTTTAAAATAAACTGCAGGTGGACATTTCTCCGTTTTTCACTAAGTCATACAGGAAGTGTCCACCTGCAGCTTATATGAATGGACCACGTGTAGTGAGTTCGTGGAACTTCATTTTTTAAGCATAAATATGCATTCTGTGAGTTGCTGCTTACATATGTATGTCTATTAAAGTGTACCAACAGACTAACAGGGTCCATAATGCATATAGATGATTCTAAAGTGTGTCCACCAACTTAATACGTGTTGCCTATTCTCATAAACTGCAGGTGGACATTTGCCCCGTTTTTCACTAAGTCATACAGGAAGTGTCCACCTGCAGTTTATATGAATGGACCACGTGTAGTGAGTTCGTGGAACTTCATTTTTTAAGCATAAATATGCATTCTGTGAGTTGCTGCTTACATATGTATGTCTATTAAAGTGTACCAACAGACTAACAGGGTCCATAATGCATATAGATGATTCTAAAGTGTGTCCACCAACTTAATACGTGTGGCCCTTTAAAATAAACTGCAGGTGGACATTTGCCCCGTTTTTCACTAAGTCATACAGGAAGTGTCCACCTGCAGCTTATATGAATGGGCCACTTCGTGGAACTTCATTTTTTAAGCATAAATATGCATTCTGTGAGTTGCTGCTTACATATGTATGTCTATTAAAGTGTACCAACAGACTAACAGGGTCCATAATGCATATATGATTCTAAAGTGTGTCCACCAACTTAAATACGTGTGGCCCTTTAAAATAAACTGCAGGTGGACATTTGCCCCGTTTTTCACTAAGTCATACAGGAAGTGTCCACCTGCAGCTTATATGAATGGACCACGTGTAGTGAGTTCGTGGAACTTCATTTTTTAAGCATAAATATGCATTCTGTGAGTTGCTGCTTACATATGTATGTCTATTTAAGTGTACCAACAGACTAACAGGGTCCATAATGCATATAGATGATTCTAAAGTGTGTCCACCAACTCAATACGTGTGGCCCTTTAAAAATAAACTGCAGGTGGACATTTCTCCGTTTAGAAATGCATTTTTTAAGCAAAATAAAGCACTCTGTGAGTTGCTGCTAACATATGCATGTCTACTTAAGTGTACCAACAGACTAACAGGGTCTTCATTGCATATAGATGATTCTAAAGTGTGTCCACCAACTGAATACCTGTGGCCCATTACTATAAACTGCAGGTGGACATGTCCAAATTTAGTTTGTAAGTGGTCAAATAGTGCCCCCGTGGTACGGGGGGGGGGCGGGGGTCGACCCCCGTGGTCACCTGACCACTTTGGCAAAAGTAGCTGGTTAGTGGTCAAATAGTGCTTCCGTGGTACGGGGGGGGGGCGGGGGTCGACCCCCGTGGTCACCTGACCACTTTGGCAAAAGTAGTTGGTCAGCGGACAAATAGTGCTTTGGTGGTACGGGGGGCGTGTCAGGGGGCGTCGCCCGCCAAAAGAGGGACCAATCGGCGAGAGGAAACGGGGTCCCGGGACCACCTGCCAAAGATAGTTGGGTAGTGGGATGAATATCACGTTCGCGGACATCCGGGGGAAGCGCCGACAGCCCACCCCTGGACTACGCCAATGCGACCAGATGAGAAGTTCCTGAGTTGGCTACTCCCCCTCTATGGCGGAGACCATCACCCAGGCTAGGGCCCCATCTACTGGGCGGTTACACGCCTCTAGACGGCGCCGCTTCTTGTCCTGGTGTCTCTCTCAACGAGAAAGACCCACTGAGGTGCACGATCAGGATTGTGTTGTCCTTCTTACGAGACTGGAGACTAACATCTCCCCTCCACACTGAGTGTGTATATAGTCGCTGTCGCCACTCATCACAACTCAGTTGATGGAAAGTTTCTAGGATGACACGACCTGGTCACCAGGTTGCTAAGGGGTGCGAGAGGGCGGCTCCCGCCTCATCTCCGCTCCATACCCTCTTGGGACCCTAAGGGGTCCTCGGGGGGGCCTCTGGGCCCCCCAAGAGCCCCTCGGAGGTTCCGATCTTCCTCACCCGAGTAAGACGGCCCTCCTGATGGCGCTCGCTTCCTTCAAGAGGGTAGGGCACCTCCGAGCATCCTCTGTGTCCCCGGATTGCCTTGAATTCGGCCCTGGTAGCTCTCACGTTATCTTGAGACCCAGGCCCGGATGCGTGCCCAAAAAGTTCCCACTACTCCCTTACGGGGCGAAGTGGTGAACTTGCAGGCGCTCCCCATTGGGGAGGAAGACCCAACCCCATCCGTGTTGTGTCCTGGACCGCACGCAGGGCCTCAGTAGCTCTGACCAGCTCCTTGTCTGTATTGGAGGACAGCAGAGGGGAAGGCTGTCTCCAAGCAGAGGTTGGCGCACTGAGTCGTGGATGCCGTTACGACGACATTCCAATCTCAGAATCTCCCATGCCCACTGAGGGGGGTATAGCCACCTCCTGGGCACTGGCAGAAGCGCCTCTCTAGCAGACATCTGTAGAGCTGCGGGTTGGGCTACGCCCATACACCTTCGCAGGGGTTAAACAACCCTAGCGTAAACCCGGTGTCTGCCCACGTCCTGCGTGGCAACATGTAGGACTGGCATCCGGCGGGGCGTATGCCTGCGAAAGCATCACCCCACCCTCTAGGAGGCTTCGTTCCATGCGTTCTCCTCCAAGGACGAGACCATACCTTATCCACCGTATTCCTCCCCACGGGTAGGAGGTGGCCTCTGCAGCGCATCCCTAATTAAGGAAGTTGCGCTTACCCGGTGTAAACCCGAGCCGGACGGCCTCTCGCCAGTAGAGAGCTAAGGCCTCCGTCCGTGAAAGGTTACCTGTCAGGGCTGTTCCCATCTTTCTCCAAGAAAGCTCTGGGACCCCCGACCCATCACACTGGAAGGTTGCAGTTTCGCGAAAGCCTCGAGTTGACACGCCCAGGCCTGTTACCGTCGCTTCGTTAGAGATTGTGACGCGATAGGCGTTGTGGCGTTTTCCATAGAGAACCCCATCTGTCGTCTTCGACACAACGTCGAGAGACCGACAGAAAGGGAACGTCTCGGTTACGTATGTAACCTCGGTTCCCTGATGGAGGGAACGAGACGTTGTGTCCCTTATGCCACTAACGCCTATCGCCCTCTGCAGCAGTCGTGAGAGGCTCTCAGGCTCTTCAGAACAAACGGTGAGTGAATGATGCACGCCGGCTTCCTTTTATACCGGATTTCCGGGGGCGGAGCTCGGCATGCAAATTTCATTCGCCAATTTTCATTGGCCTTTTCTAAAGTAGTCAGAGCTGATAGGTTCCCAAGAGCGAACCCCATCTGTCGTCTTCGACACAACGTCTCGTTCCCTCCATCAGGGAACCGAGGTTACATACGTAACCGAGACGTTTTCTTTTGCCAACATTCTTCAAATTAACTTATTTTGTGTTCTACAGAAGAAAGAAAGTCAAACAGATCTGAAATGATAGAAGTGAGAATAAATGATGACAGAATGACAGAAGCTCTTCTCTAGTTGTAATGAATGTTCAGGGCGAGTCGGATCCATTTGCAATTTTCTCTTTAATATTGTAAGGCAGCTGGAAAAGTCCTAAGAACTAAGGTTGTTTTTGATGCTGGGACACACAACAATGAAACCCCATTTGTTGTTAGATCCTGAGGAATGATATCCTGCCCTCCCCTCAGGGGTTGTTGATACCCAGGAATCGAACCCCCTCTTCTTATCACACCCCTCCCCTTCATCTCTTCAGGCCCTGATCACTGGGAAAATGCTTACGCTTTATACTGTGTATATCATTTATTGTCATAGTATTAAGTTTTGACGATGGTATTGTTTTAAAGGTCATGGTGCGATGGGTAAAAAGGTCTTGTTCTTTCAAATCTAACAGAGAGTATATTAAAACTGTTTAACTCTAATCCATCACCTGCACTCCTCAAAGAGGTGTGACTTTCTCAGGGAATCCTGTTTATATGTAGATTGAGATCTCATTTGATGTTCTCTTCAGTGACGAGAAAACAATCAAACCAAGTTTCTCGCTGACCATTGGATTTGTTACATCTGGGTATATAAGGTGAATTGACAAAAGACTCAGGGAAGCATCTGTAACCAGAACTTCCGACATTGCAGCTTTGTGTCTCGATTTGGAAGCTTCTGTAACCAGAACTTCCCACATTGTAGCTGTGTGTCTCGATTTGGAAGCATCTGTAACCAGAACTTCCCACACTGCAACTGTGTGTCTCGATTTTACCAGGTATGATAAGCTTTGTGGTTTTATTTTATTCTTATACTATGTTGATAATCGTTGCTTAGTAAATTAGGAATTTCTTTTGTATATGCATTCTATGATTTTAATTAATGTTGTGCCTGCCTGGTATAATAAATTGTTATTGTTGATATTATCTGAATTCTTCAAAGTCTGTTATTACAAGTAGATTGAAAGGAACCTGTTCTGTTACCGCAAAATCGATGTGTCAGGATAGGTAGGGCTAGTTTATACTAGATTTTTATTATAAAAGGAGCATTGCTAAAGCTCACAAGATTTCCACCTATCATCTGGCCTAGCAAGTTGCATGATCGTGACTAAAATAACTATTGTTATGTTTCTGAGCAAGCATATCGCGGCCAAACTTAATGATATTAGTTTACCCGGCAACCTCTGACTAGAGATCGGAACTGACCGTTTTGTGTCCGTGAGATCCATGAGCCCGGCCGGCGTGAGACTCTGAGCGACTGCAGGTCCCAATCAAAAGAATATCTCTAAATAATAAATATTTAAGTATGGAGATTTATAGATAAATTAACTACAATCAACAGATACATTTGAAACGTTATATAAGTTATTTTATTTTATATTATATTGAAATTGAAGAGTGAGATCGGTCTTAATCACAGAGTCATATAAATTGAACTAAATTGTAACAGTTCTTAAATAACTTCATGTAGAAATCACTGAGGAGAAGTAGAACACGAGATCCCTTCAACCACGACATTGGATTCCGTCGTTGGGCCAATGGGTGGTCTTTTACAATATGGAACACAGAGATATCACAAGCAGTAGGGGGTAACCATAAAACAGGCAAGGGGTCGAGGCAGGCAGCAAACAATCATGAACGAGATACAGGCGTAGGTCAGGGCAGGTAGCAATTATCCAAATCGGTAAAACAATCCAAGGTAATACACAGAATCCCACGAGTAACCAGAATAACGTTCAGAAAAGTAGCCGTAGCAAAACAAGACTTCGCAAGGAGTGAGTGTAGAGTCACTGAATATATAGTCCCGGTAATGGTGCTAAGGTGCAGGGGTAATCATAGTGCAAAGGATTCTGGGAGATGAAGTCCAATGTCAAAACTAGGTGAAAGTGCTCTTTGGTGACTGGAGAGTGATATCGTGACAGAGCCCCCCCTCATACGAGCGGCTCCTGAAGTGAGGTCTGTTCTATCGGGGTATTCCGCGGGGTCTGGGGGCCAGTCTTCCCGGATTAGATCTGTGGTAGTCAGCGACCAATTTCGGGTCAAGGACGTCCTTAGCATCAACTCACGACCTCTCCTCCGGACCATACCCCTCCCAGACCACTAGATACTGCAGAGTAGAACCCCGGCATCTGGAGTCAAGCAATTCTTGCCGGTGCACCAGCATGTTTGAGCAATGACACATGGAACGTAGGAGAGATTCGAAAGTTAGAGGGGATGCAAACGATATGATACCGGATTAGTTTGTTTTATAATTTTTAAAGGACCGACGTACCTGGGATTCAATTTCTTGCAGGGGAGTTTGAGACGGATGTCCCTGGTTGAGAGTTAGCCTGACCCATTGACCAGGCTTGTCGGGAAGGAGCAGCGTGCCTGTGTCGATCAGCCTGTTCCTTTGTCCTTCTGACAGTTTGGGAGAGGTGAACGTGAGCCTGATTTCAGGCGTCCGGAACATTGGAAGGATCGTTGCACCATGGGAACATAGGAGGTTGGAATCCAAGTACACACTGAAACGGGGTTAATCCAGTTGAAATCTTGCGGATGGAATTTATTGAGTATTCGGCCCATGGTAAGAAACGACACCAGTCTGATTGATTCTGTTAACAGTACATGCTAAGAAATTTTGTTAATTCACAGAGGTTGAGCGGAACGAAGGTACGGTCGGGTGGACAGGTTGGTGGGGGAGGGTGGCTGGTATTGATTAGGTTGATCTCGTTCATGATGTCCCACTGGATGGGACCTACAATAAGATCTGGAGAGATGATGAATTCGGGTGTTAGATCAATGGCGCAATTACTGGGTCTATGAGGTGGTAATTGAGTAGCCTTCTTTTTGTTGATAGCGATGGCTAAATCGAGATATTCTTCGGGAATGTTGTAGAGTTCCTGAGGAGTTTCCGTAATCTCTGCTGAGCGGACCTGAACAGGCTTGGTGGTTGTGATACATGTTGTAGCGCAGGATGGGCCCTATTTTAAGATATGATTGTCTTGCCAGCAAATTAGTGGATTGTAAAATTGTAACCAGGAGTATCCAAGGATGACCTGATTACACGGTGATTCAATAACAAAGAATTGTGTGCACTCGGAATGTAGTACGCCCAACTGGAAAGTTACTTTTTCTGTGATCTCTGTGATACGTCCAGTGCCCAGGGGTCGTCCGTCTAGCGCGGAAACTGTCAAGAGAGATTTATTGGGGATTAATGGGATGCCGTGAGAGCGAGCCAGTTCAGAGTCAATGAAATTTCCTGCTGCCCCCAAATTAATTTTTTATGGCTCACAGTACATTTTCTGTCACAAACAAATGGACAAACAATATATCAAATGAAAGATCAGAGTCTCTGCTTTTTTTTCTATTATATGTTTATTGCTTTTTTTTACAGACAAAAGTAACACAAACATCCACAAAAAGTAAATCACAAAACAAAAGAATATAAATGACTGACTGAATAGTAAAAGAACGATAGCAACTCCCACGAAAAGAGATAAAGAGTAGAGGTACAACAGCCATGGGCAAAATGTTGCAAACAGTAATGTAGGTGAATCAGTAAACAAAAATAAGTAAATAAAAACAAAATGAAAATCCATAATTTGAGTACCAAGAAAGGACCATAGGTCAGAACCATAATCCTGTAAGTGTGTAATGTAAGAAAGTCCAGGTGTATATAGGGTCAGAGGTCTTTAAAAGGTTCCCAGATTTTCCAAAAGGCATCACTCTTGCCCCGAAGGTGGTAGGTGCACAGTTCCAGGCGCATTGTATCAGATAATAGTTCCGTGAACAGAGCAAATGTCGGTGGTTGTTGCTGGTTCCAATTGAGCAATATACACTTCTTTGCTATGTATGAGATAACACCAATTACCAGCTCTGTACCAAAGAGATATCGAATAGGCGAGATATCCACTGTTGTTTTCAGAAGTTTTGAAGTAAATTTATGTATCTCTTCCCAAAAGTATTTAAGTTTCTACATTCCCAGAAGACATGCATAATTTATCCCGTGTGAGTTTTACATCTGTGACATCTTGGTGATATATTGTTAGACCTAAACTACATTTCGTTACACTGTACTTGTATATGTGTAATGACAATAAAGTTGAATCTAATCTAATCTAATCTAAATTGGTTTACATCTCACTCAGATGGAGTGGAGTGAGGTACACCCTGTACATCAATTTGAAGTTCTGTTCTGTGATTTTGTTACAAGACAATGGGGCAAAAACATTTGTACATACAGCGGGGAAAATAAGTATTTGACACATCAGCATTTTTATCAGTAAGGGAATTTCCACCAGATGTAGCCATCAAGCCAAATATTGAATTCATACAAAGAAATCACAACATTTAAGTATACAAGTTCAGTCATAATAAATAAAGTGAAATGACACAGGGAATAAGTATTGAACGCATGAAGGTAACAAGGTGTAAAATGGCATAGAAAGCCAGGAGATCACCTGAAATCTGTCAGTATTGAGAGAGAAACCCTGCCACCTATCAGTACTAATTGATATCAGCTGCTTTAGTCCTTATTGATGGCCTATAAAGGTTTCTCATTACCTAGGAGGCACACAGGAAAGACTTCATGATGGGTAAAAGCAAAGAACTCTCTGTAGATCTTCGTAATCGTATCGTTGAAAAGCATTTTGATGGGAATGGTTATAGGCGCATTTCCAGAATGCTGAATGTTCCTGTGAGCACTGTGGGGGCCATTATCCGGAAATGGAAAGAGCATCAGTTCACCATAAACCAGCCACGATCAGGTGCTCCACGTAAGATCCCTGTTCGAGGAGTCCAAAGAATAATCAGGAGAGTTCTCCAAGAGCCAAGAACCACTCGGGCAGAACTTCAGGAAGACCTTGCATCAAGCAGGTACTGTTGTTTCAAAGAAAACTATAAGCAATGCACTGAACCGCCATGGCATCCATGCACGCTCACCATGCAAGACTCCATTGCTGAACAAAAAGCATGTTGAGGCTCGGTTAAAGTTTGCAAAAGAGCATTTGGAGAAGCCTGTGGATTATTGGGAGACTACAGTACGGTCAGATGAAAGCAAAATTGAACTTTTTGGCAGTCATTCTACACACCATGTTTGGAGAAGAAATGGCACTGCCCACCACCCCAAGAACACCATACCAACAGTTAAGTTTGGGGGTGGAAGCATCATAGTTTGGGGCTGCTTTTCAGCAAGGGATACTGGCAGACTTCATATTATTGAAGGCAGGATGAATGGAGAAATGTACCGGGACATTCTGGATAAAAATCTGCTGCCATCTACCAGAAAGCTGAAAATGAAAAGAGGGTGGACATTTCAGCAAGACAAAGATCCCAAACACAAGGCCAAGGACAAAATGAAGTGGTTTCAAAGAAAGAAAATCAAGCTGCTTGAATGGCCCAGTCAATCACCTGACCTAAATCCCATAGAAAATCTATGGAGAGAACTGAAGATCAAAGTTCATAAAAGAGGCCCAAGGAACCTTCAAGATTTAAAGACCATTTGTGTGGAAGAATGGGCCAGAATCACTCCTGAGCAATGCAGACGACTGGTCTCTCCATACAAGAGGCGTCTAGAAGCTGTAATCACCAACAAAGGCTTTTCTACAAAGTATTAAATAAAGTGTGTTCAATACTTATTCCCTGTGTCATTTCACTTTATTTATTATGACTGAACTTGTATAGTTAAATGTTCTGATTTCTTTGTATGAATTCAATATTTGGCTTGATGGCTACATCTGGTGGAAATTTTGTGTCAATAGCCCACTTAGAAATCCCCTTACTGATAAAAATGCTGATACTTATTTGCTGATATACTTATTTCCCCCGCTGTATGCACCCCCATTGGTCTTCATCAAGGTCACAGCCAAGGTCTTTTTGCCACACATTTTTACATGATTCCAGAGGGGAATCACAGAGCTTTCAACGCTGTCGATTTCATCAGGATCCCCTCCAACTTCGACTGTTCCAGTGAGAGCCGCCCAGCCTTGTCAAGAGTACTTCTCATATGACAAATTTGCAGATATTTGTAAAACTCTAGTCTTGGGATCTGAAAAGGACTAGATAGAGCCATTAATAAACAAATGTTGAAGTTGGTGCACCTCGTATTCCTTCCATTTTTAAAAAAAGGATTTACCGAGACTGGAGGGCAGGTCAGGGTTGAGAAACAGAGGGGCTAAACTAGAAGTTTTAGATGAACATCCACAAAACTTCTTGATGTCGTGCCAGGCCTTTAGTATATTATGAACAACATAGGAACTTGTCACAGATTGTAATGTGATTACATTATTGATATAGGGTAGAGATGTCGGAGGCATAGGGAAACCAATGTAACCAAATGATCAACCCTTGTGTCTGTGCTGCCCAGTAGTAAAGCTGAAGATCAGGGAGATATAGCCCTCCGTTTTCTTTCGTTCTACTTAGTGCTTTAAAGGATATTCGAGGTGGAGAGTTCTTCCGAATGTGACCTGACGCCAATCGACCACAAAATGGAGCGACTACGCCACCCTGGATACTTGCCAGGGACAAAAATAGGGATTCTTATAACTTAAAGCACACAAGTTCACTTCAAGAGGCGGCAGGAGACGAGAGCGTAGAAATATATATATATATATATATATACTTATATTTAAAAGATTCTGACACACAATCACTTGAAAATGAAGAAATATAAAATATAAACAAAGAAAATACTAGGATGGGAGAATACCACCGTAAGCAGCCGGAGACAACAAACCCCTCCAAATAGGCCAAACAAAATAGAACAGGAGCTGAGGCCCGACCCGGGGTCTAGGGACACACTAGGCCACACCTCACACTGGTTACAACGGGGTACACACGCTCACGCTCACGCGCACACACACACACCACAGCACTCGTGGGGAACACCACCACACCAAACTCCACCCGCCTTCGGCACTCAGCTCCTGTGAAGAAAATAGATAGGGACAGGTTTGGCACAAACTTCAAGGGTGCAGGCACTCTGCAGGTACGGGGCACTACAGTGGAATAAAGCAAATAGGCGCTCTACTTGCCCACGACAATGCAGTTTCACAAAATACAAAAAAAAAAACAAGTATCAAGAAAACAATATAATAGAATCAAATCAAATTAAATGTGCCGCTACAGCACCACCACCAGGACTACAGCGATTAACCAAACGAAGCAAAAACATGAAAACAGTAATGCCAACCAGGCAAAGTAAAAATAAGAAAAAAATAATAAAATAGACACAGCAAACACAGCAAGCAAAACAAATTAAACTAAAGAAAATTAACAATAACATAAGGTAAAGCAACAGCGCCTCCGGATAACTCTCATGTAGCTCCAAAGCGTGAAAACTACTCGTTGGTAGAGGCACGGCCAATCTGTCAGTAATGCAATAAATAGTTAGATCGATTAAACCAAATTACAATCCTGATAAAACTTTCCCAGTACATACCACAAAGAATCTCCCCACCCCCGATAAGCAACAACAGATGAATGTCTGGGCGGTTGCGGCTCGTTCAACAATCTGTAGGCAGAGTTCATTTAGGCAGCCAGAAACCGCAAGATCATCACCCTCATCAAATCTAAATAGAATGTGTTAGCGACTCATTACAGTGGCTAACAGGGACGAGGTTTTAACCCACGTACCGTACACATCCGATCTCGTAACTCCGCGGATCAGGTAATCATGCAAATGTGCGAAGGACAGCTCGTTCAGTATGTCGGGTACACACACAGCCAACCCCCAGAATATTCGTAACGGACACCCAAGCTCGACTCCAGCTCACTCAAGCTTTCGCCTGTAAACACAAAGCCTGTCTGGTGTCACCCCTAGCACAATCTTACATCACACCACCACAGCCAGTACATTTACCTGTAGAGGGGCGACGCCAACCAAATGTCAGTCACAAGGTTTCTTTAACGCGCCGTTCTACAAAGAGCCGCTAACATTAGCTACCACATGCTACCAATAACATAGTCAACATCTGTACATACCTGTTGGACGACCAGATGTAACACCGAAGCAAAAGAAGGGGCGGGACTAGTAGAATCAAAACCCCTTTAACATAGGATATATATACACCCCCATATCAACTGATAGGACAACTAATAATCAGATCCACCAATCGGCGCCATGAAAGACGTATCAGCCCTACCACACAAAGAAATGAACTAATTAGTTTATTTATGGATTTAAAGAAGTCTTTGTCAAGGTTACAAGGCAGTGACTGGAATAGAAAGTTGAAACGTGGGAGAACATTCATTTTTATCACATTGATCCTTCCAATGAGAGATACAGGTAGCAGGCTCCAAAGCTCCAAGTCATCCTTAATCTTTTTAATAAGTAGGGGGTAGTTTAAAAAACAAATCTTTTAACTTGGGAGAGACGTACACTCCAAGATATTTAAGTCCATCCAGGGCCCATCTAAAGGGTGAAATTGTTTGTAAGTGATTAGTGATGATTGACATGTTCAACAAAAAAGCATGAGATTTTGTTAGATTGATTTTGTAGCCTGATATCTGGACAAATTTGTTCAATAGGTCGAGCACTATTGGTACAGTGTTTTCTGGATTTGATTGAAAAATTATATTGTCTGCATACAAAGAGATTTTGTTATTTATCCTACCCGTGTCTAGTCCTGTGATCTTTTTATTGGTTCGTATAGCTTCTGCTAGCGTTTCTAATGCTAGGTTAAACAAAGTTGGGGACAGAGGGCAACCCTGACGGCATCCCCTATGCAGGCCGAATTTCTCAGAGAGATTTCCGTTTACGCAGACCATCGCCTGTGGGTCACTGTACATAGATCTTATCCACCCAAAGCACCTGTCGCCAAGGCCAAATTTCTTCATCACTGAAAACAGGTATGGCCACTCAACTCTGTCAAATGCTTTTTCTGCGTCCAAAGATATTATAAGTGCAGGTTGACTGCGTAGAGCCGAGTGGTCAATCACGTCCAGCAGACTTCTAACGTTATCAGTAGCATTTCGCGCCCTGATAAAGCCGGATTGGTCTGGGTTTATAATAATTAGTATTTATAATAATTAATAAGGGCATTAAGTCCTCCAACCTAAGGGCAATTAGTTTGGACACAATCTTGAGGTCAACTGGGAGCAGCGAGATCGGACAGTAGGAGGCGCACTCGGCAGCATGCTTGTCTTTCTTCTGTATGAGTGATATCACGGCAGTCCTCATTGTATCAGGAAGCGTACCATTTAATACAAAGTCTGCAATCATTGGCATGAACAAAGGTTCTAATTGGGGCCAGAAGGTCTTATAAAATTCAACTGGATATCCGTCCAGTCCCGGTGATTTTCCCGAGGAGCGCGACTTGATCACCCAAAGCACCTCCTCAGAGGTGAAGGGGCAATCCAGCCGCTCCCTATCTTCCACTGATAGTAGGGGCAGAGTAATGTTGTCTAAGAATGAACTAATGTAGGCTCATGTGGATTATCTGTCGTATATAACTGTTTATAAAACCATGGAAGGCAGATTTGATTGACTGTATGTCATTTTTAAGTTGCCCTGCAGTAGTACGGATACATTTTATAGTACGTTCAGCATGTTCCCTCTTGAGTTGGTATGCCAAAAGCCTTTTTGGTTTATTTCCATATTTGTGATATCTTTGTCTTGTAAAGAATAAAAGTTTTTTGTTTGCTCCGTCTGAAGTAGGTTAAGAGTAAATCTAATAGCAGTTAGCTATTTCCAGTTTGTCTCAGTAGGAGATTGTTTATGAGTTTGCTCCAAGTGAGAAATTTTAATTTTAGATTTTTTCCGTCTGGAAGTGTACGAGATCAAGTGCCCTCTGATCACGGCTTTGGCTGCGTCCCACATCACTGCAGAAGTGACAGGAGACGCAGCATTATCCTGTTCATATTACTCTAACCACTGTCTAATGTTCTTACAGGCGTCAGTATTTGCCAGAAGCGAAGAGTTAAACTTCCAGTATCTGGTTGAGCATGCCTGTTGTTGCAGGACCAATTGAAGATAAATAGGGGCATGATCTGACATAAGAATTGTGCCTATGTTTCAGGACGCAACGGAGGAAAGATAGGTCTGAGGGAGAAGGAAGTAATCTATCCGAGAATAGCATTTGTGTCTTGCAGAGTAAAAAGTATAATCTTCTGCCGACAGATTAACTTCCCTCCATACGTCGTCAAGGCCTGCGCTTTTAGATGCTGCCTTAAGGGCCTTCGAAGCATTGGGATTGTAAACGATCATAGAAGATTTGTCGAGACTGCTATTCATGCAACAGTTGAAATCCCTCGCAACTATACCTAAATCTGTATTATACTGACTAAATAGAGTAATAATCTCAGTCATGAATTTGGGGCAGTCTACATTTGGTGCATATATGTTAAGCAATACGAGATCTTGATCGTAAAGCGACCCACAAACTAGTATGTACCACCCCTCGTGATCATAGCACTGCTCTTTAAAGATGAAGGGGAGATTTTTATGAATGAGTATCGTCGTGCCTCTTTTATTACTTGAAAAGCTCGAAAAATAAACCTGTCCCACCCAGTCCCTTTTAAGTTTTTTGTGCTCCTCACTTGACATATGTGTCTCTTGAAGTAGAGCCAAGTCAGCCTTTTCTGACGCCTTTTCAAACACATCACGTTTGATGTCCGACACGCTGCTCTCCAAAGCACCTAACGAGTTTGCAAAGACGTCGCCTGGATGTCCTGCCCTTCTTGTGATCGTGTTTCTAGTTTGGAGTGACAGGATCATGACAGTCCCATGTATTGTGTTTATGTTTGGAAGCACATGGCCATTGTTAGAATCTTTGTGCCTTGCGATCTCCTGTCTTGAGTCTTAGCCACGCCCCCTTATCAGTTCACGCCCTTCCCCTGTTGCCCTCGTTATGCCTCTTCTGTTCCTCTCCTATTTAATGCCTTTGTGTTTGCTGTCCCGTGCTGGTTCATTCTTTGTTATCTTTGTACCAATCCTGTGACCTCGTTCCGGCATTGCCTAGTCCTGTTAAGTTTTATTTTTCCTGTTTATGTGCACGGTCTTGTTTTGCCCACTCGTGGGAAGTTTTTTGATGGTAGTTTTGAATTTTCTTTGTTATTGCGTAAAATCACAATTAGGTTAAAAAAGGATGATAATTGCCTAGTTCAAAAAAACTCATAAAAATTGTTATATATTTAATTTTCTTCAACTTAAATTTTTTAACCAGATCCTCTCTAGATCATAATTACCAAGAATTAATTCATGTCCAGAGTTTTAACCTTGTTTGTTTACATAATGCCACATCTATTATGCCTGTATGGTGAAAACTGCACTGCGTGGCTTCTAAACTTCTATCTCAGTTAAAAAAAACTATAAAACATTAAATGAAAATGCAAACAAGGGATAAAAAAAACATGTGTGAATGAAAAATGTTTACAAATCTCAGTAAGCTACAGTGACTTGAATATAATGTGTTGGATTTGCTGTAAAATATGATACATACACAAAAAATTCATTACACATATACAAAACACACTTTGACATCTATACTACCAAATAAACACAGCTATAGCTGTATATTATGTTCGGTTTGCCCACCTTCGTGAATAATACAACAAAAATAGAAAAACTGAAATGCTCCATGGATTAAAATGGAGAAAATACCATAAGCAAAAAGTAAATAGTACACAATTATGCAATGTTGAATTTTCTTGAAATGTATACATTTTTTCGTAATTTTGAACCCTTTACCAACATAATCAAATAATTTTTATAAGGAATGTATGATTTATACTTGCATGGCAAACAGTAAAAAAATTGGAATGGGTTTTAGTGGGTTTCAATTAGGATTTTTTTGTCTAAATGGACCTGAGGGTTAAAATTGCATGTAGTTTAAAAAAAACATTTATGAAAGCAAAATAGTGCAAAATATAAAAAAATACCAATAAAAATACACACCATTTGCTAAATTTGTGATGACGGGTATGCCAAGTGCTTGAAAATATATGGCCCATAATGTCCCCAAAACGGACAATTTACTACTTAGTGAGGTCGTACTGACTTCAAACTCTGGGAACTCTGGGCAAACTGAGTGGTCAATGAGGTCAGAGGTTGCGGAACTCTAGAACACCCATGGCATATACGTGAATTTTGGGTCGATCGGACCAACGTGAGCTTATGAAAATGAATGGGATAAGTAAAGAGTGTCCGCGGCTCCAGTTCTGCTCCCGGGGTGCTTGAGGAGCCCCAACATTCAAATTCTGGTAGTCTGGGGGCCCTTGTTTCACATACCAAATACAATTCACAGATCTACAACTGTGCACAAATATTTAGAATTCTTTTTATTTACACGTTTATCATGGAATGTGCAAATTGTCACTCGCTTGTGAATTGCCTTGGATTTGTTTATGTATTTCAGGGCTGGACTAAAAACGGACCCTTGACTGCTTGGCCCAGAACGGTCCTCGGTTGTGCGGTGGCCCGTCTGTTTGCTGTCTAGTGAGATAAGTTCATGGTCGTATGTCCATGCAGTGTGTTTTTAACTGAAAAAGGACAAACAAGGACAATAAATGATTAGTTCTTGGAAAAGTTATTTTGTATGGGCACATCTTATTCACACGTCAGTGTGGTCTGAACTGAACGTGCTGCTGTTTGCTGCCGTTCACTGAACAGAGTAGACAGTATAAATGCATTTGTGCGCATTGGGAGAGCAAACCCCATACAAATTTACATTTAGTCATTTAGCATACGCTTTCATCCAAAGCGACTTACGAATGAGGTAAACAATGGAAGCAACTGGAACAACATAAGGTCAACAAAAAGCATAAGTGTGCAATAAAACTGGTCTCATATTGCCTTCCACAGTATACAAAACGGAAGAGATGTGTTTTCAGCCGTTTCTTAAAGATGACTACAGAATCTGCTGATCTTGTAGCAGCGGGCAGATCATTCCACAAATGTGGAACAGATCCAGAGAAGGTATGTGAGAGTGATTTTTTTACCTTTTTGGGATGGCACCACAAGATGGTGTTCGTTTGCAGAGCATAGGGATCTGCCGGGTACATAAGTCTGCATTAACGAGTGAAGATACGGGTGTGCCAAATCGTAGGCCAGGAGCCTATGACAAGTGGTCTTGTAGGCCAGGAGCAGAGTCTTGAATTTGATGCAAGCGACTATAGCCAATGTAACTTAATGAGGAGAGGAGTGACGTTTGTTCTCTTCATGTCAGGATTGGTAGGCAGAACCCAGGCGCAGACAGAGTGGAGTGAACAGAAAAATTTTATTTGATATAAACAAAACAAAAACCCACAATGGGGCAAAAACAAACTAAAACAAACCTCAAAACAAAACATGCTGGGGAATACTCACTCACGCAAAGGCACAAAACGAACTGGCACTGGTCAGAGGGAAACTGAGACTAAATATAGGGGAGACTAACGTGGGTAGATGACAAGGGTCAGGTGGGAAGAATTAACACTAAAGGGAAGATGACACAGGGCTGGTGAGGGGAATGAACACTGAGCAGGATAATGATGGGGAAACAAAGAGGCGGGGCCACAGCACGAGACAAGGAGACACGTGGTTTAATGTCAAAACATACAGCCACATGTCTCCACACAAGACATAACAAACACAAGACATGGTACTGTCACAACCCTGTCCAAATAAACTAGAAATCTCTGGACAAGAGGGACAGGATCATGACAGTACCCCCGCCCCAAGAAAAAAAAATAGCAGGGAAAGACGGACAAGACCGAGGATAAACAAGACAGACACGCCATACAAGAAAGGAGGGGGAACATAAAGGCAACGATGAAGGGGTTGGGGTGGTTTAGAACAAAAATAACATAAGTGGGAGGGGGAATAGGTTGCCCAAAGCTAGGGATACTGGGTGTGGGTGGAACTGAAGGAGCTGATTTGGGAGGGACTGGGGCTCTCTTTGACAAGTGGGGGGGGCGCTAGGGGCAGGTCGGGCAGGGCCAGGGATTGCTGGGGAAGACTGGGGGGAGTGTCCCAGGGAAAAAGAGGCTGGCTGGACCGCCGGTGGGATAGGACTGGGAACCTGCTGGAAGGGACAGCCGGACCTGGACTGGACTCCGGCTCTGCAGCCGGACCTGGACTGGATGCAAGCGATCCCCTTCTCCGCTTCTTCCTCTTGCTGCGGGCCATAGGGCAAGTGGCCAGCTGCCGAGATGCGGTGGGGGGCGTGGTCAGCTCTGCACTGGAGGAATCTGATGCCGTCCCCCAGGACTCCCTCCTAGGGATGTCATGTATACAGAAAAGAGCAACGGTCCAAGCACTGAGCCCAGAGGCGCCCCTGTATTGAAATGTTGGGACTCAGAGACCTCACCTCTCCAGGATATTCTAAATGACCTACCTGAGAGGTAAGACCTGAACCATTGTAGCACCATTCCAGGTAGTTGGGTGGTTAGAAGACATGACCTGGAAACATCATCTTCAGATAGGAGAGAAAGAGGAGAGCGAGCATGTGTCAGGCGTTAGATTGTGGTCTTTTTCTTAATGGAGAAAGACGCAAAATCATCAGCTGTTAAGTCTGATGGAGGTGAGGGGGCAGGCAGGCAAAGAAGAGCAGAGAAAGGTTTTAAAGAGAGTACAAGAGTTAGGCGAGTTGTTGATTTTAGCGTGGTAGTACTGAGTTTTCGCAGTGGAGACATCAGCAATAGGAGAGGGCAGCCGGTGTGGCACTGTCCTCTGGCTTGATCCAGGATTCAGTAAGTGCTAAAAGAGAAAGACCAGAATGTTTAGCAATAGCTGTGGTGAAATCTGCTCTGTTTACGGCAGATTGGCAGTTTCATATTCATAAACCAATGGGAAATATAATTGAGGTACTTGTGGTTGCTAAAAGAATGTGCAGATTATTAGTATCGCGTGGTCTTCTACGTTACACTGGTTATTTACGAGTTGTAATGACAGTAAGGATTTGAAAACACATAGTCAAAAGCAGAGAATAAGGAAGTGCAAAAAGTTAATACTGAAGTGCAATACTCAAGTGCCCTGTCGGTGTCCTTGCTCGGTAGAGTCGCGCAGATAGAGTCGATGGACTTTACACTCTTTGGTTTACGCGATTAGGCTGCCGCAGTGTTAGTCTCACTTATATACCCGTCTGAATCACGCAATTGAATTCAGCAGGACATGCATTCCAATATCTCACAAAAAACAAGTGAAACCAGCACAACAACAAACGCGACTTCAACACGTGACAAGGCGGTAGTAAACAAAGCCATGAAACTGCGTTTAAACTCAGTGTTGGACACGTCTTCCAATATCTCACAATAAACCAGCAAAACCAGCACGAGGACAAACACGACTTTTGAAGCGAAGGTGTATTCAGACGGTTGCTAGATTTTTCACTAGGCTCTTTTTGGAAAATAACTTGTTAATTGGTCTGAAAAGTCACTATTTGGCAACACAGGAAGTGAGCCTAACTACGCAATATTCCTGGAGGTCTTCGCTCTCCATGGTTATGATTTGTTGAATGGTAAGCTTGAATCTGATTAGCTAAAGAGTATGACAACTCATGTGGGAGGGTCTCAAAATGCATACACACAAATCCAAGGCGATTCACATGCGAGTGACGATTTGCACATTCACATTCCATGATAAACTCCTATGTTTTAAACTTTCAAAATATTTTTCCACTGTGAATTGTATTAGCGTTTGTGAAACATATTTTATGAGAATATAATTGTATTTTATGCACATGAATTGTTTTTTGCCATGAGGTGCCATCTTCCAGTGACCAGTATGAGAGATCGATGAAAGCAATTTAACACACCTGCTCCCCATTCACACCTGAGACCTTGTAACACTAAAGTATCACATGACACCGGGGAGGGAAAATTGCTAATTGGGCCCAATTTGGACATTTTCACTTAGGACTGTACTCACTTTTATTTAGACATTAATGGCTGTGTGTTGAGTTATTTTGAGAGGACAGCAAATTTACACTGTTATACAAGCTGTACACTCACTGACTACTTTAGAAAAGGCCAATGAAAATTGGCAAATTAAATTTGCATGCCGGGCTACGCCCTCGGAAATCCGGTATAAAAGGAAGCCGGCGTGCTTCATTCACTCACCGTTTGTTCTGAAGAGCCTGAGAGCCTCTCACGACTGCTGCAGAGGGCGATATGCGTTAGTGGCATAAGGGACACAACGTCTCGTTCCCTCCATCAGGGAACCGAGGTTACATACGTAACCGAGACGTTCCCTTTCTGTCGGTCTCTCGACATTGTGTCGAAGACGACAGATGGGGTTCTCTATGGAAAACGCCACAACGCCTATCGCGTCACAATCTCTAACGAAGCGACGGTAACAGGCCTGGGCGTGTCAACTCGAGGCTTTCGTGAAACTGTAACCTTCCAGTGTGATGGGTCGGGGGTCCCAGAGCTTCCAATGAAAGATGGGAGGGCCCTGACCAGTTACCTTTCACGGACGGGGCCTTTTCTCTCTTGCTGGCGAGAGGCCGTCCGGATCGGGTACCACCGGGTAAGCGCAACTTCCTTAATTAGGGATGCGCTGCAGAGGCCAGCTCCTGCCCGTGGGGAGGAATATGGTGGAAATAGGTATGGTCTCGTCCTTGGAGGAGAACGCATGAAACGTGCGGACTAAGTAGTTAACCGCGAGGTGGAGGTCCACCTAGAGGAGGTCATGGGTTACCAGGAGTGGGAACCAGCTCATGAGTACATCAGACGGAACAACCCACGGGGGGGGTGTTACAGGCGTCCGGTAGCACTAGGTCCGGTTAGAGCCAGGGGATGGCTCACATGTTCTCCCGGCCTAAGGGGGAGGCTGCTCTGCCCAGCCAACCCCCAGGTGGTGCTTGCTTAGTGATGGATGGAATGCCTATTCTTAACCAAGTGGTTGGGTAAGAAGGGAAGCGGATAGGGTACCTGTCCTTAACCAGAGTAGGTTAAGGAGAGAGGTAGATAGCACACTAACCCAACCTCCTAGAGGGTGGGGTGATGCTTTCGCAGGCATATGCCCAGCCGGATGCCAGTCCTACATGTTGCCACACAGGACATGGTCTGATACCGGGTTTACGCGGAGGTTGTAGAACCTCGCGAAGGTGTTGGGCGTAGCCCAACCCGCAGCTCTGCAGATGTCTGCCAGAGAGGCGCCCCTGGCCAATGCCCAGGAGGTGGCTATACTCCGAGTGGAATGAGCCCTGACCTCCAGAGGGCATGGGCGATCTTGGGATCGGAATGAGCCCTGACCTCCAGAGGGCATGGGCGATCTTGGGATCGGTACGCCGCCCTGACGGCGTCCACGATCCAGTGCGCCAGTCTCTGTGTGGAGACAGCCCTCCCCTTCTGCTGACCTCCGAAACAGACAAAGAGCTGGTCAGAGCTCCTAAAGCTCTGCAGAGCTCCTAAAGCTCCAAGTAGAGGCGCAGTGCGCGTACTGGACACAACACGGACGGGGTTGGGTCTTCCTCCCCCAGGGGGAGCGCCTGCAAGTTCACCACTTGTTCCCGAAAGGGAGTAGTGGGAACTTTGGGCACGTATCCGGGTCTGGGTCTCAGGAAAACGTGAGAGTTACCAGGCCCGAATTCAAGGCAATCCAGGGACACGGAGAATGCCTGTAGGTCCCCTACCCTCTTGAAGGAAGCGAGCGCCAATAGGAGGGCCGTCTTACCCGAAAGGTAGGGAAGATCGGAACCTCCCAGGGGCTCGAAGGGGGGGCCAGAGAGGCCCGCCAGGACCACATTGAGGTCCCAAGAGGGTACGGAGCGGAGACGAGGCGGATTCCGCCTTCTCGCGCCCCTTAGGAACCTGGCGATCAGGTCGTGCTGCCCTAGAGACTTACCATCAACTGAGTCGTGATGAGTGGCAATAGCGGCTACATACACTTTCAGCGTGGAAGGGGAGATGTTCGGACAGCACGGTCCCTATCAAACATCTCCGCGGGTCTTCTCGTCGTGAGAGACACCAGGACGAGAAGAGGCGCCATTTGTAGGCGTAAAGCCGCCTAGTGGATGGAGCCCTAGCCTGAGTAATGGTTTCCACCACGGAGGGGGGTAGCCCACTCAGGATCTCCTCATCCCGTCCAGGGACCAGACATGGAGGTTCCAGAGGTCTGGCCTGGTATGCCAGAACGCGCCCTTCCCCTGAGAAAGCAGGTCCTCTGTCAGGGGAATCGGCCGGGGGGGGCTGTTGTCAGAAGCATTAGCTCTGAGAACCAAGTCCGGTTGGGCCCAGTAAGGCGCAACTAGTAGCACTTGGTGCTCCTCTTCCCTGACCTTGCACAGAGTCTGTGTGATGAGGCTCACTGGGGGGAAGGCGTACTTCCACTTGTCCTGCGGCCAGCTGTGCGCAAGGGCATCCATGCCGAGGGGGGCCTCGGACAGGGAGTACCAAAGCGGGCAATGGGTGGTGTCCTGGGAGGCGAACAGGTCTACCTGTGCCTGCCCGAACAGCGCCCAAATGAGCTGGACTGCGCGGGGATGGAGTCGCCTCTCTCCACGAGGCGTCGACTGACGAGAGAGCGCGTCGGCTGTCTGGTTCAGGTCGCCTGGGATGTACGTGGCCCACAGGGAGGGGTCACCTGCTGACTCCAGAGGAGGAGGCGTCGAGCAAGTCGTGATAGTTGCCGTGAGCGCATGCCACCCTGATGATTGATGTACGCCACAGCAACTGTGTTGTCGAGGCGGACCAGCACATGCCTGTCCTGTATGAGAGGCTGTAGCCGCTTTAGTGCCAGCAACACAGTCCACAACTCTAGGCAGTTGATATGCCAGCGCAGTCGGGGGCCCGTCCAACGCCCGCTACTGCGTGCTCGTTGCACACTGCACCCCAACCCTGCAGGGAGGCATCGGTCGTCACCACGACATACCTCGTTACCTGCCCAAGAGGGACACCAGTCCGAAGGAAGGCCATGGAAGACCAGGGTTTTAGGGTGCTTCGGCAGAGAGGCGTGATCACCATACGCCTGCTGCCGGTGTGCCACGCTCTCCTCGGAACTCGACTCTGTAGCCAGTGTTGAAGCGGTCTCATGTGCATCAACCTGAGGGGTATTACCCCCGCCGAGGACGCCATGTGCCCCAGGAGCCTCTGAAACTGTTTCAGGGAGACCGCGGACTGCCTGAAGAGATCCAGGCAGTTCAACACTGACTGGGCGCGTTCTGCGGACAGTTGCGCTACCATGGTGACAGAGTTGAGTTCCATACCGAGAAAGAGGATGCTCTGCACCGGGGAGAGCTTGCTCTTGTCTCGGTTGACCTGAAGCCCCAATCGATCTAGGTGCCGGAGCACCAGGTCTCTCTGTGTACACAACAGCTCTCGCGAGTGTGCCAAGATAAGCCAGTCGTTGAGATAGTTGAGTATCTGCACACCTCTCTCCCTGAGGGGAGAGAGGGCGGCCTCCACGACCTTCGTAAAGACCCGTGCGGACAGGGAAAGACCGAAAGGGAGGACTATGTACTGATATGCCCGCCCCTCGAACGCGAACCGTAGGAACGGCCGGTGACGAGGGTGAATCGAGACATGAAAGTAAGCGTCCTTCAGGTCGATTGCCACGAACCAGTCCTGACACCGGATGGATGTCAGGATGCGCCTCTGCGTGAGCATCCTGAACGGCAGCTTGTGAAGGTGCTTGTTCAGGGTATGCAGATCTAGGATGGGGCGCAGCCCGCCGCTGTAAAACCCGGTGGACATCTTGGCCTGGGGGACGAGCTCTATAGCCTGTTTCGCCAGAAGGGTGGCGACCTCTGCCCGAAGTACGGGAGCATCCCTGCTTCTGACTGAGGTGAAGAGGACGCCCCGAAACCTGGGAGGGTTTCTGGCGAACTGGATCGAGTAGCCAAGACGGATCGTCCTCCCTAGCCACCGAGACAGTGTGGGAAGCTCTTGCCAAGCACCCAGGGACTGTGACAGGGGGACCAAGGGGACGATCTGCTTCACCGTTCCCGCGGGGGGCGGTTCGTCGGCTGACGGGGCCAGCGTCTCCTCGACGGGGGATGGGCACCGGAGGGGAGACTGGCTCCCGGAGGGGAGACTGGCTCCCGGAGGGGAGACTGGCTCCCGGCGGGGAGACTAGCTCCGTCGACTTACCTGCCTGGCGAGACGGCCGCAGGCACTGTCGTGTAGAGAGTGGTGATGGCTGCCTTGAATACTCAACCTCACATCCCGCCCAGACGTAAGGTCGGTTTGCCGGGCACAGTCCAGGGGAGTGTGCTGACGGCAGAGAGGAACACCCAGGGAGGAAACAAGCTCTTCTATTGAGGATGTGGGCGCCAGGCCCTGAAAAGGGCCCGGCTGTGGGGACGGGGCAGGGACCGTCCCTGACCGACTTCTCAGAGGCACTGCTGTGATCGTCGGGCCCGATGGTATCCTCCCTGGGGTCTTCCCGTCAGGGGCGCTTCCTCTGGTCAGCCGTGGTTAAATTAAACTACCCGCTCTCTTAGACGAGTGTCGTAAGGCTGAGTGAAAATGGAAGAAAGATAAACTCCAGGGGCCTCATTTATCAACAGTGCGTACGCTCAGATGTGTGCGTAAGAACAGTTTCACGCAAAGTGTGGGATTTACCAATTTGTACCTATAAGTAGAAATGTGCGTAAATATACGCACACCTCTGAGCATGGGCGGCATTTAACTATGGGGGGCAAGAAAAAACATCAACACACCTTTGAGTACCTGCATCATCAAACTATTCACAGAAATTTTAAACAAGCAGATTTTAGTAACAACTAAACAACAAAACAGCCGTACCTTAGTGAAGTGCTAAACGGCGTCCACCGGGCGCTGCATCAAATCGATTAACTGTTTTAACAAAATCCACATGATAGGCCCGTTCAATGTTCAGTACTGCAATGTCCGAGAGTCTCTCCTGTGTCATTGTGTTTCTCATGTATGTTTTCAGTCGGCGCAGGCAAAAAAAAATTCTTTCACACGATGCATTGTTCATCGGCACAGTCAAAAATAACTTGAAGAGGTTGCCAATATTCACTAGACTGTGGACTAGCTTTGACTCTTTGAATAGTGACTTGTGACCGTGGCTTTTTCCAGTTGGCAAATCCAGTGACTTGAAATGTGTCTATTTTAGTCTCGTTGCCACCAAATGCGCGACATTGGAAACAAAAAGCCCGATCAATGGCGGGACTATATTCCAGCCATTCATAAATCCCATACCATTCTTTTCTGAACTTTCTACCGTCAGTCACTGGAAATGAAATAACTGGTTGATACGGCCCGATTTCAATAAAGTTGGTAGACATTTTTGGTCCGTGAACTGGATCTCGCTCAGGACGCGCGCTGTCTGTCGAGGCCTGGCTAACGGCTGCAATTTGCAACTGACCTGACTGCTCACATTGGAGATTATCATTTTCAAATCTGCTCTGTTGTCTGCTTGTCTGCTCGGTTACATGTCCTTCATCAGCAGCAATATCTGTTTTTGATTTTTAAGTAATTATCCAACATATTGGGATGCTTAGCAATTTTGACTGATTTTGTCGGATATTAGTAGTACGTATTACTATGTAATGCATAACAAAGTACGTAATGCGTAGCATATTGCTCTTTTTTCGTTTTGCTGCCCCCTATCAATGCGGAAATACAAACATAATCACATAGGAAACAATTTTCACATATGCAACTCTTTGTCTCCAATGTCTCCCCCCCTTTCTCCCCCCCAAATGTCGCCCATGCCTCTGAGGATGCTTACGCAGAAAATCTAGTGGTAGAACAGTGATAATACTACAAAAAGAAAGTGCCACCGTGTGTTTCCTTTGTCCGTTATTTGCGAATACTCAACAAGTAAACTTATAGTTCAAGCTAGACATTTGTCTAATTGGTGTGAGAAGCTAAAAAAGACAGATGGGAAATCATTTGAAATGATTTTGCTGGATGATTTGGCAAACCTTTTATTGAAAGCACAATGCAAAAGACACACTTAACAGAACAATACATAAAAAAACAAAAAAAACAAAAAAACATTCAAACAAACTGAAAAAGAACAAAAAGAGGTTTGCACATTTTTTACATTTTCTATTACTACATCGCTTTACCAAATCATAATAACATTTCGATTCCACCAAAAACAGAACTGCAAATTCGGTTTCAGTTCTGAACATTTGCATCTATGCAAAATAAATCTCCTATAAATAATTAAGAAATTAACAATAAAAACCAAATTGAGCAAAACATGCATTGCGCAAAGAATGCGTTTCCAAAGATCGCTGTGATCAGAGCACAGAGTACATTCACGTGACTTATAAATGAAGGTTTCATCACCATATATGGTTAATTGGGGGCGTTTCCGAATGCAAATGACCGTGAACGAGCACAGGGCTTAAGAACATGTGGGATTTATCAACAATGATTACTCACTGGTGTGCGTAAGAACAGCGTACGCACGTTTGATAAATACAGATTTTTTTGTACTTAGACACATTCTAAATTTCATTCGTAGGACAAAATATAGACCCTTTTCTACGCACTGTTGATAAATGAGGCCCCTGGTCTCATATGAGTGTTAAATTGCTTGCTTAACTAGCTACCAGAAGGCAGTCAAAGAGGCAATGTCTGTATTTCTTTATAATCTTATCAATGAAAACCGACCACAGATGCTGGTTAAGACAATAGATTCTGTATTAAATCCTCTTCCTGCCCACTCGCTCAAACCATCTTTGGAAAGTTGTGAGATTGCTTTGGACTTTTTTGTAAACAAAATACTAGATATTAAGGCTGCTGTTAAACCATCATTTATGAGGCTCCCTTGAACGACATTACGACTGATTTGCTTCCTGTTTTCACCCTGTGTCCTCAGTGGAGCTTGTTGATATTGTTGCTAAAGCTAAGTGTCAAGCTGCAAGTTTAATGCCGGCTCGCCTTTTTGAGGAAGTCCGGATCTTAAGTCTGGCTGTATTAGCTATCATTAATAGTTCTTTAGCAAACGGAGTGGTTCCATCAAGTTTTAAACATGCAGTGGTCCACCCTCCGCTGAACAAACCTAATCTTGACCCCACTATTCTCAGTAATTTTAGACCCATTTCGAAGCTGCCTTTTATCTCAAAACTTTTAGAGAGTGTCGTATTTTCCCAGTTAAATTCCTTTGAAAAGTATCTAATGTATTAGACAAGTTGACAGTCGAGTTTTAGATCGATGGACAGTACGGAAACCGCATTGTTGAAAGTCGGTAATGATTTTTAGCAACTTCATGTGTGGTGCTAGTCCTATTGTACTTAAGCGCTGCCTTCGATACAATCGACCATGGCATTCTTGCGTTGGGAAGTTCTCTTCTCGGCCAGTTCCCTTGTCATGCTGTGTTTCCCGAGGGTCCATTTTAGGCCCTTTACTCTTCTCACTGTATATGTTGCCCCTGGGTGCCATTTTAAAGAAATATAAGACCACTGCTATGCGCACCAAAGGCAAAAGTAAAATTCAGATTTTATGCCAACCTAGGCCTATAAATGTTTCTGGTTTGGGTTCTCTCTCTGCTAGTGTTCAAACTCATGTAAGAAATCTCGGGGTTGTATTTGATTCATCGTTGAATTTTGAGAAACAGATTAGCACCGTAGTGAAGGGAAGTTTCTTCCATTTGAGATCAATTGCGAAATAAAACAGCTCTTGTCCCATAAAGAATTGGAGACTGTAATCCATGCCTTCATAACATTGCGCTTGGACTACTGCAACTCCTTTTATAGTGGCTTGCCTAAAACATCTATCTCCCATCTGCAAATTGTTCAAAATGCTACATTGGCTCCCAGTACAGTTCAGGATCGATTTAAAAATTGCTGTTCTTGTATACAAGGCTTTGTCGGGTAAGGCACCAAAATATATCTGCGATCTTCTGATTCCCTACTCTCCTCAAAGGGCTCTTAGATCCGGTAATCAGTCTCTTTTAACCGTCCCTCGTTGTTGCTGCAAAACAAAAAGTGGTCGTGCCTTCTCTGCTGCAGCTCCCAGGCTCTGGAACAGCTTGCCTATTAATGTGAGGCTAGCCCCTTCACTAGCAAGTATTTCTTTTTCTTTAGCGTTTGATTAAGATCTGTTGTTTTGATGTAAGATATTCTGAAATGTACAGCACTTTGGCGCAACTCTGTTGCTTTTAAATGTGCTATAGAAATAAAATTGACTTGACTTGACTAGGCTGTAATCCACTGATATTATTACAGCTGACAGCAGCATCTTCGAAATTTGTGATAAGCATTGCTGCATCTCCGTAGGATCAGTGACGTATTGTAATGATGTATGACATTGTAGTAGTGGTGTCCCATTTATTAGTGGACTTTTTTTAGCCCTTCCCATTGCCACTCTGTTTTATGGGGCAAGGGTCGAGGGGTAGGTTAAAGGGTATAAAATAGAATTAGGATTGGGCCTAAATCAACCTCTCGAAGAACACTTGGCCAGATTTGGTCCTTGGGGTCGCTAGAATATTTTATAGACTATGCTTGGGCGTATGTGGGGTCTACCTTCACAGTGGGTGCTGTGGAGGAGGAGCCTGTGTGCCCCACACTGAGGGTGGCGAGCCCTGTGTTTGTGGCATCAACCACACCAGAGCCCGCTCGCAAGATAGCCGCCAGCACAGAGTCTGATCACAAGATGGTAGCCACTCGCAAGATGGCCAGCAGTCCAGAGTCCGCTCGCAAGATGGCTGTCAGCCCAGAGCCTCCAGCTGATATGGCCGAAACGCTGGTGGTCCCGGAGGTGTCTGTCCCTGAGGTTCTGCCCTTGGAGTCTGCTCTGCCAGTGGTGGCTACTGTGCGCTGTTCATCCGCACCAGAGGCTGTTTCTGACCGTCCAAGATGGAAGCCTAGCAGGGAGCTCATTACCTTCTAGAAGCTTGTACGTTTCTGAGCTCCCTGCCTCATCCAAGATGTCCACTACTGGCCTTCCAACCCTGAGTGCACCTTCCTGGCTTCCAGCCATACCTGCACCTGCCTGGCTTCCAGCCCTGTCTGTCACACCCAGGCTTCAAGTCCTGCAAGCCCCACCTCCTGCTCCACTCTCCACTACGCCTCTGCTCCACGGCCCTAGCCCTGTTCCCTTTCATGGGCCTGGCCCTCCATCCTGCCCCATGTTCCGCCTCAACACCACCTCCCTCCTTTACCTTTTTTTGAACGTCTTGAAGCCACCCTAATGGGGGGGGCTCTGTCACAATCTGTTCTGTGTTGCCCCAGTTTATTGTGGACTTTTATTTTTTCCTTTTTCCTGTTGGCTTTGTAGTCCTTTGTAGTTATTTTTGTGCATTGGTTCTGTGTTAATCTTTCCCCAGGTGTTTAATGTTCCTCGTTCACCCAGTGTATTTAAGCCCTTGTGTTTCAATTGTTTGTTGCATGTTGCCTGTTGTCTCTGGTCTCTTTTTGTGGATTACTGTAGGGACTGGATCATTAAGAGCAAAGCCATAAAACCTCCTCCCACTCCCTTTTGTCCTGGTTTCTTGATCCATCTTCAAAAGACCATAGCAAAACCAGGCTCAGTGGTCTGGTTGTAGGTTTTGCTATCTCACTGAGAGTCTTGATAACCCTTTGGGATATTTTATGACTCCTAAGCTTCAAAGCATAGGTGTGAAGTCTCTGTGTCTCACTTCTAACTTAACATCTGAGGCTAACCAGAGAAACTTCTCTGACAAATAGGAACTTATGTGATTAAACTGTCTTTCCTATAAATGTATCTAAATGTCTAGGTTACATGTTGGCGCTCATGCCATTTTAAAGAGTCTGTAACTGTTAGATATACAAGTTTGCTTCAGGCGTGGTTTGTATTCGTACATCGGAATGAATCACAACTTGATACAATTCAAACCTGCCCCTTTTGATATCTAAATGTTTCTCTTTACAATTCCTCATTGTTTATACAAAATGTGTGTGACTATAGAACACATTACACTCATTATGTTATAATTTGGACTGGTATCTTGTAAAGTTACATACAGGTTCAAATTAGCTGTTGAGTGGACAAAGAATCTCTTCCCCCACTCAACTATGATTGGCCGAAAAATCTGAAGGCATGCCCTTCATAAAGATAAATACCGACCAAGGACACAGTCTTCTCTCTTCGGTTGCCCTTCTCTTCCTGAATCAGATTTGGTGAGCTAAACTCATCCTTATTTTAACATAAAGCTAAAATCGCTACAATTACCTTGTTTTGTTATTGTTTTGTTGTTTTCATTAAATCTTTAAACTGCATGTGGATCCGCTTCTTGCCTGGTTTCTGTGATGATGCCAGCAATGATGCACATCCAAGTGGCCGAAGTTCACCAACATATATACCCACTGTTACACGCTGGGGCAACCTACCCTGCTTCAGCATCGGCGAAACGCGATACCCTCAGTCCTAACCTCCACATAGGTTAACGGAAATGCTAGGATAAACCGTCAATACGCAAAAATACATAGTCTAGGGGTTACCGTTTACAACCTAACCAGATATTCCCTGCATGCAATTTTCCCTGCAGTGTGTGTTCGAACTTGAACGTGTGACTATATCCTTTAGGTGTGTAATGATGTATGGATGCTAAGGGAGACCAACCAGAGAATCTCACTTACCTGGTGGCGGCAATCTTTCTCGGCCTTCTGGGTGAGCCCAATCCTTGCTGCCTCGGAGCTGCTAGCCCTCGCGTCTTTCTAGCACTCGACAGTCTCAGGCCACGCAGCATGCAAGGCTACAAGCCACCATTGTACTGCCGTCCCTTTCTGTGCCCGCCCCGCTGGTATTTCACATGTGACTCATTAATTAATATCTGGCCACACCTACCAGTCAGCAGCTCTCTTACGGCTCCCAAATCAATATGTACTTTCCCTAACTTCCACTAATCTCATAACACGACGAATTTAAGCAAAATAAATTAATTTAGCTGACCACCCAGGCATACGTGATTCACCCTGTTACATTTGTTTACTGTGATGGGCTATATGAGACCAGTTTTACTGCACTTATGGTTTTTGTTGTCCTTATGTTGTTCCAATTGCTTCTTTTATCTCATTTGTAAGTCACTTTGGATAAAAGTGTCTGCTAAATGACTAAACATAAATGTAAATGATTTGTTGCAGAGGTGATGCAGATGACTTTAACCCTTGTCCTGACGAATGTTTGTAGATTTAGGAAACACAAATATCCTTTGCTGTAGGCCTTCCACATGTTCATCTCCAACCAATTTCATAGGCAAAAAGCTATGTTAGTGCACTAATATGACATATTTCCACATGTGTATTGGCGGCCTTGTCTCAAAAATGCAATACTCTTCCAATGTGTGCTGCCGTGTTTGTGGTGTTTCCTGTCACTGTCTCCATTTCACTATAAAGATGTTTCCTTAACTGAGCTTTTTCGGCTGCTCTTGAACACTTAAATTTTTTTTTCGGTATTGCTTAATCAAAAGAACCCAACTGCAGTTTGATTGATATTACTTGAAGTGCACAATAAAAATAGACATAATTTTTTAATAATTTTAAAACCGATCTGTTTTTGCACATTAACTCTACACTTGTAGATCAGCCTGGTCCTTACAAAGTCAAGTATAAAATCAATCTAAAATTCCATTTAATTAAATGTCAGTGTCAGTGCACGCTGTAAGATACCAGATTTTTAAGGTGTCAAAAGTAAGATTGATTAAATTTAGTATATTTATTTAAATACAGCAACAAGAGAATATATATATTTTTTTAATGCTTTAATATATATATAAAAACATTTTTTTTCTAATCTTCTGTTCAAGGGGTGATTTTCATTAAATACATTTGAAAAGATTTCAGAATACTTTATAGAATGACATGCATCTTAAGCCAGTTATTCAGACAGTTGTGTGGCAGTAATTGTCATGATAACTCATGGTAGAACCCAATTGCAAGGCAGAGACCGGACGAGATGATGGTGCGGGTAACGGATATTTATTACACAAGGAACAGGAACAAAAAAGGCAAAACAAAACCCACGAGGGGGAGAACAAGACAGAATAAATATTTAAACAAAACAAGAACAAAGACTGACTAAACTACAAAAACAAATACTAGGAACAAACACTAAACTAAACTTACTAGAAACTCGACGACACAGGGTACAAGGAACAAGGTACAAGCATAAAGCTGTGGAACTGGAAAAACATCAAACAGCTACAAGGTAAGGTGTTCAGCAACAAACTACAGGTACAACTTACAACACGAGGTAGAACGTACAATGAACCAGCACAGGACAATGAACACGAGGATGTTTTAAAGGGAACAAATCAAGAGGGAACAGGTGCAGGGGATAAACTAATTAACACAAACTAGGAAACAGAAGGGTAGGAACGATGACGCAGACCCGAGAGAGAGTATGGTGGCAATTAGGTGCCACAATCAACTCTTTCCCACATGAAACAGAGAATCCTGTATGATTCCACCTCTAGACCAAGAAATACCTGACAAGGAGAGGTGGAACCATGACAGAACCCCCGCCTTAAGGAGCAGCAACCTGATGCTCCTCAAAGGCACGAACAAGACAAGGCAGACTGGGACAAAGACAAGACTAAACAAAACATGGAAAACATGACAAGGGGCAGACAGGCAAGAAAAATCAACGGGTTGGGGTGAGACAATAAAAATAACAAGGAAGGGAGGGGGGGTGGGGGCAAACAAGAAACAAGGAACATGGGAAGTCCAGAAGGGGTAGGGCTGGGTGGGGAAGTTCCAGCCCTTGGGGGGCGCCAGGGCGCGGAGCCCCAGGAGGCTTGACAGGGGAAGTCCTGGGGAAAACTGTTCTTGTGGTGAACGGTTCCCCGGCAGGACTGCTGGGCTGGACCCCGGCTGGAATGCCGGGCAGGACAAGGGGACGGCCGGCTGGAATGCCGGCAGGACTGGAAATGCCGGGCAGGACGGCTGGACGGCCGGCTGGAATGCCGGGCAGGGCTGGAATTGGAAGGAATCCCGGCTGGAATGCCGGATCTGGAATCTGCGGCGGCGGCTGGGCAGCGCTCTCTGACGGCGGCTGGCAGCGCTCTGACGGCGGCTGGGCAGCGCTCTCTGACGGCGGCTGGGCAGCGCTCTCTGACGGCGGCTGGACGGCTGGGCAGCGCTCTCTGACGGCGGCTGGGCAGCGCTCTCTGACGGCGGCTGGGCAGCGCTCTCTGACGGCGGCTGGGCAGCGCTACCGGGCTTGGTGCCGGTTGCTGGACGGGCTTGGTGCCTTGGTGCCGGTTGCTGGACCGGGCTTGGTGCCGGTTGCTGGGGAGAGTCTGCGGCCGGGCTGGCCGCACGGACCGTCACATCCCCACGGCGCCCCCCCAAAAAATATTTGGGGCTTGACACCTCCGGACTCGGGACCTCCGGACTCGGGACCTCCGGACTCCGGTCCCACGACTCCCTCCGTTGACGCCGTCTACGGAGACTGGAGGACGGTGGAGAAGAGGCTGCAGATGGTGGGGAGGGGTGCGTGGTGATACTCACAGCCCCGATCTGCAAGGCCTGGCCCTCCGGGATTGTCGCCAGGGAGGATGGAGGCTCGCCTGGAGGTAAGGGCCAGGACTTGTCCCGGATGGCCAGGAACCTCACCATATCCTCGAAGCCCAGGGATTTCAACAGACGCGTCTCACTGGGAGTGGGGGGTTCAATGAGGCCGCTGCAAAAAATGAGCTTCAGCTCTGCCTCATTGAACTCCATCCCCACTGCCTCAATCAGGAAGTCCCGTGCAAAGGTGCACACGTCTGTTTCCCGCTGTCGGATGCCGAACAGGAGGTGAGCTTGCTCCGCTCGGAGAAGACCACGTTCAGCGTTCATGGCTGCCGCTGGGTTCGGTTCGGGCTGGTTCATTCTGTCATGATAACTCATGGTAGAACCCAATTGCAAGGCAGAGACCGGACGAGATGATGGTGCGGGTAACGGATATTTATTACACAAGGAACAGGAACAAAAAAAGGCAAAACAAAACCCACGAGGGGGAGAACAAGACAGAATAAATATTTAAACAAAACAAGAACAAAGACTGACTAAACTACAAAAACAAATACTAGGAACAAACACTAAACTAAACTTACTAGAAACTCGACGACACAGGGTACAAGGAACAAGGTACAAGCATAAAGCTGTGGAACTGGAAAAACATCAAACAGCTACAAGGTAAGGTGTTCAGCAACAAACTACAGGTACAACTTACAACACGAGGTAGAACGTACAATGAACCAGCACAGGACAATGAACACGAGGATGTTTTAAAGGGAACAAATCAAGAGGGAACAGGTGCAGGGGATAAACTAATTAACACAAACTAGGAAACAGAAGGGTAGGAACGATGACGCAGACCCGAGAGAGAGAGTATGGTGGCAATTAGGTGCCACAATCAACTCTTTCCCACATGAAACAGAGAATCCTGTATGATTCCACCTCTAGACCAAGAAATACCTGACAAGGAGAGGTGGAACCATGACAGTCATGGTGTCAATATGGCAGCTGTGTGCCTTCCCCCACCTGCTCCATGCCAGGCCCTGCTTACAGTCAGCATACCCAGCAGTACACATCTGTAATATTACAGATTAATCCAAGTTGTTATAACTGATAAATAACCAAAGCAGCACTACTCTTCGCCCCACCCCTCCTGCTGCTGTTTGGGCTGTAACATCCTGTGCTGATGAGCTCACATGCAAAACCTCAAGACAAGACAATGTGTCCCACGCCTCAGCCTAAATTTATTCTACTTTATACATGAGTGTGAAGTGTCTGGTGCTAGAAATAAACGTTCTAAATACTATAAGCTGTAATAGATAAGCTTTTTTCCCAGAGAGGAAGTGTTTATTCTAATTAAAAGTCAGAGTACTTTGACTAAAACGCTTTTGTTTATTGGATTTGGAACATTTGATGATTCATGTTTAAGGAGATGTCAAATGACATGGGGATAAAATATCATCAAACTTTTAGGTCCCACACTTTATTCTGCAGAGGTATAGAGTAAACGTCACTCGCTGATCAGATTAATCAGTGAAGCAGTTGAGGGTGTTATAGAGACCGAAGATGACAATGTAGCCTGTCAACATGTGAAAGACTTGTTAGACTATGCTAGCGGGAGGACACAACGGCGCGACCACGCGATTCAAGATGGCGGCAGCGACACAGACAGGAGTCCTGCGGAGCTCGCGGATTTAAAGAGAGTATACAGAACTGCATCATCATTTTGAGTCATAAAAATATGCTGAAAAACGAAATCCAACGCTTGAGTATGAAAGTTCCTGATGTGTCAAGTTCCCCTGTGCTTTCCCAGCAGCAGCAAGCGATTCCTGAAGTCACCATTCGATGTGATTTTAAGATAAGGTAAGAGTCTGCGTGATATGCTGGAGATTAAAACGGATTTAACTCTTTCCCAGCTGCATACAATTCTGAAAGGCCATTACAGGGAAGAAAGCTCAACAGACTTGTATCATAGAGTGAAACATCACTCAGGAGAGCCATGAGTCGCCACAAAATTTCCTTTTCCAGGCTATAGAGTTGAAAGAAAGACTGCTGGCTGCTGCCCGAGAGCCCGATGGAGAAGAATCATACAGTGCAGATCTCATACAACGAAGGTTCCTACGTGCGCTGGGGACGGGACTGTCCAACGACCACATCAAATATCAGCTTGAAGCCTGCCTGGATGATTCGACAGTCAAAGATGAAGTTCAACAGAAAATTATCCATGCTGTCACAGGTAAAGAACAGTCTACGCACACACAAGTGAAAGCTTTGAAAACACCACAAGTCATGGACAAGCAAAATTCTGATCTTTTTGAGTTAGTCAAGAAATTGAGAGAGGAGATTGGCGAGATGAAGAAAGTCATGAGTACGTACCGTTCCGCACCGCCCCGAGAAAGGAAAAGAGGGTGCCGTGGATGTCAAAACCAGGGTCATGGTGATCATTATGACCATTGTTTTAAATGCAGGCAAAGTGGGCATTTTTCCAGAGGACCACCTGAAGGCGAAAAGAAAGAGGACACTCAGTTGGCAACATGTCCGTGACAGCTCACACCACAGAATCACAGAGGCTGCAACATCAAAGTGAAATCCTGTGTGATAAGATTAAGCAGTTAGAAGCCCGTGAAGCAGCTAAGCAGAAAGAGAACTACCTACAGCTTATCAGATCTGTAAGTACCTATCAGCTGTCCGCCAAACGCAATGCCCAATTATTGAATCTAATCGGAGAGAAATGTATGGTGAAATGTTTTTTTTTAATGGTGTGGAAACTAAAGCATTATGGGATACCGGCTCACAAGTTTGCCTCATTAATGAAAAGTGGAAAGAAAAATATCTTCCACACACCACACTACACAGCCTCGGTGAGATCCTAGGACCTGGAAGCCTCACTGGTCGAGCAGTCAATCAAAAAATCATTCCATTTGAGAGCTGGTTGGAAGTGACGTTCAAGGTGGGAACAGATAAATCCACACCACTGGAATTTAAGGTACCTGTATTAGTTTCAAGTGAGGATGGAGTGGCAGAAGAACCAATATTCGGGTACAACGTTATCGAGTATCTCCTGAACAACGGTGTCTAGCTACTGTGGCGAGTCGCCCATTGCCCAATCAACATTGCCATGGCAACGGAGGCAATCAAGCCGCGCACCTGCTGGTCGTCAACACCTGCTCCGTATTAGCAAAATAGCAGTTTTTTAATTAGCAGTACAGCAAATGAGGACTCGCATCGACAGGGTTATGCCCTTGGTTAAGGAGCACCTGGCCGAGGCCTAGCGCGCCCAAAGCCGCTTGTACGAACGGCCCGCTTAACCCCGAGAGTTCATCCCAGGAGATCAAGTACTGCTACTGACACCCTCAGCCACATCAAAGTTCCTAGCAGCATGGAAAGGACCGTATACCGTGGTGGAGAGGGTAGGGCCGGTCAATTATAGAGTCCGTCAGCCGGGACGACGCTGGATGGAGCAGCTGTACCACATAAATCTTCTAAAACGCTGGGTGGCCCCCTAAGCACAGATGACGGCCTTCGCAGAGACTGAACCACCGGTGGTACAGCTGGGAGAACAACTCTTTTCCGCGCAGAAGACAGACCTCACGGCCCTGGTTCGTCAGTTTGAGGATGTGTTCTGCGAGAAGCCGGGGCGCACAAAAGTCATACACCACGACATCCGAACCCCCCCAGGAGTCGTGGTGAGACAGAGGCCTTACCGGGTCCCGGAGGCCTGCCGGCTGGCTATAGAGGAGGAGATTAAACGTATGAAGGAACTCAACATCATCGAACCTTCCCGCAGCCCCTGGTCCAGCCCCATCGTCATGGTTCCTAAATCAGACGGCACCCTCTGCTTCTGTAATGACTTCAGACGGCTAAACGAGGTGTCCACGTTTGACGGATATCCCATGCCCCGAGTGGATGAGCTACTAGACCGACTTGGGAAAGCCCGCTTCATCTCAACCTTCGACCTCACCAAGGGTTACTGGCAGGTACCGTTGTCCCATTCGGCCTGGGAAAAGACGGCCTTTAACACACCCTCGGGACATTGGCAGTATAAAGTCTTACCCTTCGGGCTACATGGAGCTCCGGCAACCTTCCAGAGAATGATGGATATTCTCCTACGGCCCCACCAGGATTATGCCGCAGCGTATCTAGACGATGTAGTCATCCACTCGGGGAGTTGGGAGGACCACGACGACAGATTGCGGAGGGTCCTCCGGGAACTCCGACAGGCGGGGCTGACGGCGAACCCAAAGAAGTGCCATCTCGGGCTCGCCAGGGCACAGTACCTGGGTTTCCGGGTCGGCCGAGGTCTTATCCAACCACAGATGAGAAAGGTGGAGGCGGTTCGATATACACCACGTCCCACCAACAAAACCCAGGTACGTGCCTTCCTGGGGCTAGCGGGTTACTACAGGTGTTTCATTTCAAACTTCTCTTCTATAGCCAGCCCCCTGACCGACCTGACCAGGAAGGGGCAGCCCGAGAAGACCAAATGGAGCCCGGAGGCAGCATTCCAGACATTTAAGGAAGCCCTCTAGTCCTCGCCAGTGTTACACGCCCCAGACTTCGGCTGCCCCTTTCTCGTACAGACCGACGCGTCCGACACCGGGTTGGGAGCCGTCATGTCGCAGGTGAAGGACGGGGAGGAACACCCAGTCGTGTTCATAAGTCGAAAACTAACCCCCGTCGAGACCCGCTACGCAATGGTGGAGAGAGAGGCCCTGGCCATAAAGTGGGCAGTCCTGGAGTTGCGGTACTACCTCTTGGGAAGAAACTTCACCGGTAATCCACCGTTACAATGGATGTCCAGAGCTAAAGAGACCAATTCCAGAGTGACCAGGTGGTTTCTAGCACTCCAGGACTTCCATTTCCAAGTGGTACATCGGGCCGGGGCCTCTCATGCCAACGCAGATGGTCTCTCCAGGATGTGGTCAGGTTGGATCACCCGGTCAGGGACCATGCATCCCCCCCCGGTGGACACGTAAGAATCCCAATCCAGAAAACCTACCGCAACCAGAACGACGCTTGGGGGAGGGAGTGTGGCGAGTCGCCCATTGCTCAATCAGCGTCGCCATGGCAACGGAGGCAATCAAGCCGTGCACCTGCTGGTCGTCAACACCTGCTCCGTATTAGCACATAAAACCCGGAAGAAGGGGAGAGAAGGGTGAGCTACAACTCCACACGAGATGCATGTTACTTACCCTGTGTTCTCTTGTGTTTTTCTACTCTGAAGATACGAGTGCTTGACGGCCAGCAGAGAAAGACGAGGAACTTATCCACAACCACAAATCACGGTTGCACCTTCCCCACAGAGGAACCTCACAGACACTCGGCTATTTTTCCCCACACTTACACATCAAGTATACCTTGTTAGTTTGTGAAATAAAGGACCCTCCGGGGCTAAAACTGCAAACCTCGTTTGTTTCGTGTCTGACCTGCCACACTACCTTCCTGTGTAAAGACCAAGGCCCTGAGTACTGCCCTGTCCTTCGACTGCAAGAAAGTAGAGGTGTTACTGAACTTCGTAGAAAGTCAAGACGACGAGTTCAGTGATGGAGTAGTGAAAGCAGGAAGGTCAGTAACAAAAATTCCAGCTGAGCAGGCTAGAGCCATTAAATGTTGCATCAAGACGGGCCCTTTGTTATCTGACCAGGATGCTCTTCTTGTGCTGAATGAGTGTGCAACATTGCCTGATGGACTGAGGGTAGACGAAAACATTGTCTGCCTCCAGAGAGGAACTTGTTTATGCATCTTTATTCCTGTGATGAACGATACTGTCCATGACATCGACCTGCCTCCACGTACAGTACTTGTCCATGTACAACGAGTTAAGGCTGTTTTCCTCGGCTGAGGTGAGACCAGCAATGGCCCGGCGAGAAAGTGCAAGTGAGACGGTTACACGCACGACTCCAGGCCTGATACCCAAGGAGAATGAACAAGAAACTCAGTCTTCAGCCACACAAGAAAACGACCTCTGGTACCCTCCAGTCCGCGTTGACCATATAACACCTGCGTTGATATAACACCTGACCAGGAACAGAGAGTAAAGCAGCTTTTGAGGGAAGAGAGTGGTGCTTTTTCCGGCGATGACAGCAATGTGGGGTGCATTCCATCTCTCCGGTTAAAAAAACGCCTTTGTGACACAACACTCCCGTAAAGCACACTTACGTGTCTATTCCAAAGCCCATGCACAAAAAGGTTAAAGAATATCTGCAGGATCTGCTGAACAATGGATGGATTACTAGATCAAAGTCACCATACTCTTCGCCGGTCGTTTGCGTGCGCAAGAAAGATGGAACTCTTCGCCTTTGCTGTGACTACAGGGAGTTGAATAGGAAATCCATTCCAGACCGACACCCAATCCCTCATATACAGGACATCCTCGACAGTTTGGTGGGTAGCGCCTGCTATTCTGTTCTCGATCAAGGAAAAGCCTATCACCAGGGATTTGTAGAGGAATCCAGCCGACCGCTCACTGTGTTCATCACGCCGTGTGGAGTGTATGAATGGGTGAGGATCCCTTTAGGGTTGTCAAATGCACCTGAGGAGTGTCTGAGAGAACTTCGTGATGAAGTATGTCAACCTAATTTATATGATAACTTGGTGCATTCTTAAACATTTGAGAATCATGTTCAGGATCTTAGGAAAGTCTTACAGTCTTACCAGAAACATGGTGTCAAATTAACCCTCTCGAAAATGTGTAGTGCTTCGAAACCAGGTACGATTCCTAGGGAAGCTGGTGACCAAAGAATGACACACTATGGACCCAGCTGACATTGCTCCAGTCCAAGCATTGAAAGAGGGGACCCCTAATACGGTTGGCGAAGTGAGAAAATTAGTAGGTTTCCTTTCTTACTACAGGCCCTACATTGGGAACTTTTCCCGCAAGGTCGCACCTCTTTATATGCTGTTCACTGGAACGACTCAAACAAAAGGAAAAGTTCACCCAAAGAAGAAGAGAAAAGGGACAAGTCGTCAGGGACAGCACGCATCATCACATCTGATCATATGGACAGATGAGCATCAAAAGGTCCTGAGTGAGTTGATTGACTGCTTGTCTAACCCACCTGTGCTGGGATATCCAGACCTCAACGAACCCTTTGGAAGGACTTGGCACAGTGCTGTACCAGAGGCAAAGTGGCAAGTTAGTTGTCATTGCATATGGATCAAGAACCCTAACCCCTCCGGAGAAAAACTATCACCTTCACTCAAGTTTCAAGTTTATTTTATTTATATAGCGCTTTTCACAATGTGCATTGTTCCAAAGCAGCTTTACAGAAACAAATAAGAAAACACAGAGGTAAAACACAGCGCAGTGCAGTGCATGGTGTTTATATGGTGTCTATATGGTGTTTATATGGTGTCTCTTCTTCACTCAAGAAAGTTGGAGTTTTTGGCCATGACGTGGGCCATATGTGAGAGGTTAAGAGATTATGTTTACCATGCACCATCATTCACTGTGTACACAGATAATAACCCCCTCACATATGTGATGTCAACAGCTAAGCTGAATGCAACCAAGTACAGATGGGTAGCCGAGCTTGCCGACTTCTGATTCACCGTCAAATACTGTCCAGGAAAGTCAAACGGGGATGCCGATGGCCTCCCACGAATGCCATTGTCGATGGAACCGTATATGAGAACGTGCTCCGAAGAAGTGCAACCTGATGTCATGGTCAATTTAACTCAGTATGTAATGGTGCAAAGTCTAGAGAGAGGCCACTGGTTGTGTCCACTTACCATTGCATCAGTCCTGGCAGCAGAACAGTCGGAGGATCGGGTCATGTCAGTCGCTGAGATCCCCAAGGAAGATCTGAGAAAAGCCCAAGAAGAAGAGCCTGAAATCAGAGAGGTCTTGATGAGTCTCCAAAAATAAAACACGGCCAGTGAAGAGCAAAGAGGCTCGGGGACTGATGAGAGAACAAGCTAAATTATATTTGGATGAGCAGGGTCTTTTGTTCCGGAAAACAGTCACCCGTTATCAGCTGATCCTGCCAAGGAAATACCATGAGCTTGTTTTTAAGGATCTAACCCAAGACATGGGCCACCTAGGGGTAGAGCGAGTGGTGAACCTGATCTGGGATCTATTTTATTGGCCCCGCATGCAGAAGCAAGTGGAGCATAATGTCACATGCGTCTGCAGCTGCTTGAGAAGCAAGCGTCCGAACAACATGACTCGAGCTCCTCTGACGAAAATCACCACCACATATCCTTTTGAGTTGGTCTCAATTGATTTTCTACATCTGGAGTCGTGTAAAGGAGGTCATGAATACATTTTAGTTGTAGTGAATCACTTTACACGGTTTGCTCAAGCATATGCCTGCAGAAACAAGAGTGCCAAAACAGCTGCCGAGAAATTATTTGGAGACTTCGTTTTGAAGTATTGATTTCCAAGGAGCTGGCATCATGACCAAGGCAGAGATTTCGACAACAAGTTGTTTTCCAAACTGCAAGAGTACAGTGGTGTGCAGGGCTCTCATACGACACCGTACCACCCGCAGGGAAACGGGCAAACTGAGCGATTTAACCGAACTTTGCTCGCAATGCTGAGAACCCTACCTGAGACAACCAAAGCCGACTGGAAGACATCCCTTGCAAAGGTTGTGAATGCTTACAACTGTACAAGAAACAAGGCAACTGGGTTTGCTTCTCTATTTTTTGATTGCCCATTGACATAGTGTGTGGTGTGCCATCGAAAGACCAAAGCTCTTCTTACCAAGACTACGCTGAGGACTGGAGGAAAAGAATGAGGGAAGCTTACGAGGTAGCCTCACAAGTGTCACACAAAGGAAAGGAAAGAGGAAAAGCTTTGTATGACAAGAAAGTCATGGAGCTGAATTGCTCCCCGGTACTAGAGTACTGGTTCATAACTTTAAAGAGATCGGTAGACCTGGAAAGCTCAGACCCCTCTAGGAAGAACAAGTTTATGTTGTCACCTCGAGGAAGTACCAGGGTAGTCCAGTATATGAAATCCAACCTGAGAGTAAGAAAGGAAAAACAAGAATACTGCACCGGAATTTGTTACTACAATGTGACTACTTACCTGTCGAGAAGGAACACCTACCTGGAAGACCTGAAAAAGAGAAAAAAAAGCAAGGTTAGGAAAACATCACCCCAGCAAGATCAAACACACTGTGAAATTTCACACGGTGAAGAAGAGTAAGAGTGGAGATGTTTGGTTGGAGTGCCAGTCGACAGAGAGAGTCAAAATGATCCTCTGGACATCATCCAGAGGACCCAGGGACACTAAACATCACAAGAGGAAGATGAGCATGGAGCGGTACCGCAGGAAGATGATGTGTCGTCATCAGGAAAAGAGGTCGGAGAAACAGATGATCCTGAAGAGAGTGAGACAGAAAATCCCTCACAACCGGTCTGCAAAAGAGTGTATCCTTTAAGACACAGAAAAACTAAACAAATGTTTACTTACCCTAGGTCAGCCTAGTTTCGTAGATGGGTAAGCTGTGTAGTTTAAAGGTATGATTGAGTTATAGGTTCTTTCAGTGGTAGTACAGATTCATGTTGATGAACAGTGATGGCGGTAGAAGATCATGGTGCACAATAAATTGTTTGATTGATATTTTGTAGGGGAGAATGTGGAGAAATGTAGAGAATATCCATTTAAATGTGCAGAAAGAGTTAGCCCCCCAAATATAAATTTTTGCTATGTTTGTTTAATTTGGTATTTTTTTTAATGGTGCGGCCATTCCATATAAACACAAGAGAGAATTTGGAAGAGATTGATAAGTTTATCCAAGTTACTAAAGAAGAAGAATAGTTCATGTGCAAAAGGGGCCATAATTCTAGACTCGTGAGTTTACCAGCAGATAATAGGAAGGTCCCCCTCAGCCCATAATGTGAATGTTGTCAAACAGCAAAATTAAGCTGAATTCAAGCAAGTATATGGGTTCCTAGCTTACTGACTTCTGAATCAGCCGATCAACATAAGTCCTAGTCAAAGCGGGGATGCGATGGCACCTACTTTCCCACGATCATGCACCTCGATGGATTTGGCGTATGTACAGGGTCTGGCCTCCAGGAGTCCTGATCATGGTCAAGTTAATACATTATTGCTAAGTGAGAATCAGGCCCAATTTGCTGTTGTTTGTGCACTTTGCCATTGAGGCATGGACCTGGCAGAGAAGTCGAGTAGGAGGATCAGGGCCGGCGTGTAGTCCGACCTGAGCGGTGCCTTGAAGACGGCGGAGAAAAGACCGTACAAGAAGAAGAGCCTACTTGCTCAGAGACTGTCGTGAGCTGCCTACCTCCCAGGTGTAAAACACGGCCATTGTGTCGACAAGAACTCTCTGGATGAAATTATATTTGGTGGAAATGCGGGGCAGTAGTATCAGCAATTTGGGTACCATGGGCCTCACGGGTTTTCAGGCATCTATTTTTCTAGATCTGGACATTTCACATAGAACTGATCCATCCCCACGTGATACCGTTGATGTTCAAGGATCGTGCCGCAGAGTGAAAGATGTGAGAAAGGGACTTGCGGCGTAACTGACAAAGGCTGTCAGGTTTTGGCAACTGTGAAGAAGCATACATGGGAAAGAGAGATAAAATTTTAATGGCGAGAACGGGATCTAGAAGCAACCAGAATGCCTTGGGTATCGGACGGGGCTCGGTGTGGTTGTGTGGATTGACTATTTTGGGGGAAACTTCAAGCCCGGTTTTGCAATATTTGTTAGACGAAAGCAGAAAGAGACAATTATGGTAAAGGAACCAGTTCCTAATACCCCCTCAGAGTAGAAAGGAAAGGTTACTTTTCTTACGCTGACATCTTCCGAGTTCAAAGACCTGAGGAGTGGAGTGTTTAAAGAAATGACACGATATAAAAGGAATGTATTATGGTTCGGAGAAACGGCGAGGATGTCCATTAAAGTTTGCAGGGGTCGCTTTGTAGAAACAGTTATACTACTATTACAGACGGGTTGTGAACTAGGGGGCTGGCATCTGGCGAGGTTTAATTGGACGTTAAGGATGTTCAGGTTTGTTTGGTCAAATATGATTCATTCTGTGTTGTGGGTTGGAGAAGATCTATGCTAAGGATTGGGCGGTAGCGCTGGCCTATGTGGGAGGCAGGGGGGTTTGTAGCCCCCAGCTATTGGAGTACACTAAAAGGAATCGTTAAAAGATAGGACTTCGTTGGTGCACTCCACGTTGTAAAGGGGTGGCCAGGGTACAATTACTTTGATACGCAGTTTTGTTGTGTGTGTGGAAAGAAACATGGTTAGAGAGTTGACTCGTGACCAGAAGGTGCCGCCTCGATTCCAGGGCCGGTGGGTAACGACTGAGGTGCCCTTGAGCAAGGCACCGTACCCCTACTTGCTCCCCGGGCACTGCAGTGATAGCTGCCTACTGTTCCAGGTGTACGTGTGTTCACGACTCTCTGGATGGGTTAAACGCAGAGGTCACATTTTGGGTATGGGTCACTTTCCCTTTTCTCCGTTTTAGACTTCCATCCACACTGAGTCCATGTTTCGTCAAAAAATGAGTGCGTCTAACAGCAGTTTTTGCAGGTACATGAGTAATTTTGGGACATTCAAGACCTCCTTTATCATGTGGATTAGAATATTTTGCAAGCCGTTTTCAATTTTGTTGTTTTTTAAAAAAAGGTTTTCTTAACAGCTTCGAAAAGACCAGGAGATAAAAATAAAATAAAATATGTAATTTTGCCATAAAGCATTTGAAAAGTAATTGACACTACTGGCACTTTAGACAGGACAGGTTTTTTGGTCTGATTAATTGGAAAAATAAATAGCCTTTTAGCAGCAAACACTCGAGATAGGTTTGGTGCACACAGGGATACTTTACCATGTGTAAAGAAAACATTTACTGCTTTAATGTTTTACATTTTTTGCCGCAGATCCTAGATATCTTGCTCAGATAGATGGCATCATGGATTCTAGCAAATATCAACATATACAAAAAAAATCTGACTGTTCCTGGTAGAAGTCATCAAAGGGGCCAAGGCTGAATATTTCAATAGGACAATGACCTGAAAAAAAATATCACATTTAAATCAAAATGGGAGCAAAAAAAAGTGTCTAGATCTGGGGCCTCATTTATAAAGCTTGCGTACGCACAAAACGGGGCTGAAAACATGCGTACGCCAGTTCCTGCGCAAAAGGTGTGATTTATAAAGAAAAACTTGACGTGAAAATATGCGCACCTACACGCAAACTCTGACCCATGCGTACGCACATTTTGAAGACAAAGCAGTTTGGCGACACTGATGGTGAGTTGAGGAACTGACTGCGGATAAAGGGAATTAACCCTTTGCAAAATGGCAAAATTTACTTTGACATATTTCAATATTTACAATATTTACAAGTTGCTCATAGGTCCCGGTTACAACAAAAAATACAAATAACATTAAATCACCATTATGGGTCCTAAAGATACATACATGCATGTTTAGTTTAAAGACATAAAAGGAACTATATGCTGAAAGTACGTAAATTTAATTTCTTTCACTTCCATTCTTAAATGGATGTAGGCCTATCACTCATTATGTGATTAATGTGATAAGGTGTAAATGATTAAATCTGATCGCTGAAAACATAGATAGCCTACTGCAGCAACACTTAAGTGCATATTGTATGATGGATGCGCTGGCACTGCTGGAAGACTATGCCAATGGCAGACTTCGGAGGGAAAGAGTATTCAGGGACCGTGAGGATTTCCTAGCCCATGATGATGAGTGGCTAATAAGCCGCTTTAGATTTCCTAGAGCCATTGTCAGATTGTTGCCGCCGTTTTTAGTCGGACGGTCCATTGTTTTAAACAATCAGAGTAGTCTTACTGCCATAAGGCCTGGGAGAGTACAAAAACGCACCACAAGGTGGGAACTTGTTTCAATCCAAGTGATTTTATTTTGGACAGCTGTCTCGTCACACGTGAATGAATCCGTAGACTTTACCCACAATAAGAATAAAAAGAAAAAAAAACATAAAAATTTGTTTAAACTGACTATACAAACATTGAAACAAAAACCATGCTGTGAGCAGCAAAACCAGACATCACGCTAGCCTCGACAGGTAGAAAGACATTTGTGGGCTTGGGTCTTTCTCTCACCCCCACCATGCTCAACCAACCTTCCTTTCCTTTGTCTCACCTGCACCTATACACATTTACACTTCCCGCCCAAAACTAATGGATCGCACCATCTTTAGGGGTCAATAAACATGCTTTAACACAATGTGTATCTTTGATTCAGTTGCACCTACACCTCTCCGTACCTTAGTACTGTGAACTGACGTTCACGTGATGACCTCTATGCTCATCATCACAGCCATGCTCTTGGATCTGTGTGCTGAACTTGGCCCAGCATTACAAAGACCAACAACACGGAACCGCGCCATCCCGGTACCAACCCAAGTACTTTCAGTTTTAGGATTTTTGGCAACCGGGATATATCAGCGGGAAATAGGCGACAGGTAACTAAGTGTACTTTTTTTTAAGCAAAACCTTATTGATTTTAACATTCCTATTAATTTGTCATAGGTCTGGGATTTCACAGCCATCCCTAAACTCATTAGTGCCTGCAATTTTGAAAGGGATTATTTAAATGACCAATCGATACATAAAGTTTCCTTACACTGTTGGAGAACATGCCAATATCAAAAGGCAATTTGCAGCAATGTCCGGTTTCCCAAATGTAATCGGCGCAATCGACTGCACTCATATTGCTATAAGGGCTCAATATGTAGATGAATTCATTTATGTGAATCGCAAACATGTGCATTCAATAAATGTGCAAATTATATGTGACGCCAACTTGACTCTAAGGAATGTTGTGGCACGATGGCCTGGTTCTACACATGACTCTTTTATTGTAGCGCACAGCAGTGTAGGGAATCGACTTAGGGCAGGTGCCGTTCGCGATGGCTGGCTTCTGGGTAATAGTGGAGCACATTAATGAAAAATCGTTCACTTTGTGGTACAAGCGCCAAATTTGGTACACAAGTGCTTTTGGACCTACTATCTCATAAAAGTACGTTGCCCACTTGAACAAACAAAGTGGCCACCATTTTTCAAGATGGCCGCCATTCGAAGTGGTTTGAAACAGCGTTTGAACTATATTTTGATTGAATAGTCCTATTCTGATGGTTTATACATTGAAATATGTGTTTTTGCACATGAGAAATACAACTCTGCATTTAGAAAATCAAAATTATTGAATATTATGATGATACAATGCGAATTAAATGAAAAAAACACTCACAAACAAAGACATTAGTTTCACTTAAAGCTTTTGGACCTGTAAGCTACTTGTAGGGGAGGCCACGTAGAGGCTGTCTTTGTCTCCCCCCTTTTTTTTTTTTTTTTTTTTTATAGGTTTTTTTTTTTTTTTTTTTTTTTTTTTTAGATAACGGTATAAAAACACAGAAAAGGTGTCAAAGCATAGGCTGCATGTTTTACGATCCAGAACTTGAATCAACATAACTTAAAAAATAATAATACAAATATCCAACTCAAACATTCAACTTAAACTTGGTTGTTCTATTTTCTTAGCCCTCACATGCACAGGCACACAACTGTGTGCACTTCAGGCCAAAGCGATAGCATTTGCATCGTCCTTGGCATTCAGTCTTGCAGCCACATTTTGTCAACTGCTCACAAGTCTGAGCAATGGGTGGAAGGGTTGTCCAGAGAACTTGCCAGATCTGACCATCTTTTTGCCAGCCCCAGTTGGCAGGACTTTCAGTTTGCATTTTGCACACTGTTGCTTGGCCCCATATGCAGGCAGCTTGGAAAGCAGACCGTTTCACATGCTGAACGAGGGATGCGCTTGTTGGTGGAATGGCATCATAAGACCTTTGCTTCCGAGCAAACAAGTCCAGTCTTGCCTCATCAACCTTGCATGTAGTACTTTGCTTGTCATACATGGTGATGACAAACTTCTCAAGGATGTTGAGGTCTGCATCTTCTATGATAGGTGGGTATTGGCTGAGCTTTTTGAAGACAGGACTAACTTCAGGGCAAACCTCCCATGCTTGCCATGCACTTTTCTTGCTTTTACCACGGAAAGCTGACACAACATCGCAGCCAGTGAAGGCATGGAAGAACAGCATGCCACTGGATTTCTCTGGGCCAAGATTCACCACCATATCATGAATTGGCAACCACCTAATGGACTGACCCTGGCCAAATTCTATCCAGATCTTTTCCAAGCCTGCATCCTGAAGAGTCGCAAAAACATTGACTGCAACCACAAGAATATCTGTGTCGCATGCCTTTATCAACACAGACTTTATCTGTTGCTTGGCTGCATGAAGAGCATGTGTGAAGATTCTGAGTCAGCTTCTTCGTGGTTGCAAGGACTTAAACCTTCAAGGCTGATGGGTTTGTTTGTAAGAGCCTGCTCTCCTTTGGTCACAACTACGACATTGTCAGGACACAAGGTCACTATCTTCTCTGCTAGGAACCCAAAGAGTTCAGTCTTGTTTTCATTGTCTCGCAAGAAGCTTTTCCAGTTGGGCGGGGTTGGTTTTGTCGGTCACATCCATTTTTTTACATTTTTTTTTTTATTTATACATTTTGTAGTTTGGTCGCTGGCACATCCTGTCAATTCAGGTGCGGCTATCTAACTACAATACTACAACTAACTAAACTTCTAGTTGAGTCTATACAGGGGCTTATTAGATAGCATTTGGGACACTAAAGTATACTACAACTACAGTGAGTACACCACTACAACAGTTAGTAAACTACAACTACAGTTAGTACACTACAAGCTGACACTGAACCCCATGCTGAGTCTCACAGCAGTGATGTCACCAGTGTGCCCTGGTTGTGCTTTGACATCACTCTTATAAAAATTACTAACCAATAAATGTTGACCACAGAATTTTAATGAATTATCATTTATATTGCTAAATTAGTACTTTTATTTCAGTAAAGAACGCTTGTGTTGCTGTATGTGTGTGTGTGTGCGTGTGTGTGTGTGTGTGGTGAGTGACAGTCAAAAGTTTGGACACATTTTCACAAATGATTCACACAAAAAACACATCCCTCAGAATTCTGCAGATTTTCACTTAAGATCATTGCAGAAAACTGAAAGAAAAAACGCGAAAACGCTACTTTTTAGTCATTTAATAGCCATTATCTTGAAAATTGGTGGCCATATTGGAATTCAATTGACACCATCGAGTTATTCCAGTCATAATACATTCATTTTGATGCTTGGATCATTAACATTCTTCTGTTAATTCAAGTTCTACCTCGAAAACCTTTTTTTGGCGTTTGACGAGGCGGCCATCTTGAAAACTGGCGGCCCTCTTGGATTTTCAGCTGGGCAACGTACTTTTATTAGAAGGTATGTCCTGGACATCATTTGTACCAAATTTGGTGCTTGTATCATGAAGTGAACGATTCGGCTCAAAAATGGACTTAAGCAGCCCCACTATAAGTAAATGCATATAATTGTTTTTACATAACAGTTAAAGCCTATTGTACAAATAATCTGTTATACTTTACAGGTGACAGCAGTTACCCGCTCAGGCGCTGGCTACTCACCCCATTCTCAAACCCTCAGAGCGCAGAAGAAGTGCGCTTTAATGATACCCACGCTCGTGCGCGCTCAGTAGTTGAGAGAGCCATTGGCCTCCTCAAGTGTAGATGGCGTTGCCTTGATGCTTCGGGTGGTAGACTTTTATATCAACCAAAAAAAGTATGCCAGATCATCATGGTGTGCGCTATTTTACACAACATTGCACTGAATAATGGTATCCCTGTTCCTCCCGACCTACCACAACACCAGCATGAAGAGCCTGACCCACACCCTCCTCCCCAACAAGAAGGACATCATCAGGGAGCAAGGCTCCGCCAGGAAGTAATGCGCCATGTGTGAAGAACAACAGTGCCAAGGTTCATTTTTTAACAAGATCTTTTAATGTAGATGCAATGTCACCCAGCACAACCCTTATTTGCTTAAGCTCATCTGCGATTACAGTAATTGCATTAATGGTGTCTCTCTGTGTCTGCAGAACAGCCTCAGTCAGCACCCGGCCACTTCCAGCCGTGCCATACGGTCGGGACGCACTTGTGCTGGGGACCTCGGGAAACTCCATAGCCCCTGCAGACTCTGCGATGGGAGTTTCGTCACACTGGTCTCCCGCAGACTCTGTAAGAATAAGGACTAAACCAATTGTGTAACTTATTTTGTTTAATTGAGCACACAAGCAATAAAGTTATTTACCTGGTTCCCCTGTATCCAGCACATCTGTGTCTCCCTCCCTCTCAGACACAATGCCACACACACTGGTTTGGCCGAGAATCGAGGCCATTCGGGTCTCCATTGGGGACAAATCGGGGGCGCCTTTGCCCCCACCAGTCGCACACACACTCTGTCGGTGAGAGGCAAGCCGTTTCTTTGCTCCCACCTTAAGATCGGACCACTTCTTTTTTACATCTGGAACCGTCCTGTTTGCCGAAGCAACTGCGTTTACCGCAGCAGTGATGTGTTGCCACTCTAAATATTTTTTTTTATTGGTAATTCCACTGCTGTGGCCACCAAAACAAAATAGCCTTCCTTTGATCCACCTCACTCACAAGAACCTCTATTTCTGCCTCAGAGAAATTTCGCTTCTTGCCCTTGCTCTCCATTGCTGCCATGATTTTGTTTTTAAAAAACACAAATTTCCTTGCTCCTTTTAATATGCATGGCCAATGAGGTAATTTGCATTGTCTATATATGGTTGAATGTGGGCGGATAAAGGGCGGTAAATGATTTTTTTTGCGTGCGCAAATTATCAGGTAGGCTGTGATTTATAAAGTGAAAATTGCGTGCAGGTGTGCGTACGCATGGTTTTATAAATCTGAATCTTTTTTTGCGTACGCTATTTTTGGCTTTTGTGCGTACGTAGAGTTTTAGTAAGGATCCTACGCACAGTTTTATAAAAGAGGCCCCTGAACCCTAAAGAAAATGAATTGAGGGAACTGATGAGGAGAAGCACCAACATTGAGCTGGAAATTTGAAGGGTCTTGAGCAACTCCCTAAAAGGAACTGTCTTGATCTCTTGTCAGGTGTAGTTTTAACTCATTAGGCATTATAGCGGATAAACGGCTGCTGGCCCAGATGGCATCCCTGGTCGCGTACTCAGGGCATGTGCGGAGCAGCTCGCTGGGGTCTTCACGGACATCTTCAACCTGTCCCTCGCCCAAGCAGTGGTTCCAGCGTGTTTCAAATCCACCTCCATTGTGCCCATTCCCAAAAATTCCAGCCCGACATGCCTGAATGACTACCGCCCTGTAGCACTCACACCCATTGTTATGAAGTGCTTCGAGCGGCTGGTCCTGTCACACCTAAAAGACTCTCTACCATCCACACTGGACCCATACCAATTTGCCTACCGTAGCAATAGGAGCACAGACGATGCGTGTCTATGGCACTGCACTCCGTGCTCACACATCTGGACAATAAGGACACTTATGCACGCATGCTGTTTGTAGACTTCAGCTCTGCATTCAATACCGTCATCCCTTCCAAGCTAATCATCAAACTTGGAAACCTAGGCATTAACAACTCAACCTGCAACTGGATTATGGATTTCCTGACGAACAGGCCTCAGCTTGTTAGGTTAGGCAACATCTGCTCCACCACAACCACCCTCAACACTGGTGTACCACAGGGCTGCGTACTGAGCCCCTTTCTCTACTCCCTTTTCACACTCGACTGCAGGCCTGTGAATGGATCTAACTCCTTCATCAAGTTCGCAGACGATACAACAGTGATTGGTCTCATCAGTAACAACGATGAGACTGCTTACAGAGAGGAGGTCCGGCACCTGGCCACATGGTGCTCAAACAACAACCTGCTCCTTAACACCGCCAAGACAAAGGAGATCATCGTGGACTTCAGGAAGGCGAAAGGAGGCACACACAGCCCCATCCACATTAATGGGATGGCTGTTGAACGTGTTTCCAGTTTTAAGTTCCTGGGGACCCATATTTCGGAGAACCTGTCCTGGACCACCAACACCTCATGCCTGGTCAAGAAGGCTCACCAGCGTCTCTTCTTTCTGAGGACACTGAAGAGAACCAACTGTCTTCAACTATCCTGGTGAACTTCTATCGCTGCACGATAGAGAGCATCCTAACCAACTGTGTCACAGTCTGGTACGGGAACTGTTCTGTTGCTGAGCGCAAGGCACTGCAGCGGGTGGTGAAAACAGCCCAGCGCATCACAGGGACTACACTCTCTTCCATTGAGGACATCCAGAAGAAACGCTGTCTGCGTCGAGCTCGCAGCATTCTCAAGGACTCCTCTCACCCGCTCATAGACTGTTTACTCTCCTGCCTTCCGGTAGGCGCTTCAGGTGCCTCCGGACAAGAACCAGCAGACTAGGAAACAGCTTTTTCCCAGAGCTGTTTCATTATTGAACTCTGCCCCCCACTGATTTCACTACCCTCATATCTTTAACTTAATGCTGCTATTACATTGTTTACATTGCACTACAGGGCTGCCATGCATGACTGAACTGTACACACCAGTACTTCATGTATCTGCTCTACCGGACTGTTTACACACACACAGCATCATTTGCACTCTATACTGCTCACTTGCACACAAGGAATATTATACTGAATGCTCATTTGCACTAATGGCTCATTGCACTGACTGCATTACCTCATCTACTGCACTGTAACTTCAATAACTGCACTTCATCTACTGCACTGTAACTCTATTAACTGCATCTAATCATCTATGCACCATAACTTCAATAACTGTATTAGTAACTCAGTAACTCTATTAACTGCATATACCTATTGCACCATAACTTCAATAACTGTATAGTAATCAGTAACTCATTAACTGCATATACTCATCTATTGCACCATAACTTCAATAACTGTATTAGTAACTCAGTAACTCTATTAACTGCATATACTCATCTATTGCACCATAACTTCAATAACTGCACTAACTCATCTACTGCACTGTAACTCTATTAACGGCATCTACTCATCTATTGCACCATAACTTCAATAACTGCATTAACTCATATACTGCACTGTAACCTTAATAACTGCATTACCTCATCTACTGCACTGTAACTCTAATAACTTCATTAACTCATCTACTGCACTGCAACTTTAATATCTAATGTCTGTAATTAATGCACACTTAAGTCACTTGCACTATTGTATAGTCTAAATTGTTATCTGTTCATAACCACCTGTACATTAATGTTCACAGTATATATCCTTCTGTATATATTGTCCATAGTACATACCGACTGTCATATTGTCATAGAACATTTGTATAGTATTTCCCTAATATTGTATTCTGTATTTATTCAAACTGTATATCCTGCACTTGCTAATTGCACTTCTGGTTAGACCTAAACTACATTTCCTTACACTGTACTTGTATATGTGTAATGACAATAAAGTTGAATCTAATCTATAGGTGAAGACTCAGAGCTCTGATCTTGGCAAAAATAAGAGGTTGCAAAAAGTATTTATTAAAAGGGTTTGATTAATTATGCACGATGTGTATTAGAGAAAACAAATAAAATTAATGATGAAACTCCATATTTAAAATTCTTATTCTCGCGAACACGTCCCGTAAAGGGGTGGTACCCCCCGGCTGCTCAAAGTCACGTCCAGTCCATTAACAATCACGCGATAATGAAAGGTAATGATTAAATGCTACCAACGCAACAAGATGAGGGATTACAAGTTGTCAAAAATGACAGAAGGCCTTCAGATTTTTCCGTCACTGGTAAAAAAACCTGTCAAAATTGTTTTCGGTCAACGTGACCTCTGCGTTACATTTAAACAAACAAGCATTTTGATTGGCTGTGACGGTCAAACATCATTGCATGACGTCACACACAACACAACAAAGATTGAAGTTTTTACGACAGCTAGAGGGCGTTAACTTTAAAAGGGGGATGCAATGGTGTTTCATGCATTCTGACTTATTTACAATGCTAAACTTGCTGTCTTCTCATGCTTGACATGGTCAACTTGTCAAAAAATTTGTTGGACATTTCACGTAGGTTTCAGAAAGTTTTTTTTGAAAAAGAAAAAACGTTTCGTAACAACTTTTCTTAGTCCTTTATTGGGCAATTCTCCCGGAAAAGCACGCCCACAGCAAGGCGAAAGAAATAGCCCACCCACGCATCATCCAACGAGCAAGACCCGCTTACCATGCGGGCCTCGAACAAGCATCGGTCCGGATGGGAGATGGGTGCTCTAAGGAGAAGGCTAAAGACCGCAGCCTCAAACGTCTGTCGCTGGAGTGTTTTTGTTGGTCGGGAGTGAGGTTTACCTGCACAGCTTTTCTCTCACTGGCCTCCGTTACACATGGACAGAGAGATGAAACAGCACAGATGTCCATAAGGAGTGAGCTGGAAGTCACCCAGCAGGAGAGGCAAACATGTTTAAGAGGCAGAGGTGTAAGAGAGGTGGCCTCATCTGTCAGAACAATGAACCTACAAGAGCAAAGATTTAACGGCTTAGAGTAAGCAGGGCTCTGAACCAGTTCAAGGAACAAAAAACGAATGGATGTTGAAATTAATGAAATTTACAAAAACAAAAACGAAATCAAGTTTAATCGTTCTGACCAGAAACGCTTATTTGTAATTGGATTTAACCGGTCATGTCGTTATTTTATTGTTCCGTTTAATATCAACCAATCTAGCTATCTGATCGCAAAAAGACCAGGTAGAAATGCTTTAGAGACAGATTTAAATCATGTATGTAAGGGTTCGTGCTGGAAGGCCTCAAGATGGTTAAGATACACAAACGGGTTTACTTTAATCGATGGGAAACACAGGAAATACACAACACCATGAACATTCAATTCTGGACAAAGAACTCAAACAAGGTGAGAACTTAAATAGTACAGATAAGGAGGGCTAAACAGCTGGAGGGGATAAACTAAATGAGGAACAGGTGAAAACAGTCAACGGTGAGGGAGCGTGTACAAATCACAGTCCATGGGGAAAAACGTGGAAAACAAGGGAAGGGGCAAACGGGAGTGTTACACTGTATGTCAAACCACAGGAGGTGGTCTAGGACTCATTCCAGACGAAACTGGACAAGTGTTAATGCATCTTGTTGAAGCCACATTTGTTAGCGCTTTACTCCTCCAAGCAAATTAGACGTCCTAAAATTCTTTTTAGATGTACATGTAAACGGCAGACTGAAAAATGTATAAACACCGAATAATGTTTTTGTATTTTGCTTATATTATTCCTTATTTTTTGAAGACTTGATCAGAATGATCATATTCGTTTAATTCAATGGTATATGGTACAGCTTGAAGCTGCAACAATGCATGAAGTTTTGTACCTTTAAACAAGCCCGTATGCCACCCGTTGTATGTACTGTTAATGTGTTGCTTGTAAAATCATGCTTAAACCAGCTCATGACCAGCTCATGACCAGCACATGACCAGCTTTAACCAGCAAAAACCAGCTACCATGCTTCAAAACATACTTACCAGCATAGGCTGACTTTTTCAGCAGGGCTGTTACTGTGAGGACATTTCTACGCCTTTAAATATAATGTCTAAACAAAACGAAACATGATTGGTTGCTTTAACTCTCAGTCATATATGGCCTATTGGGCGGTCCTTGGCAATTCAAAGCTGCAATGGTTCCCAGACCTTCAATATGACAAACATTATATAGCTCCCCTACGAGCATGCTTGATCATTATTGGCCAATACAACTAAAATTGTGCTATTTACTAAGACTTCAGGGTGAATGAGCTGACTAACCATGGCGTCAACTACTTTGGTAACATTGAGTGAAATGCATTTGGTTTCTTTCTTGGTTAAACATTCTGGAGATGTTCCCAATGGAACAACATTACATAAAGTGTATATGGTTGGAACACAGCTTGCTCATACTGAAAGAATATTAAGGGGATATCACACTTACAATTGCACTATGGCTGTGAGAGTCTACAAATTCATACATCCATAATGCACACATGGACATACGATATGCGATATGCCTTTAATTCTTTTTGGAATTCTAGTTTGGATATGAATCAGTTGTTCCTTGCATAATTGCCAACCACCTTCTGCAAAGTTTCAACTTTATCTTGTGATGATGCTGAATGGGCACAATTTGCTGCCCATCAACATTAGCCTTGAGTACAGGAAGCTTCTTCACAGTCTTTTCTATATAAGCGGAATTTTTTTTGCATTATCTTAAAAGCAACTTTTTAGTTTTAATATTTTTTTTTGCTAGCTTCAACCTTCATTGTCAGCAAAGTCTCGGGCCAAGCATGTTCATCCGAGAAATGATGCAACTGAGCTGTAAGATGGTGCGGATCTGCTGTTAGCAAGCACACAGAAGTCCTCTCAGTATGCTAACATATAACAAACAGCTTTTTAGATCTGAATAAAAATTCTAAAGGAAGCCTTTTTGATTAATTTACATAGAGAATAGATGCCATTGACGATAATTCTACAACATTTATTAAATCTAAAGTTGTAACTGTTAACATTTATTACTGTCACAGTAAACTAACACGATCAAATGTATTGCCATTTACTAACATGAACAGAGATTAGTAAATGTTGAAAAACTATATTGTTTATTATTAGTCATGCTATTTATGCATTTACTAATGTTAACAAATACAAATGTATTGTATAGTGTTACCAAGATTCTAAGTAACCGGGAACAGAATTGTAAACCATAGAAATCAAATGATTAATGTAAATACCCCCATTCAATTTAATGTATGTATAGGGCTGTCTTAACATTAACATTTAGCAGACGCTTTTATCCAAAGTGACTTACAAAGAGTTTAGGGAGCAATTAAGCGATATGTCATACAGGAGCCATAATAAAATAGGTGCCAATACAAAATTACTGGTTTCAACAAAAGCTAGACCACTACCTGTCTTTCCTTCCACATTATGGTGGCATAGCTGACATTGCAACAATGGACAAAACTCAATTCAGCATCTATGTTTTTCTATGGCTGTACCCAAACTCTTGGAATATCTCTTCTCGAATCATATTTAAGGACCAGAATTTACTGTTGTATAATAAATTGCTAGACTTTTAATCCCTGAGAGGCAGATTCCTCACTGAGGTGGGGGCTAGGGGACAATCCAGTGATGTCACCCAAACAATGTGTCACCCATGCCTGTTCCTCAGTATCTGTTATTACTGTTCCTATTCACAGTTCATGTAACACATACAGTATTGATCAAGGGTCCTTTATGTCCTTACCGTACTCCGCTTGTCTAAGTGGGTCACATATTTTTGTGTGGAATGTGTTGGCTAAAAAGTTTGCCAAGGTTTTGCAGTAATTATCTCATGCACATGTGGCTGGGCACTGCAGGGGGCCGTGGTAAATTACACATTTCACTACAAACTCCTGGATGCTTTTATGGCTGTGCATTATGCATTACCACATTGAAGTGCCTAAAACAACCCTTAAGTGAATTGAAAAAGTTGACACTGATCTTTGTTTTGAAGCTCGACGTGCTCTTTGTTTCTCAGTGCTGAATCAGAGGTTGTTGAAAAGGGGTCCTTAACTTAAGAGACTTTTCCCTGTTAGTTAGCAAACACCTGTGGTGTTTTAGTGGGGCAAGGGATCCAGATGGATGGATATCCATGCATTTCTCTTAAGGAAATGTTTTCACTTTTTAATAAGACAAAATGTGAAATGCCTTATCATTTGTAAGTTTCTTTGAAGAAAAGCATCCGTTAAATGAAAAATTTAAATGTGTTCATGACTGGAGGCAGTTATGCAACGATAAGTGAAAATATGAACATCCAAAGAATGCTGTAAATAATTACCAATATCATTTGGTAGTGCACCTTAAATCATGTAGTGAGTGTAAATCATTTAACATTTTTTTTTTCATCGCTACACATATACTGTACATTACATGGAGCAAACATGATGACAGACAAACCATCAGGTGAATCGTAGCCTAACGACCGATGCTAGCTGTATCCAGTTAATTAATGCTAAATTTGTGAGAACAACTTCATTAAGGAATTTCTTGACCTCAGACTTTTTCTCCCATCTACAGAAAAAATTTACTTAACTAATACATTTGAATCAAAGCTGGTAAAATATATTAGTAGGTCAGAAAAGTCAATTTATTCCGTTGATTCATTTTTTCTCCTCAGGCCAAAATAACAAAGTAGGTCAATCAGTGTTAAAGAAAATGAAAATGACATCTGCCTCTTTAAAACACTATAAATGCATTAATATGAGATGGTGTGAAAATTGCATTTTCCATTATGTGCTGTCATCAAAAGGTCAACAATATATGCTTCTCTTATGACTGCCTAAGACTTCTACAAGAAATTAGGAGCCATTCAATGTTATACGATATATCTGTACCATCTCTTTCCTAAACAAATAGCCCACACAAACTAGCCATGGTGATAGAGGCAAACCATTTTTGGAGAATATTTTCCTGTCTTGATTAATTAAATTAAAAAATATTTCTATTGGTTGCATCACTGCAAAGCAGCTTCATTAAGATATATTATTTAAAAACAAAATGACAACAACAAAAATTGATTAAATATACAGTATCTTACATATATAATAAATTACATAAATTTTATTGTCTTAGTAAAATTGTAATCTACAAAAACGTTTAGTCGATAAATACGATTAAAAATACAGATATCATATCGAACCAGACATGCCCCTCGAGCCCACATGACAATGGCCCTTGAAAATTAGAGAAAGTTAAAACATACTTAAAGAATTTGGAATAAGCGTGAAGAAGAGTGTATCGGGCATAGAAAATGTGCAATAATAGGAAAAAGTCTACTATTATTAGATTATAGTTGGTTCTTGTATGTTCAAACAATATTTCTTTGAGGGAAACCATTTCAAGTAAAACATGATTTTACATTTAAAAACACATTGATGTAAACGGATTAAATTGTGTGCACGCATTTTCGTGAAGGTTTGTTCTTTTGTAAGGGGTCGGTTTTCATTGGGTATTAGATTTATTTTTGAGAATACATTAAACATTACACAAGGTACCACATAACAAGCATTTCAAAAGAAGAATACACATCAAATGTTATTTCCCTTTGGATTTAGGCATACTTGCAAAAACCAGGCAGAAAACAGGACACTTTAGGTAAAAAAAGAGAGAAAAGACTTGTCAATACACACTTTATTAAAAAAAAATTGAAAAAAAAAATTCTAGGTCGCTAATCAAAGCAAATTTGGGACATTGACCATCTACCTGCTTTGTACAAAAGGTCGTATCCCTTTGCTTTTATTAAAGCACACAATTGTCAAACACTCTTGAATTACATGGATTATTAGGTTTGGCACAAATGTGTGCAGTCTAAGCCAGCCTGAGTGCAAGCAGTCATTAAACTTAAAAATGTTTAAAATACTATAAAGTCAGAAATGTGTCCTTATTTCATCCCTGTTGTTTCCAACCATTACAAACAGTATGGCACAACAGCAATACAACATTTTTAAAGTCGTGCTTTGAAGCAAAACAAAGACAAAAAAAACTAAACCATGTCAGGTTCTGTCACTTTTTACTATCTTAATACTTTTTTTTCCTATCTCCTAAACTCCATTTTACTATCTCCATCTCACTACCATGTGAGATCTTCATCATTTGAGTCACACCATTGGGTCACAAGGTTCAGAAGCGTTTGTGTTTTTTCCCACCATTTACTGTTCTCAAACATTAAAAAGATTCTCCTGTTTTAAGATTACCTTGGGAGCATTTATCATTTTCATAATTTGTTTAGAAAATGCAAATGCATTAATGTTACTTTCATGATAAACAATGCATGTGTGAAATAGACTCCATTACATCAATATCCTTATCACTGAATCAGTCATTTAAAGACAAATTATTATAGAGATTAATCTGAATAACAATAATAGTTGTGTAAAAAGCATCATATTCGGTCAGAGCTGTCCGGTTACTGTAAGGCTTGAAAGATAAGAGGTGTGAGACAAAATTATAATAACTAATTTAATTATGACTCCTAATTAGAGTTATTCTGAGAGTGAATAGCAATCAAAGAGGTGCAATCAATATTTAGTTAATTGTTTTGTTATCTCTTGCCATATGTCACATGGTTTAAAAAATACACTAAAGCAAGCTAGTGACACATATTCATGTCTCTTAAACATGCCTTAAGGCATTATCTGATACATAAACGCTAGTACAAAATTTTTAAGTACACCATAAAATGTAGTTTTACACGAAATTGTCATCATAACTCTCTAATTTAATCTCAGTGCTGACATACTACTCATCTAAAATATATATTTCCTGCTAACAGGCTCGTGTGTAAAATGACAGAAAAAAAAAGCTACATACCATGCCAAAATATGCTCTATAGAAAAGTTCCTTACATTCCAGTGTTTATGATATATTGATACAATACGTTAAAACAGCTATAGAAAAAAATAGCAAGTGCTTATCAAGAAAATTCCTCATTAATATCACTCATATCTATCCATAAGAAAACACCCGACACAGTAAAAGCTTGAAAAATAATTATACACAAAACTAATAGATATATCTGCTAAACGTTATTGTAAAAAAAATATCTGCCTTAAAAAATGTTTGCAGTTGGATAATAAGCAGAGACAGATCAACTTCATAACAGCACTCACTGTACAAGTTTAGTACACTGCAGACGAACAATAAAACAAGCAATTGAACTCTCCCACAAACTGACACATTTATTCTGAACATCTTCGTGTGACTATGAATACATTTAAGATCAGCATCAACATCCAACATATTAATAATAATTGAGTGCAGATTAGCAAACATTGAGGGAAAAACTATAAAATACATTTAGAAAATAATGTTTGTGGATAATGAGTGAAAGATGAGGGCCCGGTTAACCAGTCAAGCTGACACATTTTGAGCACAACTTAATTCTAATATCTTCAAATAGACATTCTTTAATTTCAAAAGTGCGGGGAAAATTATTAAAACTGTTGCTCAAGACAACCACATACAAAGCATTATTTGAGGCCGAAACAACCCAAAGTTGCATAACATTTATGAGCCTAAAACAAGAATTCCATTTAACTCCCAATTATGTGTGCCTTTTAAGGTGTTTACACCCCAAAGAAAGGAAAAAACTAAACTCTTTGACTGCAGAAAATGTACCATCTAGTACGTACAGAACGTTTAACTCGACAGATAGGCTAGCTATTCTTAAGTATCGCACAGATGTGCAAGAATAAGATTAATTCGTCAGTGGAATTTATATAGTTACGTACGTGGCATTGGCATCTTCACTCGCACCAGTAGAGAAACGGTCCTACACTGTCAGCTTCCTTGACATTAAAACAAAATACAATATTACACAATTGGAAGTCAGGGTAAGAGTGTTCACGTGCTTTATTAAGTAGTACACATATACACTCAAGTATATACTTTTCTAAACACATCAAATTTATCATAAAATACATCAGATCAAATAAAACCAGAGATTACAGTGGTTAAATAAATCCGGTTTTCAAGAACAATGTCTTAATCTTCATATAATCCAGTCCAAACAAACCCTTATGTCTACTGGCCCCAAGGTCCACGGTATTGAAGAAATAACATATCAAATGGAAAAAAGTGTTAGACTACTGAAAAGAAAAAAACAATACGAAATAAGCAAACTATCTCCGCTTGAAAAATCGCTCCAGATATGTTCTGTATTAACTAGGTTATGGTAGTGCACAGGGAAATGCGACGAACGGACACTTTGCTTATGTCATGGAATAGCAAATTAGTTCTGAGTATTTTGAGGCTGGGTTGAAGAGAACGTACGCAAGCCACTTTCTCTGCCCACGTGACTGTCCCTGTCTGGTCGCGTCTATCAGTGAGGAGACATTACATATTAAATGCAACTATTTTTAGCTCAAAGAGAAAATATGTTCATTTCCTCTACATTTTAAACATCGAAAACAGAAATACTACTTCAATTATTTGAGTTTGACCCTGTACATTTAATGTATTGACAATAACTAAAGAAATACAACTTTACAGCAAAATAATAGACTCCCCTGTCCTCTAAAAATGGTATGGCTTCCAGCTCAAATTCCGAGAATTGAGCTCTTCTGATTCTTAGAACAGGGGTTCTTAGAAGTGGTGATGCAAGAAGTTTCTAGGAAAGCACTAGCAGGTGATTTTTTTTACATACTTCTTTTTTCTTGCGTGGTGTTGCTCGTATCCACACATGTTCGTGATGCTGTTTATTTCATCTCTCTTTTGTTGTTAATTGTTCTTGGCTGGTCGTTAGGATGTTCCGTGGACAGATCAAATAGTGGCATTTTTAATGTTGGCATGCTGGTTTGCCTGATGAAAATACTTTTGACAGTAGATCTGCTTGAACATTAGCTATGTCCATTTTCTCAGTGTGGGGTCATACATACTACGTGCAGCAGAGGGATAAAAAATGCAAGAAAGGTCAGAACGCCGACTAAATGGCACATGGGAAATCAGAATAGAAAACTTGAGGCACATACTGTAACCTGCCACTATCGCGGGACTTGTCAAATACAACAAATATACCTAAGCGATTATTTAATTTCTTGTTAATTCGATATTACAACTAATGCTGAAAGTAAAACTGTCACTCGCATTCGCATTCGCCCTCGTTTTGTCATTTTGGTCTTCTTGTCCTGTGCCAAAAGCCGTGTACGCTGTGTTCTGGATTAGGTCCGATTCAAAAGCTTTGATGTTTTATACTTAGTTTTATTGAGCGTATATTTGTGGTATATAAGTATTTTTGATATTTTCACTAATATGATTGTTGGTTTTGGCACAGTTGGAAAACAAGAAGCATATTTAAGAAGTTGTTGAGAGCTTTGAATGGTTACATTTCATTAACCTGTAGAAATTAAAATTATTAACGATAAATTGCAACTAACACACGCATGCATGTATGATTTAAGATTTCTTAATCTTAAATCATACATGCATGTGTGTGTTAGTTGCAACTAATCGTTAATAATTTAAAATTCTGTATTTATAGTAGTTCTGTAATTTTTTCGTAAATATATACATGCGCGTGTGTGTGTGTGTCTGTACATAAACGTATACACAATTATTAGTACAACCACATATGTGATTGAGTATTTATAAGGACATGCAATATAAATTTTGTAGCCCTCTGCAGTTGCTGCGGTTTGTAGCAGCGTGGGCGTAACAAAACTGCAGATTATTACTTTGTAGTATTTGAGTATTAATATTTAGCTTTTTTTAAATGATAAGAAATCATTACAGCTATAATAGAAAAACAAAGATACACTAAACATATTGGCATCGACTTAGAAATAATCAATTGACTACGTTTAAAAGTGTCTTTGGCATTAAGAGAGTGGCTGCTCATAAATGTTTGTATGTTGGATCGGTCTCTATTTTTGGAGTAAGCGCATTTATATGGCTTCAGTTACATAGACTAAGATATAACACTTATTACGAAGAGTTACATACGAAAAGAACTGTACGCATACGAGTGTGTTCTGCCATAGTAAGAATCTTGCTATTTTGATATTGTGCCACCCTATGCGAGAGCGTCAAAGGACAAACAAATCATCTGTTTTGGTACCATGACAGCGTGCGGGTTTATTAATGTTTTGTAAGTTCAAATGGTAACAGAATATCTAATACTGAATGTTCAACATGTGAAAAATGTCTGCCTAACTATTTAAAGTCATTTAACTTAAACGGTGTTTGTGCCAACGTGTTGTAACAGCTGTGAAAGCTTTCTAATATGCGATATGCTATTTCACAAAAAAGGAAAGCATGCTGTCAAAAATAAATCTGTCTACAAGAAGTACTTATTGGGTTGTGTTTGTTGAACAGTTCATTATGCTATTATTCAACTCATTACCCAACAGTCCACAGTACTACAATTAACATTATCTCATGACAAAGCATTTTTTCCATGTAAATTAGCATGTTTTATTTTACAAGTCTAAATATATATGCACATATTCATGACAAGGTACTAACATAGAAGTTACTTTTAATTGTAAATGTCAATAAAGTTCTTAAACCTGTTGTCTGATTATGTTTGATAAGATGAAAAATTGCTCTTTGCCCTGAAAGGTCTACTGCATGTGAAATAACGAGACATTTTTGTCGTTTGTCGCCATCTACTGGAAAAGTATCTTGGTAAAATTGACTTGCGCTTAAGCAATAAACAGAGTGGTCCGAAAACTGACTTGGTTTAAGTTTTGTTAATGTCCATCGTTTTGAGAAAATTCCAATAATGCCATGTATTTTAATTTCATATATTCTGTTTTCTATACCTTTTTAATGATATATTTTTCTTTGTGACTACTTCCTATACTATGTACTACTGTATTTGAAGTTTCAATAATGCAAAGTTGGTGTATAAAAAACTAAACTGTCTGAATAAAAAAATGTGATGTATCACAGCCGGAGGCCTATTTATTTGCCAATTGAGAGGAATATATAAAATATAAGGAAAATATGATTCTACAAACATTTTTTTATTATATTTCACTTTGAATTTGAATGAAAAATACAAATAAGGTTTTATTATCGAAATTTTAATTTACATTTATTGTTTAGTACGTTGTAATATATGGTTCACTTTGTTCAAACAGATTTCGAAAAAATGTCTACTGCAGCCGACAGCTGCATTCAGTTCACACGTCATGCAAGTGATGTTCTTCTCAACCTGAACCGACTGCGTAGCAGAGATATCCTAACAGATGTCACAATTCTGATCAACAGACAGCAGTTTCGAGCACACAAAACTGTCCTTATGGCATGCAGGTGAACTCGATATTTTGCCCAACATATCCCCTGTATCGACAAGAACGAAAAATAAATATATATACAGTACAAAATGTGATAAAAGTTTAGCTACATGTGACCCAAGAAGTTCACTTAATTTTCAATTTCTCTACAGTGGGCTTTTTTACTCAATCTTTACTGGCTCAAACAAATGTAACCTGAACGCTATCAGTCTGGACCCGAAGGTTGACCCAGAGGGTTTTGCCATTCTTCTTGAGTTTATGTACACTTCACGTCTTGCACTAAAGGAGAGTCTCATAATGGCCATTATGAACACAGCCATCTACTTGCAGATGGACCATGTTGTTGACACCTGCCACAGATTCATGAAGTCCAGGTATATTTTGCTTTCTTAATGAATGACCACCTTAATGCTTTACTGACATGTGAATGTAAGAGAATGCTGTGCTTGAAATGAGATGCATTTTCTTTAATGTTTTACATGTTTCAATGCAGTGACTCTTCCATTAAACTGCCTAGAGAGGATCTCCTGGTCAGCCCTCTGCTTTTACCTCGAAATGTTCACAGTTACAGACCCCACGAGGTGGTGGATAACATGTGTGTACGGCCAGGAACGTTCAGAAATGGAAGACCCCATGATGTTTGCATGTTTAATAGGGTCAATACTCCTAACAGCTCATACCTTTATGGACAGTTCATGCAGGGTTTCCCCTTTCCACTTTGCAAGCTGACAGATGCCAAAAACGCCTTCTCAAAAGGAGGCATAATCCACCACAAACACTGCTCTCCAGCTGGTGACATCAATCCTTTGCTGCCTGACTTCATCTGTGGCACCACCGACAGTAATGTTGGCTCATTTTCCTCAAGCGGGCTGGATAGAGATGAGGAGATGAAGAGTGAGATGTTGAAGGATGTGGTCCAGTCAATCGGCATGAGCTCATTGAACCATGGCTTTTCCAACCTGGCCCAAGAGCAGCAAAGGGAGACTGGGAAAGAACAGAGTTCCCTGGCAGAGGAACATCTGAGCCACCAGCACTACACTATGGGTATATCCTCCAATGGACGCAAAGGCCTGATGAGCAGTCCCCAGAGCCCACTTAAATCAGACTGCCAACCAAATTCTCCAACAGAGTCGAGCAGCAGCAAAAATGCTGGACTCGCACAGGCCTCACAACCTTTGACCTCTCAAGGTACACAAGACCTTAAAGCTCGTAACTGGAAAAAATACAAGTTCATTGTGCTTAATCAGAGCACAAACAAAGAGGATATCAATCCTCGTGATCTTGGAATGCACTCCCCGCAGAGGCCAGGCCTGTCCGCTTTCCTTTATCATACTGACTCCGAGCACCCAGGTTTGAAGACAACAACAAAGATCAGTGAGCAAGGCAAGGAATTTACTGTTCCTCAAGCCAGTCACTTTAACAATATCATTAACAGGTAAGATTTTTACATGTGGTCTTCATATAGACGTTCTTTCAAATTTACAAAGTTACGGTACTCATTGTACAATTCATTAAATAAATGATATAGTATTCTATAGGCACTGTACCTCAGAACTGCAGGCTTAGGAGTATTTTTTTCAAACAGTTCTCCTCCCACCACCTCAACAAAGCCAGATCGTTTTTTTTATCTATTTCAATCCTCTAAAAGCACACAGAGGATTTGCCTTTTAGCAGAAACGTATGAAATTTATTAAAATATCCTATATAAAAAGGGGTGAATTCCAGAGGAACCATTTGTTCTTCTCTGCAGATCTCTGGAAGCATCACAGAAGAACAGCGACAATCACTCTTCTCTGTCTATGAAGCACTTAAAATGTTCATCCTGTGGCTCTAAGTCTCCACAGCACTCTAACATCTGTCCCAACACATCTGCCTCACGTCTGGTCGAGGAGATGTCAGAGATGCACTCGGAGTATTCAGATTCAAGCTGTGGTGAGATGTTTTTCCAAATAGTTTCCAATGAACCTGCTTGCGTGTTCCAAAAGCAGAATGTTTTAGGTTGGTTGATTTATTTCACTTGTCTCACAGAAAATGGAACATACTTCTGTAATGAATGCGACTCAAAGTTTGCAAAGGAGGAAGCCTTGAAACGGCACACGCTTCAGGTTCACAGTGACAAGCCATACAAATGTGACCGTTGTCAAGCAGCGTTCCGCTACAAGGGTAACCTAGCCAGTCACAAAACCGTTCACACCGGTAAAAAGTTTCCCACTGCTATTTTTTAACAAGAGCAACTGTCATTGATTTACTTTTCTTTCTGTATGATTTGCTTCTCTATTGAATAACTACTTTCCCTTTATTTGCACCACAGGAGAGAAACCATATAGATGCAATATTTGCGGGGCTCAGTTCAACCGACCAGCTAACCTCAAAACCCAACACACGAATTCACTCAGGAGAAAAGCCATACAAATGTGAGACATGCGGAGCTAGATTTGTGCAGGTGGGTGCTTTTCGTTACTTTGAGCTATAGATATTCACACAGACATAGTAAATATATATAACTTTGTTTCACAGGTTGCTCACCTTCGTGCTCATGTTCTGATTCATACTGGAGAGAAGCCATATCCATGTGAAATCTGTGGCACTCGTTTTCGCCACCTGCAGACGTTGAAGAGTCACCTGCGAATACACACAGGCGAAAAGCCCTATCATGTAAGCAGAAATAGAGGGATAGCTCTATCAGCTCATAATATACTGGGTTGTTGTGAAAAGATTCAAGGAACATGCTTTGTCCACATTGTTTTGTTCTGAATTGTATTTATTTATTTTTAGTGCGAGAAATGCAATTTGCATTTTCGTCACAAGAGTCAGCTTCGGTTACACCTCCGTCAGAAGCACGGAGCAATCACCAACACCAAGATCCAATACCGCATGTCCTCTACAGACCTTCCAGCTGACAAGACATGCTGAACTATCACTAAGGGGCAACCCTGACCATGGCATTATGACCCTTCTTGTAGAATCATAAAAAAATTTAGTGCCACACTGTGTTAATCTGAAAAAAAAACTTGGCAGGATAATGCCATTCTAAACGGGTTTCCTATACATTTGAACGTAGAACCACATATGGTTTCTTGTAGTCACTTTATTGTTTATATTTAAATATTTATATATATATATATTATACATTTTGGGTAATAAACAGCTTTATTTTGTTGGAAGATAAATGTAATGTGTAACATTTTAGATTTGGGTTATAAAAAAAAACAGTATTTTATAACAACAGAATAACTTTTCTGAAGGTATTGTGGGATTTTAATTGATGGTTGGAATATTTTAAAACAAAAATGTCTTTCAAAGCAGACAACTGTCTATAGATTTTTATATTCACGCTGGTGTACAGTATGTTTAAATTACCTCTATCTTGTAAGAGGAACTCGTAACTGTGACTGTAGCATTGAAAATCCTAATTTTGAGAATAATGGCTGCTCTCTCTAAAGGAAAACATGCATGAGGTGAGCTGTCACTAATACAATTTTATTATACAAGATTGCTCTCTGCTGGCAGAGCCTATATGGAACTGTTAACATATGCATTTAAACTTAGTAATTAGTAATAATGATTTTTAAAAAGAAGGTACTGCTATGTTATGACCAAGGAGATATTTTGCTTCAGTTGTATTTGTATAGAAACGTGACTTTTTATTTCTCTTGGCAAGTGAACGTTTACAGTTTTGTTGTTGTTCTACAAGTTACAGTTAAAGTTATACTATTGTCCTTTATTTAATGTTTGTGTATACACTTTCTACTTAAGGTGCCTTTCTCAATGGTGTTTGAATTTCCTTGTATTCAGCCGAGCTCTACCAAGGTACAACTGAAGGGCAATGCTTGTCCTCCTTTCCCCCTCTTTTGCTAAATTCACACTACATGATTTTAAGCCCGATTTGCAAGTCGTTGAGCTCACCAACAGGTTGGGCTGTGATCGGAGGCAAAACAGCGTGCGATCAGCGCTCGCCAATCATTAACACATCGTGTAGTGTGTCACCTCCTGTTGCAGATTATTTACGTAGTGTGAACACATTAACAATTTAAAGAATCCAGACTTCACAGAGAGCAAGTGATGTAGTCTGAACAGCTCAGCGATCGGTCGACGTTTAAAGTTGTGTAATGTGAACTTGGCTTTAGTGTAGATGTATGAAAACTTGTTTGTGTGACAGTAGTAGTATTGTGCATGTATGCTTGGTAAACACTTTTTACACACTTTAAGAAAAAAATTCAAGTCATTATTGTGTGAGCTATACATCTTCAGGATGTGTTTTGGTTTTGGACTTTTTTTTAAAATGCATTAAGATTATTGTAGATATAGATGTATGAATGTAAAATAAAAGTCTTGGATTTCTTTGCGTGAGACTTGCGAACAGTCTGTTTATTTCAAATAGAATAGATTCATGTAAAGCCTAGAGTGCTCTAGAGCAGTGGTTCCCAACCCGGGGGTCGCGACCCTTACTAGGGGTCGCTAAAGGTTTACGAGGGGTCGCCAATGTTACTTAAATTTGGGAGTTAAAATAGGAAGAACTTTTATGTAAAATCATGTTGATTATTCTAGTAATGTTCTCTTATTATATTAATGAAAAAATAAGCCAATTCTTAATTTTTAGATGTGTGTTGCTCGAGTCGGGAAAGGCGGAGTGTGACTTAAAAAAAATACGCGGCAAAATGAATATGTCAGACTGCCCGTTGTAAAGCGCAACGTTCAAAACAAGTTAAATAGTCAAATAAAACTTACGAATATGGCAAAGCACAAGGGAGAAGAGAAAAATATGTGTGTTAAAAAGAAAATAAGGATTTATTTGGACAGTTATCTGGAATTTGGTTTTATTGAAACAATGGACGATGTGAGAATTGAGTGTGTAATCTGTGGAGAGAGACTAGCGAATGAAAGCATGAAGCCCTGCAAACTGAAGAGGCATCAGACCACCAAACACCCTGAGACGGTGGGTAAACCCAGAGAATTTTTCCTAAGGAAAAAATAACTTGTTGTATCAAACAGGCCACAGAACATTAGAGATGCGTTGACTAGAGCTGGAAATGAAAACACACATGCAACGGTTCCGTCCTTCGAGTGCGCTCTTTTTAATTGCCAAATCCAAAAAGCAGCACACCATCAGAGAAACACTTATCAAACCCGCTTGTGTAAAAATGGCAGAAATAATGTGTGGAACGGAGGTGGCTTCCAAGCTTAAAACTGTACCCCTGTCAAATAATACAGTAAAAGACAGAATTGACCGAATGGCACACAATGTTGAAAAAACGTTGGTTGAAAAGTTATAGGAGCACCCATTTTCTATTCAACTTGATGAAACGTCCACTGTGGCAGACGAAGCAGTACTCGTTGCATATGTGCAATACATTGAAGACGCCGAAGTAAAGCAGGACATTCTTTTGTCTTCCAATTTGTCAACAACGACACGAGGTGAAGATATTTTCCATGTTATTGATATGTTCTTTACCAAGCAAAATGGTTGTAAAGATCGTCAACTTTATCAAAGCCCGTCCATTGAACAAACGCATCTTTGCGGAGATGTGTGAAGATGAGGCGCACCAGACACTCCTCCTTCACACCGAAGTGCACTGGCTATCAAGGGGTCAAGTTTTGGTCCGTTATGTTGAGCTAAAAGAAAAAATAAAGGAGTTCCTGAGCTTGAACAACCAGAAATTTTCTTGACGAAATGACCAACGAATTTCTTATAAGAACATCATACCTGGCTGATATTTTCAGCCTATACAACGAAACAATCAAGCGCATGCAAAATGCGGACGCAAATGTCATGGAATGCAAGGAAATCATTGATGCGTTTGTGCAAAAAGTGGAATTCAGAAAGAATAAACTGATTGTTGTGTTAAATCACAATAGTCCTGGACGTTGTTAACTCAAGGTTCTTTATTACCAGCTGCTCCAGCACGATATCCGCATACCCGTAACGATACATAACTGACATATCACGCAGACCGAAAACAGACAAGGGGCACCCTTAAAGGGGCCTGTATAGTCATATACAAATACAACATATTAACATAATCATTCCTACAATGATCTACATCCTCTTCCTCTTTAGCTGAATCCCCCTTTGACAAAGTGAAACTTTAAATGATGCACAATATACAATTCTGGGTAAACACCATGAACAACCAACAATGCGACTGTATAGTTATAACAGTTACAATTATAAACTGAGAAATATTAAATTGTATAAATCTTCAGACATTCTCCTGTTACATGAAAACACAATAACAAAGTGCTTGACATCATATACAGAAAAAACATAATGAACAGTATTGAACAGGCATCAAACTAATATCAATATTTCCTTTTATATCTGCCAACATGAAAGTCATTTCTCGTACCTTGGATTAGGTTTGCACATGCGACCTGATCGTGTTATGTAAGGTGCATTACTGACTGTGCTTTAGCAACTCAGCAGATATTGATTGTGGTTGCGGAGGGTGTGTTTGTGGCATGCATGGTGTAGGATTCGAGGAGTCTTTTGTAGGTGTATTAGTACTCTGAGAGTCAATGTCCTCAGGGTTGTGCTGTGATGGAGGAGACTCTGCAACAGGAAGAATATGACGACGATGTATGTTCTCCCTTTGCACTGAACCGTGTAGGAACGGGGCTCCCTGTTCACCTCTTTCACCATGCCAAGATGATCATAACCTTTTCGAGTCTGCATTCTGACAACTTGACCCATTTTCAGTGCCTGTAATGGGTGACTTGAAGCATCAGAATACCGCTTTTGGGTATTTCTCTTGTTGAGAAGACGTGCAGTGATTTGTTGAGTGTGTTTGGGGGTTGGCTCGAGTAACTTGGAGTGGATAGGGATGGTTGTTCGAGTCTGTCGTGACATCAGACGTTCTGCAGGAGAACCTAATGTTGGGTCACGAGGGATATTTCTCAGGTTCAGAATGTTAAGATACACATCTGTTATATCTCTGTGTGATTTCTCTGTGCTCTTTTCGCACCGCTCTTTCTGCCAGGCCGTTTGACTGTGCATATTCAGGACTACTGGTGACATGAGTGAAGTCCCATTTGTTGACAAAGTCCTTGAAACGCTGACTTGTGTACTGCCTAGCATTGTCTGAAATGAGCGTGTGAGGTGTGCCATGAAGATGTGCAAGATGTTGTGTCATGACATAGGTCGATTTCATACCAACTAGAGTATGAATCCACTAACACTTGGTAGTGTTTACCGCGCCATTCGAACATGTCCGTTGCTACCGTGGACCAGGGAAGATCTGGAACAGAGTACAGCTTGAGTGGCTCCCTCTGTTGGTGAGGCTTTGTGCTGTTGCAAACTGAACATGAAAGGACTTCTGCGGTGATGTCAGGTTACATTGCTGGCCAGAAAATGATGCCTCTAGCTCTGTGTTTAGTAGCTTCCACACCAAGGTGACCTCTGTGGACTATGCTGATGAACTCTTTCTGCAAAGAGCGAGGGATGACTGATTTGTGGCCCTTCATCACTATTCCATTATCCAGAGTTAACTCGTCTCTGAAAGGAAAGAATGGATGCACGGGTGATCTAACACTGTGTTCTTTGACTGGCCATCCGCTTTGAATTACAGAACTGAGGGTCTGTAGCACTTCATCTTCCGCTGTGTGTCTTCAGAGTTCCTCCAGACGAGCAGTGGAAATGTAGATAACACTCATGACTACGAATTAGTCATTTTCCATGGCTGGAGGGGTTTCTGTGTTTGTAACTCGAGACAAAGTGTCGGCAAGATACATCTGTTTGCCCTTTTTGTACACCAATGTGATGTCGTAGCGCTGTAATTGAAGCAACATCCTTTGTAAACGTGCAGGGGCTGTGTGGATAGGTTCTTTCAAAATTGTCACCAGAGGCTGGTGATCAGTCTCGACAATCGTTGGTTTCCCATACACATAGTCTCTGAACTTAGTACAAGCAAATACAACAGCTAGCAGCTCCTTTTCTATCTGCGCATACCATGTCTCAGTGTCTGTGAGCGTGCGAGATGAGTATGCAACTGGTTTGCAATCTTGTAGGCAAGCGGCACCGATACCATAGCTTGAGGCATCGCAGGTTAAGGTAACTGGCTTCTTCACATCGTAGTATGCTAAGACAGGCGGGTTGGATAGGCATGACTTAAGAGTGTCGAACGCATGTTGGTGCTGCTCATACCAACACCATTCGATCTCTCTGTTCATCAAATTCCTGAGGGGTGTGGCAATATCACTCAAATTTGGGATAAACTTCCCTAGGTAGTTTGCCATTCCCAAAAATCTCTGAAGTCCAGGAACATCGTTCGGGGCTGGCATCTCTGAGATAGCTTTCGTTTTCGCAGGGTCTGCTTTTAGAACGTCACTTGTGAAATTGTGTCCCACATAACTGACCTGGTTCAGACGAAACTTACACTTTGCAGGGTTCAACTTGAGGTTGATCTCTCGTGCTCGGTTCAGCACATTCTTCAGGTTCGCGTCGTGTTCAGCAGCATTACGACTACCTATAATGATGTCATCGACAATGACCGCACAGGGGTACCCTGAGAACAACTGTTCCATAGTGCGCTGAAACACTTCACTTGCAGCATTTATACCAAAGGGCATACGAAGGAATCTGTAGCGCCCAAATGGTGTGCTGAATGTGGTCTTCATAGAGGATTTATGGTCAAGGCGGATCTGCCAGAAATAATTCTTTGCGTCCAGGACAGAAAAGACGGTCGCTCCTGACATCTGAGATGCCACCTCCTCTACACTTCGCATCGGGTGATGAGGTCTTTTGAGAGCGGTGTTGAGATCTTTTGGATTGATGCATAGCCTTAATTCCTTTTTGTCCATCATGGACGAAACCCAATCTGAAGGCTCTGACACTGTAGTTATGACACCAAGACTTTGCATACAATCAAGCTCTGCTTTTACACAATCCTGCATTTCCAGGGGGATGCGATGAGCAGGACGAACTACAGATTGCACATTGGGGTTCACTGTCATGGAATAGGTGACTGGAAGTTCTCCTAGCTCATCTGTGAACAAGTCTTTATATTCAGTAAGAATTGCTTCAGTACTGCTCTCCTTATCGACAAGGTGGACTAATTGTGACAATTCCCATGTCCAAACATGCACTGAAACCTAACAACGGCTGGACATCTTGATCCACCAGGTAGAATTGGAGTGAATGATTTTGTCCATTTAAACTGCATATCAACGTTGCTAAGCCTTCGGTTTCGATTCTGCTTCCACCATATGCTACAAGGTTGGGTGTCTGCTTTAGTCTGTATGGTCTCTCACCACCACTGGAAATTTGTTTGAATATCTTTTTTGGCATTACATTACACTTGGCCCCTGTGTCCACTTTTATCTCAACCGGAAAAGCATTTATGTGTAAGGTGACAAATCCTTCTTCCATCCTGGATGCTGGGGGGTTAACAATGTTGACACACTTGCCAGGTTCAATACCGTCGACATAAAAAGTGTCGTCATGACTGGATGAGTCTTCCACTTCAAGTTTGTGAACTGACCTTCTGTGGTTGTATTTCTTTTGATTGAATTGACGACGTACTTTGCAACTTTTGCTGAAATGATTCATTTTCTTACAGTTATGACACTGTTGTCCGAAAGCTGGGCATTTCTCTCGCTTTGCTGCGTGACTATTTCCATAATTTCTGCAAATGGTTATGGCTTGTAAATCTCGTTGCTCTTTTTGAGGAGTTAGCCTAGTTGGTGCCTCTTACTGGATACCGCTTGTACTGCGTCTACGCTAGTGCCTGTCTGTGGTGTGGCCAACGTTTTACTGTTTTCCTCCGTCATCTCGTGTAATCCTTACATCACAAACCTCACTCGACGTGGCCATGCTCTTACATCTGAGCAGATTTTTTGTATGGCCTTACGTTTCTTTGCTAATGGTAGCTTTCTTTATAACACCGGTGATGCAGAACACGTTATCAAGGCAACTCTATGCAGAGCGGTAAGGAGAGAGAGAGAGAGAGAGATTTAGTAGAGCTAAATATAATTCCCATTTTGACAGTTTCAACAAAATGAATGAAAAGTGATTGACATTTAAACGTGCGCATTAACACGTGAAATCATTTTCTCTCTCTTTCTTTTGCTGCTGCGGCTGTGTTGCTCTTTTTTCTAAATATGTGCTCATTTTCACCGTACGCTTGTAACAGTACCTCCAATTCAATTGGCGAGAAATAAACAGAGCGCTTTTTGTCACGTGCCGTTGCCATGGTGAATCGTGCTATCTTCACTCAATTAGTGATGGCTTTTTATAGCCATGGTGCACGCGTGTAACCTAGGGTGAACTTACTCAGGGTGGATTGAACTAACTCAAATCAGCTGGTCTGAAACTGAAAACTCAGAAGTAAATCTGAATCTCAACTCAGAATTCAGATTTTAACTCGGTGTTGGTTGAACTTCCTTATTGAAACGGGTCCCAGGGGCCCGTTTCAGAAAGCAGGGTAAGTGCAAACTCAGAGTAAGTTAAGCCCGGAAAACGGGATACTCTGGGTTTTTTGTTTCAGAACGCAAGGTATGTCAAACCCGCGACCGCGGGGTAACTCAAGCCTGTTTCAGAAACCGAGGTATCTTATACTCAGAGTGAGTAACCATAGTAACCTACTCTGTGAACTTAACCTGGTCGGGAGCAGGTTTTATTCCACAAACCCTGGGTTTGTTACAATCTCTATCCCATTTTTGAAGCGCGAGCAGTGTTGAAATTGTCTACACCGTTTGTTCATTCATTCATTTTCCTTAATCGCGGTCAATTTCGTCACATTAAAAATGGCATGTCCGCTTATTCAGGAACCCGTAGATGAGGAAGCTGCATTTATTCGTAGAGAGTTAAATTTACGTTGGGAGAGAATTGTGAGGCCCCGTTTGGATGTTTTATCATATCCGGAGGATTTTTTAACATTTTTTTAACATATATCCACACTCGTCGTGGCCGTGCTCTAACATCTGAGCAGATTCTCTGTACAGCCTTACGTTTCTTTGCTAATGGTAGCTTTATATATAACATCGGGGATCCAGAACACGTTAGCAAGGCAACTGTATGCAGCACAGTAAGAAAAGTGTGCCTCGCTCTCAAGCACTTTTTGCACATTTTTGTTAAGTTTCCTGGCCACAAACCTGTGAGAGCCATCAAAGAGGAGTTTCACAGTAATGCAGGTAAATTGTGTACATCTTTCTAAATAAGGCTGATCAAATACATGTTGTTCTGCTAAGAACGTCTTGCTTCCACCTCTGGAAGTAAGCTAATAATTAAAATCCCCTTTAGGATTTCCCAATGTGATTGGGTGCATAGATGGCACCCATATACCCATCATCGCTCCTTCACAAAATGAGGCAGATTATGTCAATCGGAAGTCCATCCACAGCATTAATGTGCAGGTACACTGACATGGCCTAATGTTTCCTAATGTCAAAGACTGTGTCCAAGTAAAGTAACTCTAATGTCTTTGTTTGTCACTGTAAAGATCATATGTGATGCTGCACACATAATTACAAATGTGGAGGCTAAGTGGCCAGGCTTGGTTCATAACTCACGGATATATCGTGAGTCATCTCTGAGCAACAGAATGGGCCAAGGTAAATAGATGCATGCACTGAACATATGGTCATGTCTGTATGTCTGTGGAAAAGCACTAAACTAATGTGACCTTACAGGAGAGATCGATGGGCATCTGCTGGGTGATAGGGGTTACCCGTGCCAACCCACACTCATAACCCATTACCCAGAACCCGAGCCAGGCCCCCAGCAGCACTTTAATGTGGCACACAACAGGACAAGAACCTGGGTGGAGATGACCATAGGTCTGTTGAAATCACGTTTCCAGTGCCTGCGCCACCTCAGGGTGTCCCCTGAAAGGGCTTGTGACATTACTGTGGCATGTGTTGTTCTTCATAATATGGCCATTATTAGAGGGGAGCAACACCTTGCCCTACAAATTCAAGACCATGAAGCAGACCTCATACACCCTGGGGATTTCCAGGATGGAAGGGTGGTCAGAGACCTCATATGCCGCAATGTCTTTGGACACTAATGAATCACACCAACACAGGACTGTTAAATAAACTCAATTTAATCACATGTCATTTGGTCTTCTTTCTGTCCTACAAATACAAAAGCACAGTTATGTTTTCTAAAAGGTTGAAAGACTGTTCCATTACTTTGTACACCTACCTCCAGTTTGTGCCTAAGGAGCTCAATTTCCAAATCAGTTTTTAGAATCTGACGGTTCAAGTACACAAGTTCTTTATCATTCTTTTGTAATTGTTTTATGAGATGGAGCTCATAAAGCTCCTTAAATGGCAACTGAAAAACACAAGACTGAGGTTAACAAAAGTCTGCAGATTCAAACAATGGCATTTACTGAACATTACTGAACTGAGTTAATTTGTGTGTTAGAATTTGATGGACCCCCCTTCTGTTCTGCCATGCTCTGTTCAAACTAGGGAAGCATGTCAGTTTGTGCATACATACCAATTAGCACTCTAGAGGCGTACTACAGAGTATCAGGATCCTGCACTAGTTTTTATTTTTCGCCACTAGATGTCACTACCGGGTGCTCTCTCGAACTGCTGCGGTAGCCTGTAATCAGAGTGATTACCAGCACTTGTGTCCTATTTAGGTTTGCCTATTTAAGAGGCTTTGTGACTCTTAGCCTGCTCTTGGTTATTGTCAATGTATGTTAACTCTAGCAAGCGCTCTTGGATTTTCTCACTGCCTTGTGCCTTTGAGCCCAAGTTGTAATAAAGAGTGTGTTAGAGATACATCAACTGAACATTAACTCTGTAGGCCTCTCTGTGTCAGGTTTCTTCATCCTGTGAAAGATGAACATTTGATGTAGTATTCACTTTCTAAGAATGCCCTTAAATTCTTCTGCATTGGGTAGGCCACTTCCAACTGACTGGGGGTTCTGTTGTGACAAGAGCTTCCTCAAGGCCAACATTATCATTAGAATCTGCTGGGACAAAGAAAAAGGCTAAAGTGAAATAAATGTAACTATCAGAAAGCGCCTTTACATACCAAGATAGGTAGGCCTCCTACATTTTATATCAGCACTATATCAGCACGGCTACTGTTTAGGATATATTCAATCATCTGGAGGGGGAATTATATAATATCAGCAGAAATGAGAAATTAACTGACAAGTGTATACAGTTCCAAATAATTTTAATATTAAAGTCGTTCTGGATGTAATTTAGAGGTAGGAATTTAAGCATTTCAAACAATTTACCATCAGGACTTGTAGTGCCTGGGATGAAAATCTCTAGGACGCAAAGATCTGGGGCTGTTTCAATAAGGAGGTTCAACCAACATCGAGTTAAAATGTGAACTCTGAGTTGTTTAACACCGAGATGCGAAACTTTTTGGTTTCAGAACAACTGATTTGAGTTATTTCTATCAATTCTAGGTAGACTTACCTTGAGTTAAGCGCTTGCACCACAACTACGACAAGCCATTATCAATGGATCTCCGATATTACGATTCACCATGGCAACGGCACCAAAAAAAGCAACAAAGCGGCAGAACGTGATTGAGAGCGAGGAACACTTTCCTAATATACTAATGTGCTTTAATGTGTAAATTTATAAAAATATAAATGTACCAATAAACAAACAAATGAATCAGTGAATGAATGAATGAAACCACAGAAATAAATCAAAAATAATAAAAAACCATGAGTTCTCTAGTGAGGTTTGTGAGATGTCATGGTGTAAAGGACAAAAGTTGGTGTGTCAGACTCTCGTGTCAATGTCAGACTGAATCTGCTCTGATGTAATAAAGGGCCACGATGGCTAATGTTATGGATGTAAGGATGGATGAGATATATTTTTATATCTAATTAACTAAAGAAAATGGTACAGCTCACCAAATATGATTCTCCACCAGATCTTTCAAGATCACGGCCCTCGTGACCGGCTGCGTGGCTTGTCGAGGTGTGCGAGGCAGCAGAAGTCCATTGTTCCTTCTCCAGATAGAGAACAATTACCCCACCAGAGGAAAGGTCCAAGGAAGATTAAGACGTTACATAACTCTGAACTCCGACTCGGTCGATATTTAAACTTCATGAAAGGGCATGCCCCCAGAGTTTAAATGAACCAATCAGGTTGAGCAGGGCATGGGTTCTGTCCACTCAACAGCTAATTTGCATCTTTATGATCTCCTAGCAACTTTACACAGTACTATTCCAAATTATAACATAATGAGTGTAAGGTGTTCTATGGTCACACAATATATATAAACAATGAGGAATTGTAAAGAGAAACATTTAGATATAAAAAATTGACAGGTTTGAATTGCATCAAGTCATTATTCATTCGGATGTATGAATACCAACAAAAACCTGAATTAAACTTGTATATCTAACAGTTACATACTATTTAAAATGGCACGAGCGCCAACACACAAACTAGATAGTTAGATATATTTATAGGAAAGGACAGTTTAATCACATAAGTTCCTATTGTCAGAGAAGTTTCTCTGGTTAGCCTCAGATGTTAAGTTAGAGATGAGACAGAGACTTCTCACCAATGTTTTAAAGCTTAGGAGTCGTAAATATCCCACAGAGAAACAAAAGGTTATCTAACTCTCGATGAGAGTTAAAAGCCAGGTTTTGCTGTGGTCTTTTGATGATGGCATCCAGAAACCAGGACAGAAGAGAGTGGGGGAGTTTTATAGCTTTTCTCTCAATGATCCAGTCACTACAGTTCCCCCCTTATGGAAGGGGAAGTACGAATGTAAACTTCAGCTGACGTTGGATAGTTAGATCATGATGACTGGAGGTTCCTATTTGTTCCCAGCATCTCGACATACAGGCAGAGAATGTTCCCAAGTGGTCGGGCATTGTCTCAACTTGGGTACCTTTTCATCTTTTCCATCCTGCTTGGACATCAAGGGAGAACAGCCCTGCATCTGTGTGGTGTTTCTTGCATCAGGTTGGTTCAGGTGTTTCCTGTCTCCACGGAGATGCACAGCAGCAGAAACAGCAGGTGGGATGGCATGATTGGATTCCATGCAAATGCCTGTAGTGCTGTGCCATGGGGAGTGGTATTGTCTAGCTAACCCACGTCCCACGTCTCACATAGCTGGGCAAAGTTATGATACAAAATCTTGTCACTCACATCACGTTCCTCTTGTGAATCTTGCCGTCTGCCGCATGCTGTCTGGCCATCACATATTCCTGCAGTGATTGGTGGACAAAAGCAGGTGTCAAGCTCCGGTGTCTTTCATTGAAGTACTGGTGAGCGGTGGTATTTGTAAAGAGCAGTTCTAGCACTGGCAGTTGAAGGAAGGTGCAGGAGGTGGTCCGATTTATTCAGTAAAATGGGGGTGTTGCTTCCAGAGTGGGCCATGATCCACGTATTCCATTGACTGTGTGGTTGAAGGCTGGGTCACACTGTGTGTTGAGCTATACAGTGACCCCTTTTAGTGAATGCAGGTGCTACAGTCTCAATTATTCACCAGAATGCAGAGCTCTGGGCTGTTCTAGTCTAGTAGAAAGTTCTTGCATTTGACAGGGCCCCCCATGGGGCTGTGAGATTCGCGAGACCCAGTAAGTAGCAGGTTCAGCATTGGTTATTCCATTTCAAGTTCAAGGCACGGGTGTCAAGGCTGTTGCTCTGGTTGACAGGCATGAGTCCAATGGAAACTGCGCGCACTTGACAGAAGAGGAAATGTCTGATGCTGGTGTTGTTGAGCACGTGTGAACAGTGTAAAGCTGATGTCTGAGAAATGTGCCTATAGTTCCTGTATGGTGATGTAAGCGCAGGGAACGTCTGGGTCGTCGGCTGGTTTGACATTGAGACTGAGTTCTCGCGACCGGCTGAGATGTCATGCCTGACTTTTGTGACCTGGCAATGCATTTCAAATGAGTTGGCTGGATGGAAAACGGAAGTTCCCATACTTGAACCCAATTCTATTGTGATGCTTAAAGTCTCGTAGAGGCTGACAAACAATTCTCAGGTCTTCGCTGGTGAAGAAAGGGCGTGTGTCCATCTGTGATGTGTACATGCTTGTGGAGATGCTGGTGTAGTCAGGTGTGTGGGAACTTCTTGTTACAATCATACCTCAGTTGATGGCCGCCTGTGTGTGTCTCGGCTTGTTCTGGGTAGTCAGCCGTCTGCTGAGATGCGGTCTGGGTGCCATGCTGATCTTGTGTTAGGATAACGGTCTCTGTGGTCGACAAGCAGGTTGAAGAGATCTGGACGTTTTCTCAGTAGGAGGGCATTCAAGAGGGTTGTTTGTTTCTCATGCCACTCTGTCTGATTTGGATTTTTACATCCTCCTGTTAAGGTTTCTTGTCGAATCAGCTCCTTTGATGTCCTCAGGCTTTCCGCTGGCTCAGACGTAGTTGCACTGTTTTGCTCTCTGGACAGGTGTCATCCGTGGTATTAAGATGAATGCCTCGATGACTGTTGGGCCGGAACGGGTCAGTGGCTCCTAGGTTGCCAGCTGGGTTTACACGGGGTGCCGTCTTTTGGGTCCGACGAAAGTGGTCAGCTCCATGTTATCTTAGGGCATCCTGTCTGGTGCTTGGCTGTTCCCGGCAGGCTGTAACATCTGCTGAGTCTCTGCTGAAGATCTGCTGCTGTGGTGTACCCTGAAGAAACAGTTATTTGTGATGTGCATCACATGTGCATCACTGTGTGATGCGGATTTCTGAGGGAGGAGAGTTTTGCTTTGAAGTCTTCTTCCCTTTCGGCCTTTTCTGTCGTCTGATGTAGGCTCGGATACTGGCTGTAGCAGAGAGGTTTTGTAACTGCTGTAGTCCGCTTTGACAGTTTCTAAATGCTGGCATAGGATGCTGTGGTCCTCTTGGCTGGAGGTGATCCTTAGCAGGTGATTTGTCTCTTGTGGTCACACTGGTCAGTGTTAAAGCCTGAGAGTCAATGTTTTGCAGGTAGGCATTTATTGTGGCCTCCTGCAGTGTTAAGGGGGACAGCATTTAGGGTGACAGCGGTCACGTTTTTGGTCAGCTTGCTGGGGTCTGTGGGGCCATGCAGCGTGTGTGTCTGCAGGTTCTTCTGGATGGTTCCTGCCCCACCCCTCTATGTTTGCTGGATAGTAAGGTGTGAACAGTGGGCTTTTCATCTCCTCCTGTAGCTCCTGGTCCTCTTCATCCGCTGTCATTTGCAAGTCCAGCTGGTCTAGGCGGCGCTGCACATGCTCTTGGATCCTCCCGGCTTCCTTCGCTCTGGCTCTAGTTGGACGATCTGGTCGGGGTCTCTTCGCCGGTTTAGGTCGTCCGATCAACTGCTCTCAGCGCAGTTGCCGTGTGCCACTGTTGGTCCCAGGCAGGAGTCAATCGCAGCGCTTTGGCTGGTCTCTCTCTAGCTGGTCTGATAGGTGACAGGACTGGATGGTCTGGACATATTGAGACACAGGGGAAGAGAGAAAGGCACAAAGAGCAAGATGCAAGTCCGTACAGATCTACTGAGCTAAATATGTGGGCTATGTGTTGAATGCTTAACTGAGTTGGTCAGTTAGTGACGCAAACTAAACGCTCATTATCCTAGCCGTGAAGGTGGGGCGGATAAGTGGTGTGGATGAACAATGGAAAAACTATGAATAATGTTGCTGAAGAGTGTTACCTATGGGGTCATTCTGTGACTTAGGCTATTTGGTTCATCAACATAATTACCAAGAATTTTACTGATGTTCAGACAGGTTCAGTCTCTGATAGGAAGAAGAAAAAACAAAATCACATAAGTCAAGAGAGAGAGAGGTTAAGATAGAGAAGGAGGGTTTCTTCTCTCTGGTGCGGGGGTGAACTGGCTCCACACTTAGGTCTATGACACGGCCCGTAGGTAGGGGGCGCTATGGAGTCATAGTAAAGTAAAGTCAGTTAAATCATTAAATGAATAACCGAAATACAAAAATTAGGCGATTGAGAGATAATCCTGAACACCTTAAAAAGTGCGGAGTGAGGGAGAAAATGTAAGAAACCCTGAGAAGTAATTCAAATAAAAATCAAATCATCAAAATAATAACGAAATAATTATCATTATAGTTTGTATATAATAATAAATACTAAACATTCTCAAATAAAGTAAACGGTGAGATAGCAGAATAATGAAATCATTAAATCAAACAAAAGAAGAGACTGGCTGAGACTTCACACAGCATTGCCCAAACAAAGGGGGAAGTCAGGTAGAGATGAGACAGGAGAAGTGTTAGACACTTTAAGACCTCTAGTGTTAGTAGAAGGTAATACGTCTTCTGCCTGTACAACATGTACTCTGATGAATCCACTAGACTGACAGGAGAGGTACACAGGAGAGTCTTAAAGACTGGTGAGCAGTCCCTCGGAGGTAGAGCCACATGGTAGACGGGGAGATCCCTCCAGATCCGTTAACACAGTGGTTCTCAATTGCCCCCCCGCTATGCATATCTTGTATGCTTCTCCCACCGCTTCGGAGGTTTGTTCAATACACCTGAAAGATCCGTGCGAAGTACACATCACTAGATATTCTGCCATAATTCCAGTTCGAAATGGGCGTATATGTTCCATCCAAAGGGCACAAAGCGTGACTACGCAAATCTCAAGATTACAATTAAATAACCCTTCAAACTTCCTTAGTAGGTTTTGTCTGTGTGAGGACGCTGCAGGCAGTCATGTTGCGCAAATTTGTGTTCTTAAATTAACTTCAACCGATTTCCTGTGTGCAGGGAGTAGAGAGCAATGAACAATGCTCATGGAGCACGTCAATCGGAACGCGGTTCATTCACTGAGCTCTCTTCTAACGAGCTGGCGATTTAAATCAGATGTGTTAAACAAGAGAGAGACACAAAATATGCAGAGCGGGGGGGGGGCTAGGACCAGAATTGAGAAACGCTGCGTTAACCCAACCAGACGAGAGACCAGCACCACCGAAGCGAGGCAGACGCTGCAGGCAGACAAGAGGTAGACACCATGTGGCAAACATAGCTAAGGAGCCTAGACGAAAAAGGGTGATTAACACAATTGCTCAAGAACAAGATGATACGACCGGTAGATCGCAAGAAATAACATTGACGATCTGACAATGGATGGAGGCACAAGCGGATATAAGAAAGGAAAATAATCAAGAGCGAAGATGAGAAACCAGGAGGAGAGAGAGAAAAAACGAAAGCCAACCCAGGTGAAACAGTCTTGAGGTAATCAGCGCTGACACACAAGGGCCATGGTGAGCTGTCAAACCGCACCACGTGCTTGACAGGAAACAAAGCAAACAACATTAGAGGAAACCAAGACATACTAAACAGGAACCAAGACACTATTTGCTATCAATATAGCTAAGGTAGCTTCTCAAAAACGTGGCAACATGGTCTGAGCACAATATAGACTGTCTATTATGAAAATGATTACTAATATTTACTTTAACATCCAGCAGAAGCTCACCTTCTCTTCTAAATCTACAAGCAGCAGCAGCCATCGATGTCCGTGTGACTAACATCATGGCTGCTAAACAAAACTTTGACTCCAACCCAAAACGTTATCTTCCCACAGACAGTCACTCTGTAATTTTGCTCCCACTCTACTGACACGTTTTACTCTGTGCAAAATAGAACATCAATGACTGTCGGAGAAAAAAAATACTCTGGAAAAATGATGATTACGAAGAAGATCTCAATGAAGTAGTTTATTGTAGCGTTACAGTTACAAAGCACATGATGCACTTTGTGTTCAGCGGAGTCAGAACGAACCCTGAACTATTTCAGCACTGACATTTTATATGGTTACTCAAAATCTGTTCCTCCACCCGTGATGCAAATGAAAGTTCCCTTGAAATGTAAATTGCTAGACATGTCGGCACATAGGGGTGCTACAGCGATGCCGAACGCCATTGCGCTCGTAACCCCTAAACCGTTTGTCGCACACCCAAGTGTTCTATGTCAATGTAAGCATTGGCTCAAAACCATAAAGAAGGTTTAACGAAAAAGGTTAACGAGGTTAACTGAGGCCTGTGGTGTAGTGTTATACATTTATGGTGCAATTACATATTCACTCCATTAGAGGGCCACCTTGTCTTTTGGTTATGGTGTGGTTACCCGGAGTGAGTGAGAGTTATACATGCACGAGCTTGTGAGCAGCACATGCGGTTGGTGTTCAATAATAAATACCTAGTTCTGAGTTACATCTACATGTGTGTGTAGTTTAACGATTACACGACACAAGAAGGAACACTATATGGTGTCAGAAAAGAGTCGTTTCATGAACTCATGAACCTGCGTTAGACAGCACTGAAACGCGACAGAGAAAGTCGACGCATCGTGACTGAAGTGAGTCTGCCAAGTGAAACAAAAAAAACATGGACCAGTTCAGATTACCACCCCCATTAGTCCTGTCGGGAAATACAGGTGAAAACTGGAGGAGATGGATACAGCGGTTCAACATTTACATGACTGCTACCGGATCAGACTTAAAAAGTGAGAAGGTAAAAATAGCCATTCTACTTCATGCATTAGGAGAGGAGGCCTTAGAAGTGTACAATTCACTGTCCATTGAGCCAGAAGAGGATGAGCAGACAATGCATGATATAGTAACTGCACTGGAGAAGTATTGCTTACCGAGAAAGAATGTTGTTTTCGAAAGGCACCAGTTCTGGGCTTACCCCATGCCTGATTCAATTACCATTGATAAATATGTCACAGAACTAAAACAAAAGAGTAAAGACTGTGAGTTTGGCTCAACAGAATCTGACATGTTAAGAGACAAGATCGTGTTCAGCATTGGTGATCAGCGTTTAAAAGAGAGGCTCTTAAGAGAAATAAACCTGACCCTTGAAAAAAAAGTGGACATTTGTAGAGCATCAGAGGCAGCAAAAACACAGATACAAGCAATGGGAGAGCAGAATAAAACTGTTCATGCCATCAAAAAGAAGACAAAAGATGTTAAACAAAACAAGAGATATGATAGAACGTCATCTCAACAGCAAAAACTAAATGTGAACACGTTCATCTGCAAAAAGTGTGGAAAATCCCACCTTCCACGACAGTGTCCAGCCTTTGGAGCCACATGTCATGCCTGTGGGAAACGTAACCCTTTGCCTCTGTGTGCATGTCAGAAAAAAAAGACACTCAGCCTAAACATAATAGAAATGCCACTGTTGATTCATTATTCATTGGGACAGTGGAACTAAAAGAGACCCCCAGCTCTTCACAGAAAGCATGGTACACAGATGTAGATATTGGAAATGTGACAGTGAAGTTTAAATTGGACTCAGGGGCTGAAGCCAATATTTTACCTCTCGACATTTATCAATCTCTGCATGAAACAGCGTTGTTGCAACCGACTTCGACTATGCTGGTGGCGTACGGTGGAACAAAATTAAAGCCAGAAGGTGTGGCCAAGCTGCAGTGTGTCACTCCCAAAGTGCAAGTTTGCTTACCATTCTACATCACCAGACACTCATCCATACCAATACTTGGTAAGGATGCATGTGAACGGATGCAACTGCTGAAAAGAGTTGAGACTGTTGTAATCAAGCATCCTGCCTCAAAAGAGGAGCTGATAAAACAACATTCTGCAGTTTTTGAAGGACTTGGTCAGTTTCCTGGTGAACATCACATACATGTCGATCCGAAAGCAGTACCGGTCATACATGGCTGTAGAAAAATTCCCTTAGCAGTGCTGGGCAAACTGAAGGATACACTGGAACAGCTGTTGCAAGCAGATGTCATAGCGCCAGTCACCCAGCCCACTCCATGGGTTAACAGCCTTGTTATAACTGAAAAAAAGAATGGGTCATTACGAGTATGCTTGGATCCTCGTGACCTTAACAAAGCTGTTCTTCACCAACACTTCTCTATTCCAACAACCGAAGATGTACTGTGCAGGCTTGCTGGTAAGAGAATTTTCTCCATCTTCGATGAAAAGGATGGCTATTGGCAAGTCAAACTTGACACCGACTCCTCCCTGCTTTGCACATTCAACACACCGTGGGGTAGATACAGATTCAAACGTCTGCCATTTGGTGTCAAATCTGCTAGTGAAGTTTTTCAGCAGTATAATAATGAAGTGTTCGGTGACATAGAAGGTGTACATATCGTAGCCGATGACATGATTGTTGCCGCTGCCACAGAACAAGAACATGACATCATTGTTGCTAAAATCATGGAGAGAGCGGAAAAACACAATGTGAAATTTAACCCTGACAAGATTCAGTACAAGGTGAACACTGTTAATTTCATGGGACATGCGATAACTCCACAGGGTGTGAGAGCAGATGATGGCAAGATACAGGCAGTAGTGAGCATGCCAACACCCACAGATAGACAATCACTACAGCGTCTTTTGGGCATGATTAGATATCTCGCCCCGTTTATCCCAGGTGAGGCATCACTAACAGCACCTCTCAGACAGCTGCTGAGAAAGACATTGCATTCCAGTGGCAACCTGAACATGACACAGCATTGTCTGCACTCAAAACGGCACTGACCAACACACCAGTTCTCAGGTTCTATGACCCCAACACAGCGCTCACCATACAAACTGATGCATCCAAAGATGGCTTAGGATCATGTCTGCTGCAGGAGGGTCAACCAGTAGCATATGCGTCTAGGGCTTTAACGGATACGGAAAAGAACTACGCCCAAATTGAGAAGGAGCTACTGGCGATTGTTTTCTCGACCAAAAAGTTCCATCAATATGTCTATGGACGTAGTGTGAATGTCCAGTCAGACCATAAACCATTAGAGGCCATCTTCAAAAAGCCACTGAGCAAAGCACCAGCGAGACTCCAACGTATGCTCTTACAGCTGCAGAGATATGACCTCATTGTCCAATACACGCCAGGGAAGGACATGTTAATTGCTGATACATTGTCACGTGCCGTTGCTGATGGTCAGCACTCATGTACAGATGACCTCAGTGATGAAAGAGTTGTATATGCACTTGAAGCAACACAGGCTCTCAGTGAAGACATGCTAAAGCAGCTTACAGACGCTACTGCAAGCGACAGTACTCTCCAGCTGCTTGTGAAGATGCAAAAGACAGGATGGCCGACGCATAGAAAACAACTCAGTCCCTCAATTCAACAGTACTGGCCTGTTAGACATACTGTCGCTGTACAAGATGGTATATTAATGGTATCTGATAGGATCCTGATTCCTGAGACGATGAGATCAGAGATGCTCAAGAAACTACATATCGCACATCAGGGGATGCAACGCATGAAAGCATATGCCAGAAAGTTTATGTTTTGGCCTGGTATGACCAAACATATTGAGCAGATGGTCGAAACATGTCCAACGTGTCAACAGTTTCAGCCCAGGAACCAGAAAGAGCCACTCATCTCTCATGAAGTACCAGAGCTCCCCTGGTTAAAAGTTGCAGCTGACATCTTCGAAATCAGAGGTCAGTCGTTTCTTCTGATCGTTGATTATATGTCAAAGTTTCCTGAGGTGATGAATATCAAAGACAAAACTGCACACACAGTCATTGCAAAGATGAAAGCAGTGTATGCCAGGCACGGCATTCCTAAAGAGCTAGTGTGTGATCACGTACCGTTCGCAAGCTACGAAATGAAGAAATTCACATCTGAATGGGGCATCAAACTGACACACTCAAGTCCGGCCTACCCTCAGTCAAATGGGTTGGCAGAGAGAACTATCAGAACCGTCAAAAGTGTCCTGAAAAAAGCGGAACAAACAGGGACAGACCATCACCTTGCTTTGCTTTCGATAAGGAATACTCCTGTCACAGGCACGTCTTATTCACCAGCGCAAGTTCTGATGGGAAGAGTCCTGAGGAGCACCTTACCAACATCCAGTGAAGTCCTGCGACCAACTACTCCTAAAGGGTGTGCATCAGGCGCTCAAAATCCTGCAAGAAGCGCGTGTCACTACAACGTGGGAGCAAAAGCCCTGCCAGAACTGTATGCAGGTAATACTGTACACATTAAAACAGACAGAGGGTGGCAGCCGGGTCTCATTGTTTCCAAACGTGATGAGCCAAGGTCATACAATGTTGTCAATGTAGCAGGACGACAGTATCGTCGCAACAGGCGTCATCTGAGGAAAACAATTCACAGAAACACAGAAACATTTGATCCTGCAGAAGAGACTAACGACGGTGCACACTCTCACATCCCAGAGGCACATGAAGCGAGAGATCGGTCTGTACAGGGTGTTCCAGATCAATCCTCACATAATAACAGTACCACAATCACCAGGAGTGGTCGAGTTGTGAAAGTTCCTGTGAGGTTTCAGGACTGCTGTTTGAACTGACTATGTGCTTGGCTAGTAATTAAGGTTATACATGTTTAAGCCTTGAACTGCTTATTTGACAGAACATTTGATATATATATATATAAGAAAGACTGTTCCTTTGAGAGAGATATTTTGTGTTCTTATATCCTGTTTATAGCTATTATTGATCCCTGAGAAAAGAGGGGATGTGGTGTAGTGTTATACATTTATGGTGCAATTACATATTCACTCCATTAGAGGGCCACCTTGTCTTTTGGTTATGGTGTGGTTACCCGGAGTGAGTGAGAGTTATTCATGCACGAGCTTGTGAGCAGCACATGCGGTTGGTGTTCAATAATAAATACCTAGTTCTGAGTTACATCTACATGTGTGTGTAGTTTAACGATTACACGACACAAGAAGGAACACTACAAGGCCGATCGGAACGAGACTTGCTGGGCTTGTTCGACTCATGGTCCTCAAGGTCTGTAAGAAATGTGAATTCATTCGGCAACCAGGGGGCGAAATAAGATTTTAGGGGCAGTGTATCATGTGATGTTTGACACACACACAAAATATAGTAATCGTCATCTCATTGAAATTTCGATCCAGGGTCGCAAGGGGGCGACAAAAGTAAAAAATGAGCGGACTCAATAACAGTAAATGGCCATAATTTAAGAACTGTTTTAGATATCATCATGGGGCTTGGAGCATATGTGTAGACCTTCACTCCGACATCACGTTATAAAAAGCACAACGTTTGGAAACTAGGCGGCGCTAAAACAGTAAGAAAAAAAAAACCACATTGCCTACACTACGCAATTGTTAGCTTATTTGCAGCCTTATAACATCGTTTGCGGTAGATGGATTTTCATGGGAATTGTTTTCTCACGTTCCAAAATTGTTGCCGAGTACTACTATACCAAACACGCCAGGTTTCGATTTGCCATTTACCCAGTACTGCGTTGAATACCTTCGCAACCATTTCTCCGATCAAGACCAACCCAGCTAACATAAGGCCAGCGGCCCAGTGGCGGACCGCCGGTGGCAAAGTTGGCGGTCCATTGGCGGCAACCGACTGTGGTCTCCCGGCTTTTTGCTCATCGTTTTTCAAGCGGTCCACCAGCGGCAGCCACCATATTTCAGCCGGCGGTCCGCTGCTGAGCCGCAGGTTTATCAATAATGTTCACTGGCGTTGCTCACATGTTCAATAGCAACGGCAAATTTATTATTTTAACAGATCAAATACACAAATGCATTTATCAAATGCTTTTAATCAAAGTTACACAAATAGAAGCATTCAGATAACATTAATTTGTATCCATACTTATCCATGTTTCCAGTTAGACCATAATAAACACAAAATAAACCAATAATAAGTTTGATAAGTGTAGTAAAACCACAGTAAATCCAAAAATAACCATTGTCTTACTTGCATAGTAGTATTCCATATTATAAACGGTTCCCATGGTTTTCCAAAACTATAGGCTACCACAGCACTACTGCATTCCTATATTACTATAGAACCTTTAAATCAAAACCTTAGTTTGAAAAAAAACATGATTTGATGGCAACATGACATGATGGTTTTACCACAGGGAATCCCAGGTTAACTGTCTTAAGGGTTTAGCCATTTTTAAAATGTAAACAATTTCAAAGAAGCTTTACATGCATCTGTTCAATGTTACAATCATTAGGGCCCAGTTTTTCAAAAAAAATAATCTGGAACAAATTGATCCGGATTTGGAAATCCCATGTTTTGCTATCCAGGTTCACCCGATCCATCTTACTTTTATGCCAGTTTTTTAAAGAAACATTGAATTGGATCACTGTGATCCAAATACCACTTTTCAGGATTACCGAATCCTGTTTACTAGAGCCTTAAATGGAACCAACAGTGTAGCCTATTGGCTGAGCAAAGAACAACAGGTAGGCAAAATACTGGTGGCCACATATAGCCATTGTTTGTTTTAACTGTAAGAAACAGAAACATTTTACATTCCTTATTTTGTTATAAAGTTAAATAACACAACAAAAACAATACTATCCAATAGTCAAAAATCATTTACAGAAAAGATACTAGCTCTTTCCATCTCTGCCTTTATGAGATGTATCAGTTGCAGTTGGGTAAGCAAGATTCGTTCTATACCCAGTTCAATTTGTACTTCTGCCCTTTCGGTTTCCCGTTTCAGAATGAACTCATAGCTGTCACCATCCTGGTTTGTAGCTGAGGAACGTTATATGATGTATATATCTACAGTAAACATTGATTTTCTGATCATTCACTTAAAAAAAGACCTCTCTGATTTTATTTGGTTTAAAATATAACAACTGAATCCACCCTTCTGATGGGATCAGGATAATCCTGTTTTTTGGATCAAATAGATCCCAAACCGAGTTTTGAAAAACCCAAAGAGCAGCTTTGAACCAGATCGAATGTAAAATCGGATTACATGATCTGATCTTAGTTCGGAATCCCTCTTTTGCTTTTGAAAAACCCATTTCCAAGATTTGATACAATCCGTGATCCGAAATCCCACTGGATTACTTTTGAAAAACTGGGCCCAGAAGTTAATCAGCCAGAGGGGCTATGACTCACTGAGAAACATCTTCTGGCAACAAATAAAGTTCATATCGCAATAGCTCTAAGATAATACAAGTCATGTATTTAAAGTCATGTTCTATTAAAAATAACATATTATTATAGGGTAAGTTTGCAGATTTCCAACCCACTTTGTACTGGTACAATGTCTATAATATATTTAAATTAACAATATGTGAATGATGCAAAACACATTATCCAGCAGAGTTTTGTGGACAAATAAATGGGAATATCTCAATACGAGTAACTCTAAAAAGAGTAAACATTGTCTGTTCACATATATTGCCAATATTGTAACAATACAAAGTGGGTTGAAAATCTGCAAATTTACGCAGTGATTACAATATATCATATTTGCCATCATCTGAAGTCTTCCTGAGTGTTGGTGTCATCGGAAGTCTTCACAAGTGATCCTGGATCCAAACTGGAGCTTCTATAATCTCTAGTTACTTTGTGATGTGCATCCCTCGGACGGAGAAGCAGGAAAGCAAAAGGAGAAGGATTAGCATAACTACTGTATTATTTCAAGCAGACGATGATCATGTGCAATTTTTATTTCATTACTGGAGAACAAGGTAACAAGATGTGTTATGTGAATGCTTGACTAAAAAGATGTGTTTTAATCTAGATTCAAACTGGGAGAGTCTAGGAGTAAAATGCTTTCCGTGTGATGGACTCCCAATAGTCCAGAGTTTTGTGACCTTACTCATCTTATTTATCATTCTAATACGCTGATTTCATGCAACACTGAATAATTGACTAATGATGCTGAACATTCACGCTAACATCACAGAGATAAATAACACATAAAAAACATCTCATTTAAATAGTGATAATATGTAACAATATTTCAGTTTATACTGTTTTTTTTGTCCAACTAAACTAAACTAAAATCATAACCTAATACATTTAAACAGTAGTGTTTATGTTTGTGGTTTTTCTTACTAGTCATATGGTTTACAGCGCTTTAGAGATGTTTTCTGACAGGAGGTCTGCTCCACCTCTGCTGCTCAGCCATCAGAGAGGAAGAATCTAGAAACATAACATGCAGTTTGTCACAGAGTCAAGAAAATGTAGTATGCAGTGCCAGATTCATTAAAAGAAAACAAACAAGAGTAAAGGCGAAACACTGAAAACAAAAGTATAGTATTCAGAAAATATACAAAAATACATTTGCTAAAATAACAGAATTTATGCTTTTTAGGTTTAAGCTATTTAGCCAGTATATTCCATCCTTTGACTGTAAAAATAAATAAAACATGTCTTGTAAGTTTGCCACTGCTGTACCAACAGAGGTCCAGCGCAGTAAGCTGCTGGTGGCGTGCCACCCAAAAAAAGCTGGCAGACCGAAAGCATTTTAACATTGGTCGGAATGCCGACATTGTCCCAGTGGTGGTCCTTCTGTGTCAAGCCGCTTAATCTGTGCCGCCCAGTTTGCCACTGCTGTACCAACAGAGGACCAGCGGCTGGCCACCCAAAAAAAGCTGGGAGACCGAAAGCATTTTTGCATTGATCGGCTTGTCGACAGTGTGCCGACGGTGGTCCGACGGTGGTGTAGTGTATTTGGGGGAAAACTATGAGTTTGATCACAGTAAAATACGGATAATTAATGATGATTAACTATACCTATTTTATACACTTTTATCGGATTCAGCAGACCTAATAATAACAACAAACTAGATTCACTCGTCCAGCGAGTGATCAGCAGATTGTATATCAAGTCTAAGAAATATTACTTTCCTGGCCTTGGAAACATAACACTCTTACTGTAGTACAGTACCGCTCCAGAAATTATAACGAAATCAAGCAGTTTAAGTGACGTTAATATGTGATAAAAAGACACAGCAACAATTCGATTGTAGATAACAAAATGCGGGTTTATTGACCACACAAAAGGGAAAACAAACGACTAACTAAGAAATAACAAACACTAACAAACAAACATGAAACGTAAAAGAAATAGACAAAGCAAAGAGTGGCAGTATTACAAACAGCTATTCACATCTGCATGAACCATCGAGGACAGTCTCCTTAGTTACAAGGGGCTACAGCTTAAACGCAGCTATTTAGGATATAGTTGAGATACTTGCATTGGTTCCCTGAGTGTGCTGGGACAAGTTCTTGTGCGCGTTGAAAGGGTTTTCAGAGTCCTGATGGTTTCAAAGCAAGCGGGTGAGTCCGTCTACTTCTTTCTTGGAGCCGGATTGGCGGACGAAGCAGGACGAACTTTGCCGAAGTAACTCGCCGAAAGGAAAAACTGTCTCCGAAGGGAGAGACAGGTCTCAGGAGGTGTTCTTGCACTGGAACGCGCGAACACACGGAAGAGCATCGATTGCTCCGTTCACGGATGTTTTAAGCCTGGGGGTTTCACGCCCCTTCAAGGTGGGCGATCCAATGCGATGAGATGATTTTAGGCGCGAAATCAAGTTTCTTTGTTTCGCTTATTAGCTCATTTGCATTAAGGATCACTTAGGAGTTTGGCGCTGTAAAACTCTTAGAATGACATAAAATGAGTATGGTATAAAACACATTACTGTGCTATACACCATCTTTTAAGGAATGAAGAGAGAAACATTTAGATATAAAACATGCCAGGATTATAAGTACATTGACCTGAAGTTTGTACAAGAATGAAAATGTAAGCAGAATATTCAATTCAATTCAAGTTTATTTATATAGCGCTTTTCACAATGTGCATTGTTCCAAAGCAGCTTTACAGAAGCAAAATAAGAAAACACAGAGGTAAAACACAGCACAGTGCATAGTGTTTATAGAACAAGCAAGATCATTCTAATAGATAATATCTAATAAATTAATAAATAGATAAATAGATGCAGTCTCCCGGTGAGCAAGCCAACACTGCCCTGCTGTGGCGAGGAACCAAAACTCCCTTATTGATTGATGGAGAAAAAAACCTCGGGAGAAACCAGGCTCAGCCGGGAGGGCCAGATCCCCTCTGACGTGTCATAGCTGCTCTCAGTGACCCCGACCAAGTCACCGAGCAACATCCCCGAGGAAGGGGGGGAGAGCCCACCGCCCGCGACCCAGGCAATCCCACTCGCCGAAACCATGCACGTCCAGCCCGGTCCCACTCCGCGATCGACACCAGAAAAACAGAGGAACAACCAGAGAAAATAGTAATGGCATATTGGAACATTATTCCTCTGCTGTCTGACATCGACCACAAAGCAAGACCATCCAGACCCACACAGCCCCAACAAATAGAATCCCCCCAACCACAACCAACGAGCCCCCCCCCCCCCCCCCCTACGAACATCAGCCCAGCAACCCCCAATCAGGGCCACTGAACTCAGCTATAACTTCAAACTGCTGACATGTGATGTAGTTAGCATTTAATACCAAGCATTGTAACTTTTAGCATTAATGTGACAAGTATTCCATCTTTGCTCTCGGTTGGGGATAGAATGGTCTTAGCTGGGATGGTCGCCTTTCTCTTGGGTGGAAATGGAGTTGCCTTAGATGGAGCTGGGATGGTCAGTCAGTCCGCAGCTGGCGTAGTCTCTAAGTCGGGATGGGCATATGATGTCCATCTGGGCCTGGCAGAGCTTTCCCTACCTCGAGATGGGCATCCCGAGGCGAAGGCAGAAAGAAAATAATTAGCGTAGCTGCTGTTCATTTACTATGCATTAGTGAAAGCTTGGGTGAAAAGATGTGTCTTTAATCTAGATTTAAATTGGGAGAGTGTGTCTGACCCTCGAATAGTATCGGGAAGGCTATTCCAGAGTTTAGGTGCTACGTATGAGAAAGCTCGACCCCCTTTTGTAGATTTAGTTATTCTAGGTGTTATCAAAAGTCCTGAGTTTTGCGATCTTAGAGAGCGTGATGGGTTGTATGTGTGATAGAAGCTCAGTTAAGTAAGTAGGGGCTAAACCCTTTAAGGCTTTATAAGCAATTAAAATAATTTTAAAATCAATACGATACCTAATGGGCAACCAGTGAAGAGATATAAAATTGGGGTAATATGATCGTATTTTCTTGACCTGGTTAGGACTCTGGCGGCTGCATTTTGGACTAACTGTAGTTGTTTATTGAAGATGCAGGACACACTAAGAAGAGCATTACAGTAGTCAAGTCTTGAGGTCACAAATGCATGAATAAGAGTTTCTGCGTCAGCAACACATAAAACATTTCGTAATTTGGCAACATTTCGAAGGTGGAAGAAGGCTGTTTTTGTGACATTTGAGATATGATTTTTAAATGACAGGTTGCTGTCTAATATAACGCCTAGGTCTTTAACTGTATTTGTCGGAGTAACAGTGCAGCCTTCGATTTGTAGGTTATAATCTGATATATTCTGTTTACGAGTCTTTGGTGCTATAAGTAATATTTCTGTTTTGTTAGAGTTTAAAAGAAGGAAATTACTAGTCATCCAATGTTTCATATCTTTGATGCACTCTGCCAGTTTGGATAGCTTGAAGGAATCATCTGGTCTTGAAGAGATATATAGCTGAGTATCATCTGCATAACAGTGGAAGCTAATTCCATGTTTTCTAATAATGTTGCCCAGGGGCAGCATGTATATGGAGAAAAGCAAGGGTCCTAAAACCGATCCCTGAGGTAATCCATAGTTTACTTGCGTTAGATTAGACGATTCCCCATTCAAATGGACATATTGATATCTGTCAGATAAGTAAGATCGGAACCATTTTAGTGCCTGTCCCTGAATACCGGTATAATTTTGTAAACGATCTAAAAGTATTTTATGGTACAGTATCGAACGCAGCACTAAGGTCAAGCAGGACTAGGAGTGAGATGTTACCTTATCAGATGCCATAAGTAGATCGTTTGTAATTTTAACGAGCGCAGTTTCGGTGCTATGATGCGGTCTAAAGCCAGACTGAAATTTTTCGTGCATGTCATTATTTTGTAGGAAAGAGCACAACTGAGTGGACACTACTTTTCTAGTATTTTAGACAAGTACGGGAGATTTGAAATCGGTCTATAGCTTCCAAGTTCACTGGGGTCTAAGTTTGTTTTTTGATAAGAGGCTTAATCACAGCCAGTTTAAAGGGTCCTGGGACATGGCCTAGATTAATTGACGAGTTGATAATGTTATAAATGGGCTCAATTGCAACAGGTAGTAACTCTTTTAGTAATTTAGTTGGAATGGGATCTAATAAGCATGTTGTCGGTTTGGATGTTGCAATAAGTTTAATTAAATCTTCCTGTTTTATAGGTGAAAAACACTCTAGCTTTTCTTTTTGGGTGATGGTTGGTACTAATTCATCAGACACACTTGGAGGTTGGATTTTAACTACGTCGTCTCGTATTTTTTCGATTTTTTCTGTAAAAAATGTCATGAATTCATTGCTACCAAGGTGTGGCGGAATAGCCAGGTCAGGAGAAGTCTGTTTGTTTGTTAGTTTAGCAATTGTACTAAATAAAAACCTTGGATTGTTTTTATTAGTTTCTATGAGGTTACGGAGGTGCTCGGTTTTTGAGGCTTTTAGTGCCTTTTTATAACAGTTTGCACTCTCTATCCACGCAATTTTAAAGACCTCTAAATGGGTTTGTTTCCATTTGCATTCCAGTTTACGCGTTTCTCTTTTTTAGGCCGCGAGTGGTGCTATTGTACCATGGTGCTTTGATCTTCTCGTTAATCTTTTTTGACTTCATAGGCGCGACCGCTTCTAATGTATTAGAGAAAATAGTTCCCATGTTGCTGGTCATGTCATCGAGCGATTCTGTATTAATTGGCAAAGTTATTAAGGGAGTCAGATCTGGCAGATTCTTAACGAAACTATCTTTAGTAGATGAGGTGATTGTTCTCTACCATGTCGATAACGAGCTATACGACTGATTTCTGCAGTGCACAGTGTACATGTTATAAGATGGTGATCAGTGACATCGTCGCTTTGAGGTATAATATCGATATTGGTACAACTACACACATGCTTTTGAGGTTATAGGTGAGGCCGAATAACATGGGGACAAAGATACAATGTGGAGATATAGGTTTATACCCAATTAAACCATTCTTTTGTGGTTAAGAAGAAAGAGAGAGACACTTTCAAGACTTGACTGACCATTTGCCCTCATTCCTGTTAACACATCTGGTGTCCATGTTAGGGAAAACACCCCATCCTGATCAAATGATGGATGCTTTAAAAGAGGGCAGTTGGCATCAGACGTGCTGGCGCCGGTGAGACCCCTACTGAGAGGTCATGGTGTTTTACGATGCCCCAAATGCTCACCTTTGGCCTGGCCAGATCCTACAGTGGTAAGCCGCTGAATCTGTGCCGCCCAAAAACCGCCGGTGGACCGCCAGGTCATTGTTTGCTGGGAAACCACCGTAGGCATCACGGAACATTTAGTGGTTTACTAACAGCAAATGCCCGAATGTCAAAAATCTCACGGGAAAGGGCCGAAAAATGCAATAAAAGTTCAACGTGGGTAATCTTTGGCTTTTCTCACAATGCTAATAACTTCTAAACAAAATGAGATATCTTCACCCTCTTTGACGTGTTGATCGATGGAAACATTCTGTGGACCCATAAAAAAGGGGCGTGGCTGTGCAACTTGATGGCCTTATAGCACCACCTATGATCCTATGACTGTTACAAAACCTTTTAATGAACATAATTATTGTAGTATATTGCCTGTTGTGGCTGTTAATGGTGTGATTGGTTGCTCTACGATGGCAAACGTTACTTAGATGTCTTAAACTACTCGAACCCGGAAAATGCTGCTTGAAGCTTTAATTATTATTCTTCTTCCCTAAAACTGATTGGTCAGCCCAAACCGTAAGGCTGACAGATCTGAGACTCGGTCAGATGGTAGTAGTCTTGCTCGGACCTTAGGGGGGCGCTACAGCCATGCCGAACGCGTTTGTTACGAAAAGTGTTTTATATCAGTGTAATCATTGGCTCAAACTTAAAAAAACGTGTATCTCAGATTTAATTTCCGGTATGCAATATTTTTCGCTAATTATCATTTTATGCGAAACCTACTTTTGCGAACTAGTCCTAGGTTTTTTGCCCGATCGGAACCAAAAAAAAAGCCAGAAGAGGAAGGAGCCAATTTCTCTAAAATGCTTATAACTTGTGAACTGATTCAGATATCTTCATGGGGTTTGGAATGTATGTGTTCAAGATCATTCCGGGGTCACGATAAAAAAAATGCGGCTTTCGTCCACTAAATTGCACTATAATTGGAATGAACTTGAAAATGGCTATAATCTTGTATGGTGTGTCTTTGTGCAATGTATCATGCCTATCAAAAAGGAAATTAGTGTATCTCAAAAAACATGGGCGCCTTCGGCCAATGAAGTTTGAGCACTCATTACACTGGGTAAGGGAGGTTGATCAAAACGACACTTACTGGGCTAAGCTCTGTAAGAAATGTGAACTCATTCGGCCACCAGGGGGCGAAATAACGATTTTGGAGTGAATAAACAATTGTTTATCACGTGACATTTGACATATACCCAAACTTTTTACATCATATTATAGCTCTCCTCATTCTGAACAACTTTGCCTCTGGAACCACTTCTGTCTGTCGAACGGTCAAAAACCTACTTTCGCGAACTAGTCCTAGGTTTTTCGCTGTATTGGAACCAAACCAACGTTGATGAATTCTGTGGAGTGTGCTTGTAAATAATTATGGAAAAAAAGTTGAAATTTCTATTCAACCCAGAGGAGAGGGGGCAGGGCTGGGCAGTATTTATGATACATGTATTTAAGATACATATAAAATACGTTTAGTATTTTGTAATTTGTATTTGATTGGGTTGATAAAAATGGCTTCATATTTTGTATCAAAATACTTAAGCGTTTGTATTTTTGTAGTTTCAAAATACTTTTGTAAGAAATCTACGTTATGACATCATAAAAATGTGGCCTCTGATTGGTGCGTACTCGAAAGTTTGCCCGGGCCTGGTTGTAAGAGGTCCAAAAATTTGATTCAGTGAGCGGCAGTTGTATGGAGGAAAATGTCTTGTTGATGTTAGAGGTCAGAGGAGAATGGGGAGTCTGGTTTGAGATGACAAAAATGTACTCAAATAAACACTTGTTACAACTTAAGTATGTAAAATGCCATCTCTGAATGCTCATCACGTCACAACACAATTATTGGCTCATTATATCTACGAATATGCTGTAGGTTTGGATATATATTAATTTATATGTGTCATGTTATATTTGTCTGTTGTTGTTTAAGTTCAAGTTCAAATTTATTTATATAGCACATTTAAAACAACCATAGTTGACCAAAGTGCTTCACAATGTCCAAAGGCAATCACACACAAGCAACACGAATACAATGATTAATAGTAATAATAATATATATATACATACATATACACTAATAAAAATAAAAACATCACAATGTCTCCACTCAGCCTGACATAAAAGCCAAAGAATACAGGTGTGTCTTAAGTAATGCCTTAAAAATTCCAACAGTCTGAGCAGTTCTTAAGTGTTCAGGTAGACAATTCCACAAGTTTGGTGCCACCAATGAAAAAGCACGGTCACGTTTATTTCTTAACCTGGTTCTCGGAACATCAAGAAGCATCTGATTACACAACCTAAGTGCTCTCAGGTACGTGTACATTCAAAAGCTCAGATAAATAGACAGGCGCTAGCCCATTTAAGATTTTAAAAACAAATAATAACATCTTAAAATAAATCCTGAAATGAACAGGAAGCCAATGTAGTGAAGCTAACACTGGGGGTAATGTGCTCATACTTTTTAGTCCCAGTCAAAAGTCGAGCTGCTGCATTTTGGACTAGCTGTAACCGTTGAAGAGATGACTGATCCACACCAACATATAAAGAGTTACAATAGTCTAGCCTTGATGTTATAAAAGCATGAATTACACATTCAAACTCCTTACGTGGAATGTAAGGCTTGACTTTAGCCAAGAGTCTCAATTGAAAGAAACTGGCTTTTACGACAGAGCTAATTTGTTTTTCAAACTTTAGAGCACTGTCGAAAATCACACCGAGATTCTTGGTAAAAGGACGAACATACAAGCCTAAATCACCCAGTGAATCTACACAAGCACTCAAGTCCCCAGGACGACCAAACACAACAATCTCAGTCATATTTTCATTAAGACAGAAAAAGTTCTGATCTGCCATATTTTTAAATCTCACAGGCAATTAAATAATGACTGAAAATAAGCTTTGTTCTCAGTTTTGACAGGCAAATAAATTTGAACATCATCCGCGTAACAATGGAAGGATATTGTGCTTTCTAAAAATATACCCCAAGGGCAGCATATACAAGGAAAACAGCATAGGGCCCAATATTGACCCTTGGGAAACGCCATAAAAAAGAGGGGCAGCAGATGACGAGAAATCACCAAGGTGAACAGAGAAACTTCTGTCTGTCAATACGACTGGAACCATTTGAGTGCTATGCTCTTTATGCAATCACACTGCTCACGTCTAGACAAGATAATAGAGTGGTTAACCGTATCGATAGGCACAGTCAAATCTAAAAGAAATAAAACAGCAGAGTTACCAGAGTCCACAGTTAAAAGAAGATCATTCGAAACTTTGAAAAGGGCAGTTTCTGTGAAAGGGCTTAAAACCAGACTGAAATTTTTCATAAATACTAAATTTATCTTAAAAATGATTGAAGTTGATTAAAAACAACTCTCTCCAAGACTTTCGATAGAAATAGGAGCTTAGATATAGGTCTAAAATTAGACAAAAGTTTTTCTTTTTCAGAAGTGTTTGCACAATGGCATGTTTAAAAGCAGCTGGTACACACCGTGAGCTAAGAGATGTATTAATCAAAAATACAACGCATGCCCCAATAGTGTCAAAGACATCTTTAACCAAACGTGCAGGAATACTGTCAAGGGGGCAGCTTGCAGGATGTTGCTGTTTAACTATATCGTAAAGATAAGAGAATGTAATGGGCTCAAACTGCTGAAAGACAGCTGAGCAACAGGAGAAACCAGAAGAATCACTAATAACCGTGATGGGTGGAAAACTAAGACCAGCAATTTTGTCCACAAAATAATTCAGAAAGTTTTCACATAATAATGAAGATGCCACAACACAATCTGAATCACGAGGGTTAACTAAAGACTTAAAAATATTTAAAAAAGCACAGGCAGCCGCTGGCTATTACTTTCTACAAGGTCAGCGAAAAACTTAGTTTTAGCAGATTTAACTGCTCTCTGGTATTTACAAAATGTATACTGCATCATTTCGAACAAAATAGTTAATTTATCCTTTTTCCACTTTCTCTCAGCTACTCTGCAGGCACGTCTGAGAGAGCGGTTGGTATCATTCAACCAGGGTTCTGACAAAACTTTTGAACGATTTTTCCTCAGTGGAGCAACAGAGTCCAAAATCTCAGTACAAATACAGTCAAATAAAACCATGAATTCTTCTAAACCAAAATCACAGTCATCAAGATTGTCCAAAAATAAAACTTTAAAAGTACTTGAAAACTGTGCCGCAGTGGAGGGATTAATAGCCCGCACACTGCACGAAGAAGCACGGGTAGAAAACCCAGGATTGGGAACAACCACAGTAAATGAAACAGGCAGGTGAATTGAAATACATATGTCACATATTTCACTGAGAGTAATACATAAACCATACGACAATACAAGGTCCAAGGTATGTCCTTTCTCGTGGGTCGGGCCAGTGACTGACTGCGTGAGATTAAACGACTCAATAAAACTGAGAAAATCTATAACCAGAGGTTTAGATTCACAGCACACATGTATGTTAAAATCACCAATAATTAAAAAACTGTCATATTTTAAAACAATCCCCGCCACAAAGTCTGCAAAATCCTGAATAAAATTATTATTATATTTTGAAGGTCGATATACCACCGAACATAACACAGTCGTGGGAAAGTTAGTTTCAAAAAGTTGTAACTCAAAACTGTTGAAGGCGTCCACCGCTATCTCCCGACAGTAGAAAATCGATTTAAAAACTGAAACTAGTCCTCCACCCTTACCAGTAGTCCGGGGGGAGCTAAAGAAATCACAGCAGGGAGGAAGAAGTTCAGAGAAAGAAATTGACTCACCAGCATAAAGCCAGGTTTCTGTCAAAAACATGAAATCCAGCTCACGTGAAGTTAAAAAAATCAATCAGCAAAAAGGTCTTGTTAGCTAGCGATTTAGCATTAATCAAAGCCAAACGAAGAGTCGAATCCTCACTGGCCGACGGCACCGCACGGTTCAGCATGCGAAGGTTCGAAGAATCTACACCACTTCTGCGGGCGCAAGCCCGCGCAGGAGGAGAAGGCACAATCGACAGGTCGGCCTCAGAAGTCGCCGTCGGAAAGATAGGACAGAGCCCCCTGCCTCTCACCTCCAGCAAAAGCCGGGCAACAGGAACACAGCCTCCATCGTGAGGACACATCACGCTCACACACAAGGACACCAGATAAGCCTTGAATCTAACCAGGACGCCTCCGCGCTTCCCCCGTCGTCTCCAGCACTTCTTGCGAGGAATAACGCATGGCAATCGGTGTAAAATCACCGTTATATCTGCCAGGAAAGGTGGAGGGTCTGTAGTCTGTTGGTTTTCCAACACATGTCTTCCAGACAGTGTATCATTTAAGTGTATCATGAAAACTAGTTTTTGGCGATCATAAACAAGCAAGGCAGAGACATCACGACAGCATATACAGATGAACAAAGCAATAGCTAATAACAAACTAAGCAGACAACAAGGAGCCTGACGGCATGCCATAGATACTGGCGCCATCTTCTCCTGGTTGTGAGGTATAGAATGAAATGAGACCCAAAGTTTATAATTTACAGATGACATTAACATGACCATTACAGTAAATTGCTGTGTAAGCATTTTTGTCTATGAATCTGTCTCATCTGGTAATCTAAACAGGGTGTAAACTGAACATTGAACATTTTATATTAAATAAAATATAAAGTGTTCAAAGGATAACAAAAACATGCTTTATTTGATCATTTTGTAATTCATGTTCATTCTTATGTGTACTATCCATTTGAGGTCGTTCTAGATTTTTTTATTCAATTTTTATTCAGCACAACACAAAAGGGGGCACGGTGGCTTAGTGGTTAGCACGTTCGCCTCACACCTCCAGGGTTGGGGGTTCGATTCCCGCTTCCGACTTGTGTGTGTGGAGTTTGCATGTTCTCCCCGTGCCTCGGGGGTTTCCTCCGGGTACTCCGGTTTCCTCCCCTGGTCCAAAGACATGCATGGTAGGTTGATTGGCATCTCTGGAAAAATTGTCCGTAGGGTGTGAGTGCGTGAGTGAGTGAATGAGTGAGTGTGTGTGCCCTGCGATGGGTTGGCACTCCATCCAGGGTGTATCCTGCCTTGATGCCCGATGACTCCTGAGATAGGCGCAGGCTCCCCGTGACCCGAGGTAGTTCGGACAAGCGGTAGAAAATGGATGGATGGACAACACAAAAGAGGCTATTTCGAAGAATGTGCATAGTATCAACACAAAACCAATGCAAATCAATAGGTGCGAATGCTTTTGGTGACCAAGATTCTTCAAAATATCTTCTTTTGGGTTCTCAAGAAGACAGAAAGCCATGCAGGTTGGTAATGTCAAGAGGGTTAGTAAATGATTAACTATCCATTTGATGTGGTCCTAGTTTGTTTTTGTTTTTTTAGTTCTGCAGGACACAATAGATGCTATTTTGAAGAATGTGCATTGTATTAACCAAAAAGACCTATATATCTGCAATAGAATATCATAGAGACACAGGAGTTGGTTCGTTTTACTCATGGCATAGTTTATTATCAATTGGCAGGTGCCATTCCACACCCATAGCAACCAAACAGATTAGCTTTGCAACCGTTTGGCCAGATCTATATCTGTGCAGTAGAACATCGTAGATGCACGGGGTTTGGTTTGTTTTCCTCGTGGCTTGGTGAATTATCAATTGACAGGTGCCAAGTCACGCCCACAGCAACATACATAGATAATTATATATCTAGAATAAAGGGGAGAGGGACACGAATGATCTTTTCAGCTGTGTTCACTGTCCACTGTAAGGTCTTGCAGTCGGCTGCACTGCAATGATTATTATATGTGCGTAGGCATGTCAGCATAAGTTGTCTGTATTAAGTATTAGTGATTAACCATGGCATTTTTTGCATTTGGAGTACTGATATACATTGTGGATGTGTGAGGGTGGATTTCCTAAACCTGGTTGACGACGGCAAGGCCTCTTAGATGCCTTAAACTGCTCGAACCCGATGATTGCTGCTTGCAGCTATATTTATTATTATACTTTTGCCCTAAAACTGATCGGGCAGGCTAAACCGTAAGGCCCAGAGACTTGAGGCTTGATCGGAAGGTTGTACTACGGCAGGCTGGTCAGATACAAGGACTCTTTTGAATCAGCCAATAGGGGGCACTACAGCGATGCAAAATGCATTTGCGCTCGTAACTCCTAAACCGTTTGTTGCACACCCAAGTGTTTGGTGTCCTTGGAATCCTTGGCTCAATTAAAAAAACATATATCTCCAATTTCATTTCCGTCATTTTTCTGGTAATTTGCATTTTATGGGAAACCTACTTTTGTGAACTAGTCCTAGGTTTTTCGCCCGATCGGAAACAAACCAACGCAGATGAATTCTGTGGAGTGTGAATATCAATAATTATTGAAAAAAAGTTGAAATTTCAAATTATGGTCGCAAGTGGCGCAAAAAGTTTGAAATGGGCGGTGCGTATTAAACTAAATTGCCATAACTGTAGAACGGTTTGAGATATTTTCATGGGGCTCGTAACATATTTGTAGAACATTGCTCCGAATTCATGTAAAAAAAACGTGGCGTTTGGACACTAAATGGCGCTATAACAGTAAGATTGGTATAATTGGCCATAACTACGCAGTAGTTAGTTCATTTGCAGGCTTATAACTTTGTCTGCAGTTGAAAGAGAGAAGATAAATATATTCAGAGAAAGACAGATAGATGATTGTAGTGGAGTAGGCGGGGCGAGACCGTGGTTCGAGACCGGTGAGTAATTGTGAATAAGCGCCAGCTGTGCGCACACCGGGCTCGAATCACGTAGGAGATTGGGAGAATATAAAAGGAACGAGCGACCGGACCGTCACTGAGAGAGGACCGGGCCCGAACATGTTTGTATTTATATTTATGTTTGTGTTGCCGGCAGTCGTCCGTGAGGGGCTGCCGGCTGTTTATTTACTTTGTTATGATTTGATTAAATGTTTAAATGTTTGCCGGTTCCTGCCTCCTTCCTTCCCTTTTATTGAGATTTGTTACAATGATAAATAGATTCAGACACAGGCAGAGAGATGACAAATAGATTCAGACACAGACATAATAGGAATAAACCTTTTAAAATGTTACAGGAGTTTCCATGAGAAAAAACAAAACGGGAGACTCCCGACCAAAACGAGTGTTGGCAGGTATGGATATGACCCAGCACCCGAAATAATATCAAAACACTTCAACACAGCCTCCATTATTCACAAACAGTGGATGAAACCTTGAAAAAGGATATACTGTTTGATCCCGCCAAATCACAGAGATGCAGATTCGCACGGGACTAATATTATCACAGGACCTCAGTGTTCGTTAAAACATGGCCGATTCGCACGGGATTAAGATCACAGACAACCTCTGAAATTATTACAAATGACTAGAGGTCCCCAGGTAATACGTAATTCTAACTCAGCTATTGTAAAGCTTTTTCCAGGTTCTGTTACACAGGACATTGATACAACTGTGCTGAATGGACACTTATCTTTAAAAGAACTGAAATGGATCAAAGTTTTATTTTAATAAATTGATGCAAGCACCGAGATGCAAGTAGATGTGCTTTACTCCTGTCTCTCTCCCCGTCGTTTATTAATGCTGGAAACCCGAGCTATGGAATTTCTTGCGATGCCTATCAGTGATTTCCGGGTAGAGTCACGTGACGAGAGTTTCACAGTCGGATAATTTTCATATAGACAGGATCGTAGTTCTCCTACCAAGACCAATATCTGATAAATTATTTTTGTCGTTTAAAAATTCTAACATGAGTGGGGTGGCCAGTGGTGTGGGCATAATTATGTCATCCCTGGCCACCCCCCTCTGTCCGCCACTGGGGGGTCTACAAGACACTTGTGCCCAGGGGCCCCTGAATTCTTAATCCGGGCCTGGTAGGAACGCACAGCATCACCACACAAAGAGAGTGGACTTTAGATATATCAACTTAGAACCTCAGAAAGGAGGTTTAGTGAAAACTCTGAGTATATTAACCCTGAAATAAGGGAAACTCTGGGTTTTCCGTTTCAGAATGTCAAACCCAAGAAAGCGGGGTAACTCACGCGGGGTAACTCCCCCTTATTCAAGTCCAAGAGGTAACTTATACTCAGAGTCAGTTACCGTAGTAACTTACTCTGTGAACCTAACCTGGTCGGGAGTAGGTTTTATTTGGTAAACCCAGAGTTTATTTCGATCTCCTACCCCTTTTGAGCCATGCCTCGCCAAAAAGAGCTTTCAGAGGATCTACGATCAAGAACTGTTAATTAACATAAGGCATGCAATGGTTACAAAGTTATTTCAAATACTTTACAAATTCACCAGTCTACAGTTAAGCAAACATCTACAAATGGAGACACTTTGGGACTGTTGCTACAAGAAGTGGGCGCCCAGTCAAAATGACAGCAAGAGCACAACGAAGACTCATCAATGAGGTAAAGAAACAACCCCGAATGACAGCCAAAGATTTGAAGGCATCATTGGAACTTGCTAACATCTCTGTTCATAAGTCTACAATACATAAAACACTGAACAAGCAGGGTATCCACGGCAGGACACCACGAACGAAGCCACTGCTTACTAAAAAGAAAATTGCTGCATGCCTGAAGTTTGCAAAAGAGCACATTGACACTACACATCGGTATTGGCCAAATGTTTTGTGGACTGATGAAACTTAGAATACTATTTGGAAAAAACACACAGCACTACATCTGGCGTAGACAGGGCACGGCATATCATCTTGAAAACATCATCCCAACTGTAAAGAATGGTGGAGGAAACATCAAGATTGGGGGGGGGTCAACCAGTTATTAATTCTAAGTGTTCACTTACTTTTTCCACTTTTCAATAAAGACATGAAAGATCACACACATACACACTCACAGTGAAAAGCACACATTTAAGATAAAGGAGAGAGAAACACAGGTCAAATATTAAAGGACTATAAATTCCTATATGCAATATTAATTATGTAAAACTTCTGAATTATAAAGCAGCCCCCCGGCCAGCCAAAATAATGCAAAACAGTATGCAAACGGTGGCGAGGAACCCAAAACTCCAATTAATAAGGTAAATTATAAATGTAAGATTATAATTAACAATCTATATTAGAATTTTAAATTTTGTCGTGAAATCGTGTCACTCTTGTCAGGTGACCGTTTCCCATTCTCCGCTCTACCATCAGGTCTGGTCATGAACTGCATCCTGCGGTAACCTTGGAACAATGAGACAAGACTGGCTGAGAGTAGGGTACTGTTCTGTACTCTTTTGAACGAGTACATCAGTTGTTGTTGGAATGTGTTCATGGTTCCGGTTGATCTAAATAATGCAGCCTAAACCCTCTGAGGATTTATATTATTGAAGTGTATGCGAGATTAAAAAGATGCGTCTTTAGTCTAGATTTAAACTGACAGAGTGTGTCTGTCACGAACTGCCCTGAGGCTTGACAGGTGCGGATCTAAATGCAGCTTTATTAAAGTAGATCAGGTACAAACAGGAAATGAGTTCAGGGCAGGCAGCAAACAGGCATAAACGAGGTCACAGGCAATGGTTGAGGCAGGCAGCGAAGGTTCACAAAAGATCGCAGCCGGTCCAAAACACAGGGTAATCCAAAAGTAGAGAATGCTCAGAAATGCAGTAGACACTAAAACAAGACTTCGCAATGACAGAGAGAATGAACCAGGCTTATATAGACTGGTTATTGCAAACAGGTGAGAATGATCAGTGTTCAATGAGTCCGTTAATGGGTTATGGGAAATGTAGTGTGCAATGACAGTCCGTGTGATGAGGGAAGTCCCTCTAGTGGATTTGAGAGGGCACTTCATCTGGTGACTGTGTCTGCAGGGAAGAATATTCCAAAGTTTAGGCGCTAGATAAGAAAAGGATCTACCACCTGCACATGATTTTTGAAATTATAGGTATTACCAACTGACAGGATGCCTGAGAGCGTAATGCACGTGGAGGACTGTAATACAATAGAAGTTCGCTCAAATACTGCGTAGCTAAACCATGTAGGGCTTTATAGGAAATAAGCAAGATCTTAAAGTTAATGCGATGCTTTATAGGTAACCAGTGCAGGGTTGACAGAACCGGGCTAATGTGCTCATATTTTTTTGTACGTGTAAGAACTCGAGCTGCCGCATTTTGAACCAGTTGGAGTTTTTGTAATAGGCCTGCAGGGCAACCACCTAAAAGTGCATTACAATAATCTAGTCTTGATGTCATGAATTCATTTCTCTGCATCTGACAGTGACAGCATATGACGTAGTTTAGATATATTCTTAAAATGGAAAAATGCAATTTTACAGGTGTTGGCGACATGGCTCTCAAATGACAGATAACTATCGAATAAAACGCCAAGATTCTTAGCTGACAACGAGGGTTTTATGGAGCATCCGTTGTTACGTATGGTCCAATAAGTAATACTTCTGTTTTGTCAGAGTTCAGTAATAAAACATTGTTACTCATCCAGTCTTTAAATCGACCATGCATTCCATTATTCGATAGAACTGCTGTGTTTCATGAGGCTTCGAGGAAATATAAAGTTGAATATCATCAGCATAACAGTGAAAGCTAATTCTGTGTCGCTTTATTATATCTCCTAGAGGATATTATTGTTTATTATATCATTACAGTAGTTATATTACAGTAGTTATATCATTTTTGTTGACCACCATTTTTGTTAACCATCTTCTGAGACTTTTGTGTCTTCTCTGTTCTGAATAAAATTTACAGTTTCACTTCAAAAACAAATTCAAAGTGTCTTGGTGCATTTCTGTGGCAGAGGCTGAGGTGGCCTCTCTCATCATTATTCTTTCATTTGTTCATTATTTACTTTTTTTTATTGTTTATATGTTATACCTCTCTCAACCCTAGACTGGGGGAGGATCGTAAAATTTCTCGAAGCCTAGGTTCTGTTCAGAGAAACATGCGGAGTAGAAGTTGTAGGAGTAATACAATCATGCAACAAACTTGACACGGATTCGCAAGCATGGGAACGGGACGTTTCCAGTGTTGTTTGCCGCTCTCACAGCTGTGCCTGTTTCTCTAGTAGATTCTGGACAACTTCTCCACAGCCTTCAGTTCCGATTTTACCGATTGCACCGAATGTGTTCTCATCTGTACTCAGACTTACACACATGTCTGAAATATTAGCCATTATAAATGTAGTAGGTGAGAACAATAAGCAGGTCAGCACTCAACAAGTAAGGGGTAGTAATGCTAACAGGCTGAAGGCTAGATTTGAATGTTTGGATAAAATGTTTTTGTCAATGCGCTTTAGGATGATTTCGACATGAGGAAAAGTTTTACCGCTGCAACAAAGATGTGAAACATAAATCTTACGATTTTACAAGATTAAACAGTATATTAACAATAAGACTGAGGGAGCTCCGATTAAAACCACGCACCCGCAGCAAACAGGAAGTGACGTCTAATAAACAGGAAGAGTCTTTTCTGTGACACTTTATTATCATTTATGAAAATTTAAATATGGTGTACATTTTTATGATATGTAGTAAGGTCGCTCTGTGTACTGGTGCTATGGTAGCATTGTGATGCTAAAGCTTCAAAATACCTGTGATGCCTCTCTATTTTGTAAACGGTAGTATCTATGTACCGTAAGTAATGTTGCATTTGCCCATCAATGTTAATATAAACACTTACATCTGCCTTTTTGCGGTGTTTCTCTCCTAAATGAATCCGTGTTTTGAAAAATTTGGATGATTCAGTGAGTCATTCATCAAGACGCTTGTTTAGTTTACATGGACATGTATACTTATATATCAGACCAGCTGTTTTTGAAAGTCCCGAAATCTCGTTAAAAAAATCAATGGGTGACAGGTCTTTTTCAGTCTATGCTCCTGAACTCTGGAATACATTACCAGTAACCATCCGAGCTTTTGTTATATAAGAGGTAATTGTTAGGGATGAGCGAGTACAGCATTATCTGTATCTGTTAACCATATGAATTATCTGTATCTGTATCTGTACTCGGACTGGGCGGGGCATAACCCGGAAGTGGGCGGGATTTAACCTGGAAGTGGGTCGGGTTGTCTTGAGATGGGCGGGGCTTTAACCGGTATGTTATTTTAAGCATGCAATTGATATGGGTTGATCAGAAATTGTTATATTTATTGCTGATTAGAAAACTATTTACACGACAGCATCAGCATTGAGCTTCAGATCCATGGTTTTAATCACGATAACAAACGAACTATATACAGAACAAGTTTTGCAACAATGAATACAACACATGCGGTTGCAATTATGAAGTAAAATGTAATGAACAAAAGTTTCATCTCAATATAACTTTCTTTTTTTAACTTTGAATTTTTTTATGATCAGTGTGATTTTTTTTTTGTGGTTCTTTTTTTTTTTCACACCAGTGTGTGTGTGTAGCTAATTAATTCAGTTTTATACCACTACTTCCTTAAAAAACTGGTTAGAGCCAGCTGACGGTTTAAAAAAGAAAAAAAAACTCTGACAGGCAGAGACGCAACGTGAGTCGCATTCTACCAAGCACCACGTCTGAACAAACCCCACGTTTATCAAAACTCTACTGGTTAAAAAGTAAGTACTACAAACCGAAGTAAAAAACAAACCTGAAGCTGAAGAAACCCTAAACGTTAACGGAAAAGACCCGCGAACCTGAGTGACTGAGGGAGAGACAGAGCTGTTCTCTTGTGTTCAGACCAAACGCGAATGGCGCGTCAAGCGCGAGTGATTTACATGTTAAGTCAATGCAAAGACGCGATAGACCTACTTGCGGCGCGAATCGCGCGAATGACGCGAATCGCACGCGCGAATGAAGCGAGTAAACTCAAAATGTTTAAGCGTCCAACTACACGCGAATAGCGCGATTCATTCGCGTTTGGTGTTCTGTGTGTGAGTGAGCAGAGCGGGACACACACAGTCAGCAACACAATACATCTGTATTTGTGTAGGGGAGGGGCGCTGTGACTAGCCTATCACAGAACGCAGACACAGTCAGCGAGTCACCCAATGAGGATTTTTATTCAATCCGAGCACAGATATTGACTCGTATTACTCGTATGATACTCGTACTCGGCAAAAGTGCGTTATCCGTAACGGATACTCGTTTCAGCCGAGTATCCGGCTCATCTCTAGTAATTGTATTCACTCGGAATATCATGTAAGTGTCAGAACTGAAAACACACTTGTTACTGAGATTACATCTGTTATTGACACCAGGACCAGCGAACGGCAGGTACTAGAATGCACCTGGTTGAACACCGCCGCCACAGGAGATTATCAATGACTACTTCTCTTACCCCGCCCACTGGTTCGCGCATGAGAGTACTGAAGTAACACAAGTGGCGCGGAACCAGATAGAGTGAGCAAGCGATAAACATGCCGTTAAAGATCACAAAATATTGTGGAGTCAGTGCCTGGTTGTGGAAGAAAAAAGTCGCTGCCTATCCTTCCTTCGCATTCTGACATTAGTAATGCGTGGTTTAAGATTCTTTTTAAAGACGTTCCAGCTCACGTGGGTAAAACATTACAGCGGAATCCTTTGTGAACAAGGAAGAGGTCAACGATGGATTTGAGGAGAGACTAAAATTAAAAAGCAGTGCTGTGAGGTCAATATTGGATACGATAGGAATAGCGCAGCAATCTCAACTAGCAATCTTATCTTTAAGATAAAGGAGAGAGAAACACAGGTAAAATATTAAACAGACTATAAATTCCTACAGTGGGGCAAAAAAGTATTTAGTCAGCCACCAATTGTGCAAGTTCTCCCACTTAAAAAGATGAGAGAGGCCAGTAATTTTCATCAGAGGTATACCTCAACTATGAGAGACTATCCAGAAAATTACATTGTACACGTCTGGTCCAGGACGACTGATCCATGTAAAGGAAAGAATGAATGGGGCCATGTATCGTGAGATTTTGAGTGAAAACCTCCTTCCATCAGCACAGGCATTGAAGATGAAACGTTGCTGGGTATTTCAGCATGACAATGATCCCAAACACACTGCCCGGGCAACGAAGGAGTGGATTCGTAAGAAGCATTTCAAGGTCCTGGAGTGGCCTAGCCAGTCTCCAGATCTCAACCCCATAGAAAATCTTTGGAGGGAGTTGAAAGTCCGTGTTGCCCAGCGACAGCCCCAAAACATCACTGCTCTAGAGGAGATCTGCATGGAGGAATGGGCCAAAATACCAGCAACAGTGTGTGAAAACCTTGTGAAGACTTACAGAAAACGTTTGACCTCTGTCATTGCCAACAAAGGGTAAATCCGTGGACACAGAGAATGCTTGTAGGTCCCCTACCCTCTTTATGTAGGCGAGCGCCACCAGGAGAGCCGTCTTCATCGTGAGAGGAGAAAGAGCCCCTGGAGGCCCGCCAGGACCACATCAAGGTCCCAAGAGAGTACGGAGCGCGAACAAGGCGGATTCCGCCTTCTCGCGCGCCTTAGGAACCTAATGATCAGGTTGTGCTGTCCCAGTGACTTACCAGCTACTGGTTTGTGATGAGCGGCAATGGCGGCTACATAATAGTGTGGAAGGGGAGAGATTACTCTCCAGCCTCTCTTGCAGGATGGACAGCATGTTCCGGATCGAGCAGCTCCGTGGGTCTTCTCCTCGAGAAGAGCATCAGGATGAGAAGAGGCGCCACTTAAAGGCGTACAGCCGCCTGGTGGCAGGAGCCCTAGCCTGGATAATGGTCTCAACCACCGCAGGGGGTAGGCCACTCAGGATCTCCTCATCCTGTCCAGGAGCCAGACATGGAGGTTCCAGAGGACTGGTCTCGGATGATACAACGTGCCTTTCCCCTGCAAAAGAAGATCTTTCATCAGGGGAATCAGCCAGGGGGGAGTCGTCATCAGCAGCATTAGTTCCGAGAACCAACTCCGGTTGGGCCAGTACGGCGCAACTAGTAGCACTTGATGCTCCTCTTCCCTGACCTTGCACAATGAATTACGGGCTGTAGAACACACTGACCATCTCGGCTGAAGGTGTTTGTATTTAGCCTTGTTTTGCAAGCACTGTCGAGCTTGTGCAGAGGCAGCAGCTTTTGCCAGAGGGGAACTGGAATCCTCTGGTTGGGCCTGGGTTCTCCTGTTTTTTTTTTCTCGATTGGAGTTTTGGGTTCCTCGCCACCATTTGCATTCTGTTTTGCACTATTTGCCTGGCGGGGGGCTGCTTTAGAATTAGAATTTTAAAGTTTTACATAAATAATATCTCCATTTTTGCCCCACTGTATATGGAGAAAAGGGTCCTTAAACCGATCCCTGAGGTAATCCATAATTTACTTGCATTAGATTTGACGATTCCCCATTTAAATGGACAAGTTGATATCTGTCTGATAAGTAAGATCTGAACCATTGTAGTGCCTGTCCCTGAATACCGGTATAGTTGTGTAAACAATCTAAAAGTATTTTATGGTCTACAGTATCGAACGATTAAAAGATAAAAAAATTCACTTGGGGAAAGTCCAGGCATGTGGTGGCCGTCCAGGCGCAAGCCAGATCAAAAGCCACAATAGCCACCGCGGTAGAGTCTGGGGAAGCCACAAAGGCGGACCGGGGAGAGCCATGGCCTACATGCCATCTTGAGGAATGGCAGCCAGGCTTTGTGGAGAGCTTGGTGGTGGAGGAGTGAGTCGTGGTCTCAGGGTGTGTCGCGCGAACCCCCCGCTAACGACCGGTTCCGGACGACCATCGCTCAAGTCCCTATCATCCACCCCGACGCAGAATTCGGAGCCAAACCTTGGAGGACTTGATTTACGAAGTCCTCCAGCGGATACTCATCTGCATCGGGAAGCATGATGAGGACGAGTAGATCATCGTCCAGACAAAATAGTGAGAATGGCCTCGGGAGAGAAGGTATGGCTGTCCATTTTGAGGTCAGGTATTCAGTAACAGTTCATGCTGAATAATCCGATGCGCAAAACAAGGAGTAATCCAAACAGGTATTTAAAAACAAATAACACAGAAAACATGGGAACACAATTGCATGTAAATCTTTTACAATACCGGACAACGATGGGGCAAACAGAATGAGTATGAAAGTCCACTGGTGAAGAGGCTGATGACTAGCAGGTATGGGAATTCACTGACAAGACACAGGTGCGGGAGCGTGGGAAATTAAGTCCTTGGGGAAAATATGTGGAGAAACAGAATGGAACCGTGACAATAATTCCGATTTAGCTAAATGGCGCAGTGACACAGACTGTGAAATGGTTCCCGTCATAGATATATATAGTTCCCATAGTGATATATATGGCATGATTCGAGAACCAGAATAATTGTAAATACGGCGCACAATGGATATAAATTAAATTGAGAGCTGTTTGCAATGCCAAATGTTTAACTCGTATAGTAATATTACAATTATTTATTTTTAGAACTGTATATTACACATTTGATTTCACATTAGTATGTAAATGTAAAACCAGTGATTTGCACAAAGGGTAGGTGCAGAAAAGTATTAGTGGTGGTGTTTTTTCTTTTTTAAATATAAAAGAGTTTATTTATTGCATTTAAAAGTCATAAATTCAGTATTGAGCAGAATCAAGTTTAGCCTTTTGGTTCAGCCCTCCACTACAGTCCCATTTCTCATGTGGCCCCTTGGGATTAATTGCACACCCCTAAATTAGAGGAATATTTGAAAAAAACGTCAAGAATAAAAATTATGTATACTGTAAATTATTATAATAATGTTTTATGTCTTGTGACAGTGTGCAAATGTTTTGCCTTTTTTTCATTATGAAAGTGTTTATAAAACAGGGTAGAAGGAATTGAATGTACATACATTACAGTAGTTATCAAATTTCAGTTAGGAAAAAATAAAAAAAGATCAAATTTAATAATAATATGCCGCCCTTAACAAGGATTCAAAAATTTGAGATGGCCCATGGGGTAAAAATTCTGCCCACCCCTGGTTTAAGGCAATGGTTCCCTCAAAGAGTTTGTGTTAACAAAATAGTAGTGAAGCTGGATGTGATTAAAAAAGCATAAAAGAGGCAATAATAAAGGTTTTTGATCACACTCAGTTGGGTGAAGGCTGGCAGCTCATTTCACCAGGAAGAAAAAGTGACCCAAGTCTTCATTGGTGTAACTATGAGGGCATGTTATTATTGTACTGTAGGCCAGTTATTCCTTTTATTTACAGTCTAGTATGTTTAACATGTAAGAAACAAGAGAGGTCAAAAAAGTTTATCTCCCTAATGAAACTGTTGCATAAAGGCAAGTGGTTGAAGGTACCTTGACCCCAGAGTTAGATGTGCTAATATAGCCAGAAAAACACGCAAGCTGGTATAGACAGCATATGATACTGCAGGTGCAGAAATGGAGCCTGGATCAGTTGTCAGTGCTCTGCGGAGCCAGAGGGTTTTGTATGGAAATGAAATTAAACCGGCATGCATCATTATTAAAGAAGGAAAGATTCATAGCATACTTCCTGATTCAGCAGCTTCAATGAACACAACTGGAGAGGTAAGAGAAAACTTTGAGAATGAGACATACACCTCCTGCTGGAGACAACAGGTACTGCATAATGTGGGGAGAAACCAGACATAAGCAATATTCTTTCGATTAATAAAACTTTAATGTAGTTAAATAAATATAAAAATAAAAGTTGTTCTAAAAACTTTTCTTGACAGGTTCATTGTACAACTTACCTTATATGGCGTGACCTGTCATTATTTATATATTAAAAAACTGTATTGCCTTTTGGGGCAATAACGGTGGAAATGTTATATGATAAATGTTTATGAAGAAGCTAAATTTATGGAAACTGATTAAAAGTGTGACAACTACAGAAGCTCTGATCTTCCCTATATTAAAACGAAATTCAGAATCTTCAAAAAAAATCTATAATATAAGCTTCAGTCAGGTGTTAGTCTAGTCCGTATTACAAATTATTGTGAATATGATACTAATGATTTTTGAGTAGAAATAAAGTTGCTTTTTGGTTATTCCTTGGGATATGCAATATTTTGAGTCATGTTATCTTTTCAGGTTAACCTTTACTGAGTTTTTTTTTGGAATTGTATTCCAAAATGTTCTCATGCATGCACTGACAGAACAGTATCTGTATAATAGGTATTGGATATGGGGAACAGTCTGGTTATGCCAGGTTTAGTGGACTGTCATGTTCATGTTAATGAGCCTGGTCGCACCAGCTGGGAAGGGTACTGGAGCGCCACACAAGCAGCAGCTGCTGGGGGGGTGACCACTATTGTAGACATGCCTCTGTAAGTAAACTTAATATATTTTATAGCTGATATCGTGTCTGTGATAATAAGAAACATTTTGTTTAATCTGAAAACATTTTTGTTGGAATCATATAAAACTGATATATTTATTATATTTCACTTTACTTAGAAACAGCATCCCACCAACTACAACGGTTGAAAATTTTCAAGAAAAGCTTTATGCAGCTACTGGAAAATGTTTTGTAGACACAGCATTCTGGGGAGGGGTCATCCCTGGCAACCAGGTACTACAACAAACTGTAGACGGCTTCACCAGCAACTACATAAACAAACGTTACTTCACATGCACGCTTTTTTGGGCCACATTTAACCTCCGGATGTCATCTGCAAAGTATAGAGCTCTGCAGATTGTCTAATAACAGGGAAAATAAATAACAAGTAAACTACACAAGCTAGCAAGTTAAAACTAGATGAGGTAAAAGTTAGTGAACAAACTTTATGCTGGCTAGAGAAAGCCTGACTTGAAAGTTTGAAGTAAATTTAAGTCAGAAGGTTTTAAGTTTAAAAAGATAGATAGATTTATCATGTTTGCCAGCACGATTAACATGTTGCTAGCATGATACACCACACCACGAGTGAAACGAACCGACCCCCATGTCTCTACGATGTTCTGGTAAAGAGATATAGGTCTGGCTAAATGGTTGCTAAACAAATCTGTTTGGTTCCTATGGGCGTGGCTTAGCAGATGCCAATAGATGATGCTTCGAGCCACAAGTGAAACAAACCAACACCCATGTCTCTACCATGTTCTGATGCAGAGATATATGTCTTGTTAAACGTTCTAAATTAATCTGTATTGTTGCTATGGGCTTGGCTTCATAGCTTCATGAAGATCCTGGGATACTGATTGGTTGCATAGTCAAAAAGAAACAAATCCACTCTCTTGTTTTTTATGACATTGTGCTGCAAAGATAGCCACCTGGTTCTTTTGTAATGGCAGTCTATGGGATCGGTTGCTAGGTTGCTGTAAATGGTTGCTATGGGCGTGGGTTCATAGCTTTATGATGATACTGAGAGAATGATTGGATCTCTGTGTAAAATGAGCCCACCCCCTTCTCTCTACTACACTGTGCTGCACATATATCCATCTGGGCCTTTTCTTATGGGAGTCCATGGGATCGGTTGCAAGGTTGCTGTAAATGGTTGCTATAGGGGTGGCATGTTGGTTCATGATGATCATAAGATACTAATTGGTTGCCTAAGTAAACTAAGCCCACCTCTTGTCTCTATGACTCTGTACTGCAAATATAACCCATCTGGGCCTTTTATAATGCCCTTATTTGGGCATTTCCTTCCCCATTATAAGTCTATGGAGAATTTCGGGTGGCTCTTACGCCCCAGGGGTATAACGTTCACCCCATTTTGAGGTATCTTGTTGTAGATCCTGTCATAGCACACCATTCCTCAATAAGCTACTCGATTTGAGCCCTCATTCTTGGGCCTACAAAAAAACGTGCGGGACGAGTTACGCTCCGGAACAAGAAGTTTGCACAAAAGTACTAGTGAAATTAGCAAATGCACCACTAAAAATAATACTAATATGCTCGCAAGATCACAAAATTGATGCTTTGAATTCTGCAAAAGCACCACAAATAAGTATGAAAGGGAATGTCTCGGTTATGACTGTACCCAGATGGAGGGAACGAGACATTGTGTCCTTCATGCCACATTACTTCGCCATTTGCTGCAGCAACACTCGAATCACTGGGAAGCAATACACCCTCGCCTGAGAGGGAACGCTACGGAGACCACATCCTGCCATAGGGATGTTATATGTGTAATACCTACACGGTCTCGCAAGTGGGGTGATCTCATGGGAGTAGTAGTGCTGGGCCCCAACCAGGGGTGCATAGAAGCGGTGGAGTCCACCGAGGGGAGGTCACAGGTTCACCAACAGGGGAACCAAGAGTGAGGAAACGTCAGACGGGACGACCCAAGGGGGGAGTCACTACGTGTGGAGCACTAGCTCAGATATAGAGAGGGATAACTCTACATCTAATGGGCTTGATTTATGGGCTGCTCCATCCGGCTCGTAAACCAAAAAAGTGCTTAGTGATGGATGGATGGATGCTTGTACTTCGCCTGGTGGGGGAAGTAGGGAAGCTGGGTTACACTTTATTTTAAAGTGCCCATGTTACAGTGTAATAATACATTTAAGTACTGAGTAATAACAATTAGCTACATTTACATACTATAGGGTTAGGGTTTGGTTCAGGGTTAGTTACATGTAATTATGCATATTTTATAGAAAATACTATAGTAAATGCATATAACATGTGTAACAAGGGCACCGTAAAATAAAGTGTTGCCTTCGCCTGATGAAGGAGAGAAGGTGCTTCAAAGGCGTACACCCATCCGGCCACTTGGTACCGTTCTCTTCCTTCTGAAGCTCTCCATGCGGTCCAAGTAGAGGCGCAGGACGTGTACTGGACACAACACAGCGGGGGTTGGGTCGTCCTGGAGGAGTGGTGGGAACTTTGGGCATCTAGCCAGGCCAGGGTCTCAGAACCACGTGGGAGCAGCCCAGCACAAATTGTAATCACTCGTTGGACACAGAGAGTGCATGCAGATCCCCTCCCCTCTTGATGGAGGCGAGTGCTACTAGGAGAGCCGTCTTCATCGTGAGATGAGGTAGAGGCCCACGAGGACCACGTTTAGATTCAGAGAGGGTATGAAGCGTGGACAGGGAGGATTCACCCTCCTTGCGCCCCACAGAATCTGATGACCAGGTCGTGCTGTCCGAGAGACTTGCCGGCAACAAGTGTGTGATGTGCGGCGATGGTGGTGACATACACCTTGAGGGTGGAAGGGGGAGAGGTTGTTCTATCATCTTTTGGCCAGAAACCTGGGAGTGGTGATCGATGATCAGCCAAACTTCACAGATCAGGTTGCCAGCACCACTCGGTCCTGTAGATTCCTCCTCTACAATATCAGGAAAATTAGACCTTTCTTATCCGAGCATGTTACGCAGGTCCTAGTCCAGGCTCTTGTTCTGTCCAGACTGGACTATTGCAATGTGCTACTAGCTGGACTTCCTGCTTGCACATCAAAACCTCTACAGATGATCCAGAATGCAGCGGCAAGAGTGGTCTTCAATGAACTGAAGAGAGCGCACGTCACTCCTCTCTTCATTAAGTTACATTGGCTCCCTATAGTCGCTCGCATCAAATTCAAGACTCTGCTCCTGGCCTACAAGACCACAACTGGTTTGGCGACACTTATCTTCTTTCACACTTCATTCACACTTATGCAGACTCATGTAGTCTGCAAACGAACGACGTCTTGTGGTGCCATCCCAAAAAGGTAAAAAATCACTCTCACGAACCTTCTCTGGATCGGTTCCACATTTGTGGAATGATCTGCCCGCTGCTACAAGATCAGTAGATTATGTAGCCATCTTTAAGAATGGGCTGTAAACACATCTCTTCCGTCAGCACCTGACCGATCAGTTCTGACTTCTATCTCTTTACTACTCTTTAAAAAAAAAAAAAAAAACTTAGCTTTGTATGCTGTGGTAGGCTATATGAGACCAGTTTTATTGCACTTATGCTTTTTGTTGTCCTTATGTTGTTCCACTTGCTTCAATTGTTCCTCATTTGTAAGTCGCTTTGGATAAAAGCGTCTGCTAAATGACTAAATGTAATGTAAACGTAAGGTCAGTTCTCCTCAGGATCTCCTCAAGAAGACTGAGCACCAGAAATAATTTCACGTCATACAAGATATCTTTTCTTTTACAAATCTTCAAACCTATTTTTGTTGAACAATTTACAGTACTTGAAAATTAGTTTGTCCTTTTTAAATTTCTATATCATATCAAATATAAAAATACTCTACATAATACCAATAAGTTATAAATAACGCCTACCCATCTCCCTGTTTCTCCTTCTAAGCTGGAGCTGAAGCCTATGGTCAAGGCTGGCGTGGCTGGGTTTAAGTGCTTCCTGATTCACAGTGGAGTAGAAGAATTTCCTCATGTAAGTGATGCTGATCTGCATGCAGCTATGGAGCAGCTCCAGGGCACAGACAGCGTTCTCCTGGTGAGCAATCACATGCATTCCCTGCTGTAATTTTAACAACTATCGCTACAAACTGATGGGTTCAGGTACTGTATTAGCAAAGGTATATATGCTTAATGCAAAATATGAGCAAAGAAAGGGCTCCAAAGATATTATTTGGAATTACAGTATGTGAAGGTAGTAGATTATGCGTGTCAGTTGCTAATGGAAAATCAACGTATTATATCTACTGAAATTATTCTCATCTTAGTTTCATGCAGAGCAAGAAGTCCAACATCTAGTCCCTGAGAAAGGAGGTCTGATCCTGTTCATTAAAAGCCAATAAATGACTTTCACACCACCTTAATCATTAACATGTATCTATTCATCTATAAATCAGATCCATGCAAATACTCAACCTTTCTGAGGTCCAGACCTGACATTATGGAACTTGAGGCCATCCACACAGTCACTCAACTGTGCCTTCAGTATCAGTATGTTACTAAAACTGTTACTAAAATTACCTCACGGCCAAAAACATGAATACCTAGATGCTCTCAAATGTTATACAGTTATGGGAAAAGTGATCAGAACAGTTGCATCGTGAAACAAGCAGTAATAGCCTCTTCCAATTTGTATATCTGGTTTGTCATAAACATCAGGGAACTGGTATTGATAAAATGCTCCAAATGACAACATTCTAAGACCTAATGACATATCTGAAGTAACCAAATGAGGCATCTATTTATTTATAATTAGGCTTCTGTGATGTTTTAGCCAATCATAAGATTTCAAAGGTAAAACGTCAACGGAAACATTGTTTTTAATTCTCCATTAGAGTACGATGCCACATTGTGCATCTGTCATCAGCACAACCTCTGGAGCTCATTAGGACAGCTAGACAGGCTGGAGCTCCCCTAACTGTGGAGACCACACATCACTACCTCAACCTATCTGCTGAGAACATCCCAGAAGGGGCCACTCATTTCAAGTGCTGCCCCCCCATACGCAATGCAGGCAACCAGGTATCAGCAAAAATGCATTTTAGCCAATGAAACAGATTTCAGCCAGGTTGACAGCAAAATTGAGCATCTCGAGTATGGTGTCCAGCTTGGCTAATATTTGCACTACAACTTATTTTCTAATTCTTATTGTACTGCTAGTTACCTATAAGCTGTCAATAAATTTTTTGAATGGTTCTGTCAGGAGCTCTTGTGGTCTGCATTAAAATCTGGTGACATAGACATGGTTGTGTCCGATCACTCACCCTGCACGCCTGACCTAAAGTGTTTGGACAGTGGGGATTTCACACAGGCATGGGGAGGCATCTCTTCTCTGCAATTTGGTAGGCTGTCTTTTGAATATCAATACATTTGTACTCTTATTGATAGTAAGAATGCATGTGTGTCTTATGGTGACCAAAGTCCTGTAGGAGGTCCACTAACTGTTTACTAATCAGATTAATAATTTACTCTAAAGAAACATACACCTCAGGGATCAAGTCAGAGTCCCGAATGTGATCTAACTTAACATAGAGATACAGTTGATGTTAATATTCGATTTTAGCATAAATTGGTCTAGGTCACAACAAGAGATACACACAGTCTGCTTAATTAAACATAGGGCCAATCAGTTCATATAATTTCAATGCCTAAGTAAGCTAATGTTTGGAGTTTTGAATGCACTATCCCTGAAGACAATTTAAGAGAAAAGATCGGATCGGTGTTGGTCAGAGCACCTGTGCTTGATAAAAAAAAAATGAGTTTACTATTAAGCAAGATGCATTTGTCAGACAAAATGATCAAACCTAATGCCTTAACCAAAAACGGAACCTCAAAAATAAGAATTAACCTGCATAAATGTGCAAAGGGTTACCAAACTTTCTTTAAAACCTTTTAAGTTATTCAGTCTTGGGCAGGGGTCAGCAACCTAAGGTGTGATTTTTACTTCTGCGTCAGACCTACACCATAGCGTGTACCCTATACCGTAGCCTGACGCGCACCTCTCTAAAAATGTAACAGCGCTTCAATGTGACGCGGACTGCAAGCGCTATGATTGGTCTGCTTGAACCCCCTCCTTTCAGGTCAAATACGCATTTCCGAATGAATTATCTAAATAAATTACATGTTGTCTGTCAGGGCTGAGACTCGAACTCAGGTCTCCGGTGTTGTGGAGGAACGCTCTATACCAGTGCCACTGAGGAATGAGGGACCCAAAGGGAGACGTACACACAGAGGCTTGAGTAAAATCACAAAGATCCTTTTAATAACGTCCCAGAAGACAATGTAATCCACAAGGCTCAAGAAGGTAGGGTAACAAAAACAACTCCGAAGAGGCCAAGCAAAAAATTCTGTTCCCTTTAGAAATCCTAACAAAAAAATGCAGGCAATCCACAAGGTAAAAAAGAAACCGGAGAAAAGGGAAACTAAAACAACTCCGAAGAGGTAGAACAAAATAATAACGTTCTCGTAGAAATCCAAAAACAACAAGATGAGGCACACCCAAACTCAACACTCTAAACTGGGGAAAACAGGTGAAACAGGCTACAATAACGTTAAAGACAGGGAACAGAGAACAACTTAAATACCCAGGGGACAAATGAGGCACAGGTGAAAACGTCACACGTGGAGACAGTGACATCCAGCGGCTGGAAAAAGGAACTACAGTCCCGAATCCTGACAGGACCTCCTCTCTTAGGAATGGCTCCTGAAGTTCCTTTTGGCCGGACCCGTCCTCCGAGCGCTGAAATCCCGTATGAGGTCATAACCCATCCAGTCGACGAGGTACAGTATGGACCCCTTCACCCAGCGTGAGTCCAGGATGCGGTGGAACGTGTACACCGGCTGGCCCCCAATAATGCGCGGCGGAGGTTTATAAATTATAAATCGCGCTATTCGCGTGTACTTGGACACTTGAACATTTTCAGTTTACTTGCTTCATTCACGTGTGAAATTCACGACAATTCGCGTGAGTCACGTTACAAAATGACTTATGACATGGATTTTGTTGAGAGGGTAGCTGCACTTTATGTGTTATGGAAAGCAGAACAACTTTTTTAAATTGTTTTTATTTTCTATAAAAGTAAGAACAAGAATCACACAGCTCCGGGTGTCCACAAACAGCGACGATTATTATGTCCTCCATTTTGTCCTCCAGTTTCGGATTTCTGCCTCCGCTCGCTACGTCGTCTAATCACCTCACTACTAGAGCAAGCTCCTGATTGGTTAACACGGCCCGAATTTTCGCCAAAGTTCATATTTTGCGACTCGCGTCTTTGCGCGAATCGCACCGCAAGTAGGTCTATCGCGTCTTTGCATTGACTTAACATGTAAATCACTCGCGCTTGGCGCTTTATTCGCGTTTGGTCTGAACACAACATAAGAAGAGACACATGGAATGTGGGATTTATTCGGAGGGACATAGGTAGGTGTAGCTGGTAATTGACAGGGTTTACTCTTCTAGCAATTTTGAAGGGCCCAATGAATCTTTGGGCCAGCTTCCAGGACTCGACTCTGAGGGGAAGGTTCTTGGTCGAGAGCCATACTTTTTGTCCCTGGCGCAGACTCGGGGCAAGACGGCGCCTGCGGTTTACTTGCCTTTGATACTGCTGCGCAGCCTTGAGTAGCCCCCGACGGGCCCTTGACCACGTCTGGCGACAGTGTCGAACAAACCTCTGGGCAGAGGGAACCCCAGCATTGACCTCTTGGTCGGGGAACAGTGCGGGGGTAGCCGAATTGGCACTCAAAGGGAGAGACGCCTGTTGCAGAGTTACGCAGGGTGTTATGGGCATATTCAGCCCACATGATGTATTGAACCCAGGAGGAGGGGTTCTTAGTGGTCATGCACCTCAGCATCGTCTCAAGGTCTTGGTTTATCCTCTCTGTCTGGCCTGATGAAAGGCTAACAGCAATTCCTTATCAGTTGGCAGAAGCGGGAGGAGAACTGAGGCCCTCGGTCAGACACGATGTCCAGTGGGATACCAAACACTCGGAAGACATGGGTGCTGATCAACTCTGCGGTCTCTTGGGCAGAGGGCAACTTGGGTAAAGGAATAAATCTTGCAGCCTTAGAGAACTTGTCCACAATCAGCATAATGGTGGTGTTGCCTTGGGCCGGAGGGAGTCCAGTTACAAAGTCCATGGAAAGGTGGGACCAAGGTCTCTTAGGGATGGGTAAACGGTGTAGCAGACCTGGGTGTCGGGACACAGGCGCTGACAAAACCCTTTACGTCCTGCTTGATGGTAGGCCAACAAAACCTCTTTTGGAGGAACTCGAGGGTGCGTTTAATGCCCGGACGACAGGTCAGGCGAGAGGAGTGACCCCACTGGAGAACTTGAGCCCGGGCTCTTTTAGGCACAAACAGGCGATTGGCTGGACCTCCTCCTGGGTCTGGTTCTCGGTTCTGGGCCTGCCTGACCACTCCCTCGATCTCCCACCGTAATGGGGCCACAATCTTGGAGCTCGGCATGATAGGTTTCACAGGTCCCTCTTGGTGGCTGCTAGCATACATTCGGGACAGAGCATCCGGCTTGAGGTTCTTGGAACCTGGACGATAGGACAGGGTAAACTGGAAGCGGTTAAAAAACAGTGACCAGCGTGCTTGTCGGGAGTTAAGACGTTTGGCCTGCTGAATATACTCCAGGTTCTTATGGTCAGTGGGAACTTGGAACGGGTATCTAGCTCCCTCGAGCCAGTGCCTCCACTCCTCCATGGCCAACAGTTCCCTGTATCCCACATGATAATTCCTCTCCGCCGGGGAGAGACGGCGAGAGAAGAATCCCCTTGGGTAAGTTTGTTGTCCTTGCCTTTCTGGGAAAGTACGACGCCTACGTCAGAGGCGTCTACCTTCACTACAAGAGCCTTGTCTGGGTCGGGGAGGGTGAGAACAGGTGCTGAGGAAAACCAGTGCTTGAGTTCCTTGAAGGCCCCCTAAGCCTCAGAGCTCCAGCGGAATCTAGCATTTCCTCCCTTGGTAAGGGCAGTCAATGGAGCCACCACTGAGCTGAAGCTACGGATAAACGAGAGATAAAAGTTTGCGAAGCCCAGGAACTTCTGTGTCTCCTTAACCGACTTGGGAACAGGCCAATCCTTTACAGCCCCAACCTTCTGAGGATCCATCTGTATGTGAGCCGGCTTGACGAATGTACCCCAGGAACTGAACTTGAGTGTCATGAAACTCACATTTCTTCGGCTTGACATAGAGATGGTTCTCTACTGACGGCTGAGGACCTTACGAACGTGGACAATGTGCTCCTCTAGAGACCTCGAGAAGATAAGACGGTCGTCCTGGTAGACGAACACGAACAGGTTAAGCATCTCCCTTAGGATGTCATTGATAAGGGCCTGAAATACAGCAGGAGCATTAGTAAGCCCGAACGGTATCACCCTGTATTCATAATGCCCTGTTGGCGTGTTGAAGGCAGTCTTCCATTCGTCACCCTGTTTGATCCGCACAATATGGTAAGAGTTGCGTAGATCCAGTTTAGTGAAAATGGAAGCTCTTTGTAAAAGCTTGAAAGCCGTGGTCCTGAGGTGCAGAGGATTCTTCTTCGTGGTGAAGAAAGACGGAGGGCTACGTCCCTGCATTGACTACCGATTCCGAACGGTAATCTTGTTCCCCGGTAGTCAATGCAGGGACGTAGCCCTCTGTCTTTCTTCCCCACGAAGAAGAATCCAGCGCCTGCTGGGGAAGTTGAAGGCTGGATGACTCCAGTAGCCAGGCCATCCTCTATGTATGAATTCATTGCCTCCCTTTCAGGAGGAGACAGTGAGAAGATGCGGCCTCGGGGAGGACAGGTGCCTGGAAGCAGCTCAATGGCGCAATCATACCCAGCTAACATAAGGCCAGCGGTCCAGTGGCGGACCATCGGTGGCAAAGTTGGCGGTCCACTGGCAGCAACCGACTGTGGTCCACTGGCTTTTTGCTCTTCGTTTTTCCAGCGGTCCACCAGCGGCAGCCGCCATATTTATGCCAGCGGTCCGCTGCTGAGCCGCTGGTTTATCAGTAATGTTTACTGGTGGTCCACGGTCGGCCCGCCGTTCATAATTGTTAAATCACGCTAACCAAAATGTCCATAAACACAATAATGGATCAACATTTGAATAAATGTTCAATTGCAACAGCAAATTTATTGTTTTAACAGATCAAATACACAAATGCATTACACTTATCAAATGCTTTTAACCAACGTTACACAAATAGAAGCAGTCAGTTAAATTTAATTTGTATCCATACTTATATAGTTAGCCATGTTTCCAGTAAGACCATAGTAAACACAAAAAAAAAAAACAATAATAACTTTGATAATTGTAGTAAAACCACAGTAAATCCAAAAAAAACATTGTCTTACTTGCATAGTAGTAATCCATATAATAAACTGTTCCCATGGTTTTCAAAAACTATAGGCTACCACAGCACTCCTGCATTCCTATAATATTACTATAGTGGAACCTTTATATCAAAACCTTAGTTTGAAAAAAAAACATGATTTGATGGTAACATGACATGATGGTTTTACCACAGGAAATCCCAGGTTAACAGTCTTAAGGTTTTAGCCATTTTTTAAAATGTAAACAATTTCAAAGAAGCTTTACAGAAAATGCATCTTTCAATGTTACAACAAGATGAGAAACATCTTCTGCAAGCAATAAAATTCATATCGCAATAGTTCTAAGATAACACAAGTCATGCATTTAAAGTCATGTTCTATTAAAAATAACATATAGGCAAAGTTTGCAGATCTTCAACCCACTTTGTACTGGTACAATGTCTATAATATATTATATAATATATTATTAAATGAACAATATGTGAATGATGCAAAACACATTATCCAGCAGAGTTTTGTGGACCAATAAATTGGAATATCTCAAAACGAGTCACTCTGAAAAGAGAAAACATTGTCTGTTCACATATATTGCCAATATTGTAACAATACAAAGTGGATTGAAAATCTGCAAACTCAAGCAGTGATTACAATATATCATATTTGGCAGTTTTGTATGTCCATCTATATTTGCCATCATCTGAAGTCTTCGTGAGTGTTGGTGTCATCGGAAGTCTTCACAAGTGATCCTGGATCCAAACTGGAGCTTCTATAATCTATAGTTACTTGTGCATCCCTCGGAGGGAGAAACAGGAAAGCAAAAGGAGAAGGATTAGCATAACTGCTGTTTGTATTATTTCAAGCAGACGATGATCATGTGCAATTTTTATTTCATTACTGGAGAACAAGGTAACAAGATGCGTTATGTGAATGCTTGACTAAAAAGATGTGTTTTAATCTAGATTCAAACTGGGAGAGTCTAGGAGTAAAATGCTTTCCGTGTGATGGACTCCCAATAGTCCAGAGTTTTGTGACCTTATTTATCATTCTAATACGCTGATTTGCTGTTCAAGAAAAAAATCATGTGACACTGAATAATTGACTAATGATGCTGAACATTCGCGCTAACATCACATAAATAAATAACACTTTACTATATATTCACATAGAAAACAGCTAATTTAAATAGTGATCATATTTAACAATATTTCAGTTTATACTGTATTTTTGTCCAACTTAACTAAACTAAAATCATAAGTTAAACATTTAAACAGTAGTGTTTATGTTTGTGGTTTTTCTTACTAGTCATATGGTTTACAGCGCTTTAGAGATGTTTTCTGACAGGAGGTCTGCTCCACCTCTGCTGCTCGGCCATCAGAGAGGAAGAATCTACCAACATAACATGCAGTTTGTCACAGAGTCAAGAAAATGTAGTATGCAGTGCCAGATTCATTAAAAGAAAACAAACAAGAGTAAAGACAAAACACTGAAAACAAAAAGTATAGTTTTCAGAAAATATATTTGCCAAAATAACAGAATTTATGCTTTTAGGTTTACTTATTTAATATTGCTAATTCAATGCCACTCATGTTTGGATGTCAAACCCTTAAAATAACTGTAAAAAAAATCCATGGAAAAGAACGTGTGGTAAATAGATGCATGGTGATATGTTGGAAAAAAAAGGACATTAGGTGATTTAATGATTTTAGCTTCCTCAACTCACCTAAGTTCTACCAGAAAGACTCAGGAAACATAGAACGATAAATAATATTTATTAAACATAATGTTAAAGATCTTTGGGCATAGGCCCCGTCCAATGAATGAATCATGGAAAAATGATTCCGATGTTCCTGCCTGAAGATAAGGCAGGGGCGGAGCCTACCCCAAAAGAGAAAGTAAACAAAATCAACCCACCGGATGATGTGTCTCCTTGCAGTTCCTAAAGGAGAAAGTAAGTGTCGGTCAGTCATGGTTGAAACATGAAGTAACATTATACCTGCCTTCTATTGATGGTGGCATGAACAACATATATCTTGAGGGTAAGTAGTTGCAAATCACTGTTTTTTCAGAACCTCCAAAAGTGATTATAGGCTTGACGAAGTGAACAAGCCTGAGCCTGCACCGGCTAATTGGGCTTCTAAAGCCTTCAAATTCTCCAGAAGCCTGCACAGGCTGAATGGCTTGCACGAGCGAACAGAATCTTCCCCAACAGAATTTTCCAGAGGCCTGCACAGGCTGAATGGGCTTGCACAAGCCGACAATTTTCCCCAACATTTTTTTCCAGAAGCCTGCTCAGGCTGAATGGGCTTGCACAAGCCAACAAAATTTTCCCCAACATATTTCCTGAATCCTGCTCAGGCTGAATGGGCTTGCACAAGCCAACAAAATTTCCCCAACGTATTTCCAGAAGCCTGCACAGGCTGAAAGGGCTTGCATGAGCCAACGATTTCCCCCAACATAATTTCCAAGAGCCTGCACAGGCTGAATGGGCTTGCAAAAGCACAAAAAGAAATCATAAAATAAACAACAAACATAAAACGACAGAGCCTGCACAGGCTGAATGGGCTTGCACAAGCCAACTGATTTTCCGGAAGCCTGCACAGGCTGAATGGGCTTGCATGAGCCGAAGAATTAACTCAAATCTTACAGAGGCTGATATGAGGCTTGCCAAAGCCGTGCTATAAGTAACCTATACTTATTCCACCACCACCAGTAATTGTAGAGTTAGTACCTTAAGCTTGTGGAGAAGGCCTGCTGAGCATCCAGGATGGTTTTAGAATCCAGTCTTATGTAGGATTCGAATGCCATAGATGACCATCTGCCTAGGACCTTAATAGAAGAAGTCGGAATCCCACGGGCGGCTGCAGAAGTAGCTGCGCCGATCCTAAATGATTGCCCGGTGTAAAGTTGTGAAGACTTGCCGCAACTCTCCAGAGCTGCTGCGAGATGAGTCCTGAACCACTCTTTTGTTATGGGGAAACCATTGGATAACATAAATAGGGGGGATAATTTATGATGACCGGGGCGAGTTTGGAGGTATCTTATCATGGAAGTGAAGGGGCAAATATCTCCGTTAGACGTGAAATAGTAATGGTAATGCCTGCTCGTAGTGTGTCGGTTTTCGAATGTTTAAGGAAAATAGTGAAGTGATTTGGTGAGAAAGTGATATCTGAAAAGGTTAAGTCTCTGGATGGGTCGAAACTTCGGGAGTCATTAGTAAATTCCCCTGGCCGCATAAAGCCATAGAAGGCAGTTAAAAACACGGCTTCTAAGAGAATGTTAGTATAGGCGGGAAATAACCCTTTACGCAGTGCGTAAACCAGTTCTTTTAGAATGGGAATTGTAATAGGAAGGCGTTTATCCATAATTATCAGCGTATCTTTAGAAATACCTTTCAGTAGCAGCCGTATGGAGGGCGTGGAAAATAGACTCGGATACCCGGGATCATGTAATCTGGCCTGAAATTGGATACCTGCGAGTAATCTGCGTAAAGTGGATATTTTAAGATTGCGAAATTGGTATTGATGAACCAAAAAGGCACAGACAGTCGAGACTAGGATAGGAAAACGGTTGACGTGAAATGCTAAACAGAACGTTGTGAACAAGGACCAAGCAGAATTGTAGGCTTTAAAGGTGGAAGATGTGACGCCCTTAGAAATAAAATAGCTAGCTGAATTTAACAGTTTACGGTACGGATCTAATGTAGGAGGATTCTGGAAGGTTTCGGGCAAGGTGTTGGGTCCGGGTTGGCCATTGGGCAGAGGCGTCTGAAAGTGAAAGCGAGAGAGGGCGTCAGCGATTTCGTTAAAGTGCCCCGGAATATGTTCAGCTTTAATTGTAAAACTGTGCATAATTGATTGCCAGATAATTCTTCTCATGATTGACATGATAGCTAAACAAGGCGACCTACCTTTATTGATAATTGCGACTGCTGCTTCGTTATCGCAGAACATGATAATATGTTTGCGAGACCAAGCTGAACCCCATAGGACGCAAGCCACCGCTATGGGATAAAGCTTGTAGAGAGCGGACGAGGCGGAATTTTGTGCGAGATCTATTTGATCCGGCCACCTCTCGGCGAACCACTGACCTTGGAAAAAAGCTCCGAAGCCTATAGAAGGGGCTGCGTCTGTGAACAGTTTAAGAGCGACGGAAGATTCCGGAGTGTCGTTATGAAAAAGGAGATACCATTCCAGCTGTTCAGCAGTGGGACCAGAATGTCAGATCTGAGAGGCATCCATCGTCGAGGTGCACAATGTCACTTAAATTGGCTACTGAGTGAGCGAGATCAAGCAACCGAGATATGAAAGCCCTGCCTTGCGGAATAATGCTCATGGCAAAATTGAGGGGCCGAGCAATGAAAGCATTTCCCGTTTAGTAACTGATCGTGAACCTATAAACGAACCCATATAAGAACGAATTCTCGAAAGTTTGTCTGTAGGAAGAGAAGCTTGCATCTTAACAGTATCCAGCCGTATACCGAGAAACTCGAGAGCAGTTGTCGGGCCAAGTGTCTTCTCTTCCGACAGAGGAACTCCCACGTCACTAAAAATGTGTTTAAGTGTATCTAGGATGGGGGTTTTGTGCGATGGAAAATCAACTAATAGAAAGTCATCGAGTAGATGCAGAACGAATGGAATCTTGCAGACGTTAAGCAAGATCCAACACAGTGCCTCTGAAAGATTGTTGAATATGTGCGGACTACTCCTGCAACCGAAAGTGAGTCTGACTGCGAAGTAAAATTTTGACTGCCATTTAATGCCAAAGAGAGCCCACTCGGCAGGGTGAATAGGAATAATCTTGAACGCGTCTGTGATGTCAGCCTTAGCTAGCCAAGCACCTTGCCCAGCCATTTTAATTAGCTGAATAGCGTTATCCACTGTAGCATAATAGAGAGAAAAGGGCTCTAGGGGAATGCATTCATTTACACTCGCTGTAGTATTAGAATGTGGTGAAGACATGTAAAAAAATCAACCGCTTTTTCCCCGAAAATTTCCTAGTAGCCACACCGAGAGAATTAACTCGAAAAGGAGAAAAAGGAGGAGATTTAAAAGGCCCAATAACATAACCTTTATTGACTTCCTTTCCCAAGAGGGCAGAAACCACTTCTGGTTCAGCTACAGCTGACTGTAGGTTTTTTACGACGTAAGAGAAGGACAAGGGGGATAAAACACCTACCCTAAACCCTTGGGCCAGCCCGGTAATTAGATAATCTACGAATGATGGATCAGGGTGGGATAACAAGTAACTAGCTAGCGTGTGAATGTTAACTGGAGTGGAAGGGTGGCTTCTTAGAACTTTTTCCCGAACGGGGGCTTTCCTTTTCTGGCAGGTCTGAATCTCCGTGGGCAGACGTATTTCGGGTGGGGCTCTTTGCAGAAACTACAAACATGCGAAAATATACATTTAGAATACGTACATACAGACTCATTAAATTTGAAACAAATCCGAGAGTTGTCGAGTGTATGATTTGAGCGCCCTCTATTGTCGTAGGCTGGGCTTACAGGATCGGCACCATGGACAGCAACAGGACCTTGACTCGCGAGAGTTTTCGGGCAGAGCGAAGCAGAGTGTCCGTGCGAGCTGCATACGACACAGGTCAAAGTTTCTGACCGCCGAAGTGACGAACCAGTAACTCTGTGTCGACGATGGACCAGTCCAGCCGTGAGTTGAACAATGAGACGAATGATGCAGATTTAGCGGAAAAGGATCTATGATATTCGTAGAAAAGGGTGCCTCCGTATCTCTGGTAAAAGTCCGCCATCATAGCAAGATAAATGTCCAATTCTTCACGGCGCTCGGGGAAGTTTTGGCAGAGGATGTCTCTGTAAACTCCGAAAGCGTTTACAAACTCAGAAAATTATAAATTGCGTTGTAGCCTCGAATCTGACGTTCTGAGGAAAACCGCCACGTCACCACAGTCCACCATTTGTCGTTCGGACGCAGGTTAAGGCGTCAGGAGGGAAGCTAAATTAACGTCCTTACCTTCAATGCTGTTGGAACGTATTTGGTGCGAAACCGAAGCCGCAGCCGGCGGGACGAATCGTCTGCCGAAGTTTTGGGCAGCGGTTGCCGTAGACAAATTAAACTGAGTAGCGCTCAGAGCTGGCTCGACAAAAGTTGGAGTCTGCACCATCACTGGAGCCGTCGCTTGGACGTTTTGAGGATGTAGACGAGGATGTCGAGGGATTTATCGACCCAAGTATGTTGGGAAATTCCGGGGATAAGGCAAATGTTGTACTTGTGGCAGAACTGGAAGCGGGGTTCCCGATAGCTCTCTCAAAGACCCCCAGCCTATTCCCTAGGCTTTTAACGTTCTCGGACAGTCCTTGTACTATTTGCAGGAGCTGGTTATGAACTTCCGCTTGATTGTGAGGTGGCGATGAAGTCGACGTGGAAGGCTTGGGCCGTTTGGCTGACTTCGGAGATGAAGATTTGGCTGCGCGTTTCCTGCCGCCTTGTTTCGTTTGAAGAGGTATGGTCGTGGAGATTACCGGAACGTCCATAGCTAGGACAGCAGGATTACCCAGGGCGTTAGAAGCCAACAGTATGAGATCTTCTCTCTCCAATTCTTTATCTACTGGAATGCCTTGCAACTCTAAAGTGGTCATAATTTTTTCCGTGGGCCATTGAGCCCACGGGGAATCCCGATTCTGGATCCGGGAACTACGCCGCACGTTTGCGGGGGAAGTAGGAGGTTGATCGTCGTCCGAATCTGTGAAGTCGCAATCGACTAGAGGTTTTCCGACATGATCAGTTTGCTTTAACTTACGCGGGACAGCGATGTCACTTCATGCGTTAGTTTCTGCGAACAAAAGAGAGGGTAAGTACCATCCTTTTATACTACGTGCTGAGGGATGATAGGCTAACCAGTAATTGATTATGATGTGAGGAGTCTTCCTGATAGAACTTGCGCGGAAGCTTACATTTCTACCTCTCTGTAACCCCCTTCAGAAATGTTGAAATCTCGACGTTCTCCTCAATGTGTTATTTTGTCACTCATGAAATCAGAGAACAACTTTTTGACCATATCTGTTTATGATAAAACATCAAAACAAGCTTGAATTAGTTGCAGCACATTTCTGTGCTCCATGTAAGTTACATCGCACATACATACATACAATAATCCATTGACAACATTTACAAAGATATCAAGACCTCTCATCTACAAAATAAAGACGTTATTAGAAAACCAAACTTTAATAAACAAGCGCTAGAGCTATAGAGTTAACTTTAGCCTCTTCTGAAAACGGTTGAGATGCTAACGGACTTTTTTCTTGAAGACATAAAACCCTTTCTAAGTAAATAAATAAGTAAATATTCAAAAGATACGTGTCAATTACAAGTAATGAAAGTGTCAACAACAGTTGTGTGTATTATTTGCGTGATTTGAGTGTCTAAACTTACCTGAAAACACTGAAGAAAACCGTCAGAAACAAAGTTTGCTGCTTGTCAGTTCCTGGTGCCGCCCCGTTTCCATGGTAACTCCCTCACTACAGTGTTTGAATGCCTCACGAATGTTCAGCTCGCAAAGCACACCCAATTAATCACGCAGCATTTAGGCTACATACGGGATTAATATACTACATAAACCTCATTAAATTATAATTAAATTGCAAATTAATAGCCTTTTGATTGAACTGAAAAAAAAAGTTTTTATACTAAAGTTTGCTTGTATAAAATGATGATTAGCCTCCTTTTATATTAAATTAAACTATTTAGCCAGTATATTCCATCCTTAAGATTACTTTGACTGTAAAAATAAATAAATAAAACATGTCTTGTAAGTTTGCCACTGCTGTACCAACAGAGGTCCAGCGGCAATAAGCCGTTGGTGGCATGCCACCCAAAAAAAGCTGGCAGACCGACAGCATTTTTACATTGGTTGGCATGCCGACATAGTCCCGGTGGTGGTCTGTCTGTGTCAAGCCACTTAATCTGTCCCTCCCAGTTTGCCACTGCTGTACCAACAGAGGCCCAGCGGCGGCAAGAGGCTTGACAATTGGACCACCAGTCCGAGACGGTGCCGGAGATCCAGTCCAGACTTGGGTTGTTCTTGAGAAGCCAGGGGTATCCCAGGATGACCGGAAATTCGGGTTACATTATCATGTGGAGACATAACTCCTCCTGGTGCTGGTGAATGGACAGGTGGAGCGGAATGGTAGGGTGAGTAACTGTGCCAGGACCCAGAGGTCTCCCATCCACCGCCAGGGATATTAAGTTTCCTGGCAAAGTTAAGGTCCATAAAGTTGCCCGCAGCGCCCGAGACCACTAGGGCCTTTACCTGGTGTTTCTGGTCGCCCCAAGCGAGTGTGACGGGTAAGAACAGCCCTGTGTTTGAAGGAGAGTGAGTATAGCCTATTCCCGAGACAGTCTCCTTTCTACTCGAGAGAGGACGTTTCCCGAAAGTTCCGGGCAGGCCTCTCAGCTCTCTCATGCGGTGGTCACTTTCAGTGGGAGAGATACGGGTACTACCCAATTGCATGGGCTCCATAGGGTCTGCGGGTGGTGGTGAGTGCGCTACCTGGGCCTGAACATCCACTCTCCTTGGGAAGGGGTATCTCTGACTCCTCTCCCTCATGTCCAGCCAGACCGCTAGGTCGAAGAGGGACTCGAGATCGCCGGTTGGGTCACGTGGAAAAAGCTTGTCCTGGAGAGCCTCAGAGAGTCCATTTAGGAAGCAGGTCATGAGAGCCTCTTGGGCTCTCTGCACCAATGGTTCGAAACTCCAGCGTAGTCAGCGGCACTGCGACTGCCCTGGTGGAGAACCAGCAGCCGCGTTGCAGCTTCACGTCCACTGGCGGGATGGTCGAAGACTCTCCTGAACTCCTTCTCGAAAGTCGAGGAGCTCGAGTAAAACTTGCTTTGTGCCTTGTGCTACATGGCCGAAGCCCAGGCAAGGGCCTTACCAGACAGGAGGGTTATCAGGTAAGCAATCTTGGCCCGATCCGAGGGAAATGAGGATGGCTGGAGCTCGAAGGTAAGGGAACACTGGGTGAGGAACCCCCGACAGGCCGCAGAATCCCCAGCGAACCGTTGAGGGGTGTGTAATCCAGGCTCAGCATGTGGAGCGAGCACTGGACGAGCACGATTTGGCAGCATGGGAAACTTCCGTAGTTGGAACAGCTTGTCGAAGATCTGCCGAATGGATGAGGTGAGATCCGACAGCAGCTGGGAGTGCTTCTCCATCACGGTCTCCAGTTGGGCAACTGCTGCTTCATGGCTTTTCGCAGAGCTTTCGTGCTGAGCGATGGTAGGTAGCAGGTCTCGAGCCGTAGGTGTTTCCGGGTCCATGATGGCTTTCTGTCTTTCTGTCAAGGCTGAGACTCGAACTCGGGTCTCCGGTGTTGTGGATGAACGCTCTATACCAGTGCCACTGATGAATAGGGGACCCAAAGGGAGACGTACACACAGAGGCTTGAGTAAAATCACAAAGATCCTTTTAATAACGTCCCAGAAGACAATGTAATCCACAAGGCTCAAGAAGGTAGGGTAACAAAAACAACTCCGAAGAGGCCAAGCAAAAAATTATGTTCCCTTTAGAAATCCTAACAAAAAAATGCAGGCAATCCACAAGGTAAAAAAGAAACAGGAGAAAAGGGAAACTAAAACAACTCCGAAGAAGAAGAGCAAAATAATAACGTTCTCGTAGAAATCCAAAAACAACAGAAGATGATGCACACACAAACTCACCACTATAGACTGGGGAAATGGGAAATCGGGGAAATCCGGCTACAAGAACATTAAAGACCGAGCAACGAGACAGGGAACAGAGAACAACTTAAAAACACAGGGGACAAATGAGGCACAGGTGAAAACAATGACACTAAGGGGACGCCACCCGTGGAGACAGTGACATCAAGTGTCTGGAACAAGGAACTACAGCCCCGAATCCTGACAGTTTTCTGTATTTTACAACTCAAGCTGCAAAAGTGACTGTTAACTTGTTGCTATCACTGCTAAATGCTTCTCAAACAGCATACAAAATTAACTGCTTCTTCTTTGGCTCTTGTCTTGGTTACACAAGCAACACGCCTGTGGACACTGAAGCCTAGTGGCCATTGCCTGTCGATGCAGGACAACGTAGCACAAGTATTTAAAAAAATGGTGCGTTGCCTCCGCATTAAGGCAAGCGTGCCACTATTTTCACACTGAAAGGAAATCAAGGAAATGTGCCAAGCACATGCAGTTAAATGTTATATTAAAGACAAAAATTACATAATTTGTTTAGTTTACAAAAATGTTTAAGGCCATTTCGAGTTCCTATGACAAACTACATATTAATTCTTATAATCAAGTTTAGTTATAGTTGTCACGTCATTGTGATGGTTCATATAAAAAATCAGGAACAACTGCTGGTAGAGTTGAAATAAATGTCCATTTATTTATTACAGACAACTTTCCTTTTTAAAAATGACAGGAAAATATGTTTCACCCTCAGTGGCGGCTGCTGATCTTTTAAAGAGGGGAAGCTCATTTTCGGCCTAAATCATAAAAATGTCCATTTATTTATATGTAAATTCTGCCCTACGTTCCTTTTCAAGAAAATGCTCTGTAACCCTGTCGTACCAACTAGGCGTCTTTTCCAGTGACTTGACCAGTGTCCTCTCAATGGCCAGCAGCTATTTTCATGCCTTTTATATGCCCTGTCAAAGTTGACAGATCTCCAAACCCCAATTTTGACCAAACAACACATCCATGAGATGGTTTCATCAAGAGACATGGCCAGCAGTACATTTTCTTTTTCACAGCACTTCCAGTCAGCCAGCTAACTTTGTCATACCAGGAGAGCTGAAAAGACCTGTTACTTTTCCCTATCTTTTGCACTAAATCAATCTTAGGTGTTGATCTGCCCTGCTGTTTAATTCTAAGTTTCTCCTCGTAAGGAAGACTTTCTAATGGCTTTGCCAAAATCAGGTCGACAATATTAGCACTGTCTGCCATCGTGTGCAGTTTGCTAGCTGGCTAGTTCAGACTATATGAATTAATGAACAAACGATCTAATATATATATATATATATTTAACTCAACGGGAGGAAATGTGGGAATTATGTTAAACTGAAACAATGAATGTGGTGTTAAATTGTGTGAAATACGATGAAGGTTGCAGCAGTTTGTCTTTCGACTACACATGCAAAATCCGCGATGGGACTGAGTTGGAAATGGAGACACAGAGTGATACGCGTCATAATCTGAAGACCACGCCCACGCCCACACCAACCGTCTCTTTGCATTGCGAGAAGCCGCCGCCTCCTGTCATTATGATTTATAACAAAAAAAAAAAAATGTCTAAAAGCTGATATGTGACAATGTGTATAGCAAACAAGCTAAAAAAAAAAACAAGAAATACGTTTTTATAAGCTGTCGACCCCAAAAAACGAGCGTTTTAGGACATAAAAGTGGATTAAAAAGAGATGACAGACCCTCCAATCATCATGCAGACGCTCGGAGTCCGGGCCAGCCCACTCCTCCATTCATCCCAGATACGCTAAGCGTCCGTGGGCGGGACATAATCGCAGCATTATCCAATGACCGTCTTGTTTCTAAGCACTGAAAAAAACTGTTTAAAGCAGCCCCATTGAAGTCAATGGACGCTGGGCTTCAACAGAGTAATGCACTGTACGCTACGGGAATGAATGAGAAGGAAATCGAGTCAGCCGACCTAAGTAGCTGATTCTGAACGAAATTGTTTTCGTTTGAGATGAACGTGTTTAACGCATTTTTAGTCAATAAAATGTTAACATAATAGTACATATATTTGACCATTCATTTTTTGACAATTATAGGGGAAGCTGAGCTTCCCTTGCAGTCTTAAAGAAATCGCGTCTGTATACTATGCACTGGGTCCCGACATGATCACCTGGGACTCTCAGCCCAACCTTCCCCAATTCGAAATTACCCCTCCTTTTCACCCATTGGGACAATCAATTCAAAACATATGGAGGGGAAGAAAAATACCACACATAGTTATCACATCACACACCATTTAAACAAAATTATAAAAAAATCATATAAATCATTTCCACAATTAAAGAAAATGAAGTAGAAACAATACAATATGATATACAAACAAATACCTCATATCATCCACTTCTAAACCCAATTAACTGCACACCTACTTCCCTAACAAAATATAAGGATAATCGGGAATTAGTACACCCATCTGATTAACCAATTCATGACTGCTGCTGCAGTCCAAGATCGTGAAGGAACCACGGGTAAGGAAACAAAAATATTACCTTTAAATAAAAATTAACCCAAAATATTTAGTTTATTGGTTTTTCCCTTGTGTCGTGTCTTTATTTATTTAACCGCTAGCGTGCACTCTAGCAATAAAATTGACAAATACACCATCGCTTCCCAGTTGTATTAAAGGCCAGCAATGCTTTACATAAACCAAGCCGTCTTTTGTAGGGTTAAGAAACGAAAATACAAATACCAAAATAAACCTCAATACCAAAACAATAAAACAACTAGCCTATTCCAAACACTAAATAGATCAACACTTTATACATGATATTGATTTGTGTGGCTTCTGCGTTAGCACTCATGCAGTTGGCGCACAGCCAGGTGCTGATTGAGGAAATTGTGTGTACAATCTTTAAAAGAGGTCAGTCTGTATGCACTCAATGTTGTTTGCCATTTACCAACCTTACTTTGAAACTAAACACGAGAAAATCACTGAGATAACAGGAGCGATGCGGCGCCACAAAATCTGCTTGTAAAAGATGTTTTAACACAAAGACCAAGAGCTTGGCAAAGCATCCCGACCCGTTGTTTTGCTGTTTTTGCTGCTTGCCGGTCTGGACAACTTGTTAAACTATTCCCAGGGTTATCAGTAAATTTTACAGTCAAAGTCCACCATTAAAATAATTTATAGTTATCCCACTGTTTTTCAACAGGTTTATCTTTGTTCTGGACATCAGCTTCTAAAAGAGGTTTTTCACTTTCTGACGCAGTAAGACTCTTGTGTAAAGAGCCTGCCCAGCTCTGTCGCCTTGACAACCAAAAAGGGAGTCTCATTCCGGGCCATGATGCAGATTTAGTAATTTGGGATCCAGAAAAAGAGTTTATAGTAAGATGGATTTTATCCACCTAATACATCAACAGTTTATTTTTAAGCTATACATGCATATAACATATGTTTCATTTAATATCCAAGGTTAAAGAAGAACAAATTTATCACAAAAACCAAGTAAGTCAAACAAAACAAAAGTTATTTGACTCAGTGTGTACTCATTGGTGTTAGTGTTGTTGCGTGAAAATAACAGTGATTTTTTTACGTTTCTCTTTTGCTAGCTTACTCCATACATTGGTCTTTCTCTTCTTGGGGAGGTGAAGAGCACTATAGTCCGGGGGAAGGTGGTTTACAGTCATGGCTCTTTTAGTTCCCAGCCTTTAGGGAAGCATCTGCTTATCCAACACAAGACGCATGCCTTTCTGTAAGCAACGAAAAAATACTACTAATTTCTCTCTAGCTATCACTATCAGGTAGAGTTACAGTATATATATGCCTGTAATGTGCAATTTTTGCATTATATCCTTTATCAATAAATTCATTAAGCAATTAATGTGCAAAATCTTCTCTTATAATTGTAGTAATAAAACATGTTTTCAAATCTGCTAAGAATTATGTAATGCAATAATAAATAATGTTACGGTACAGTGTTTTGAATGACAGTTATAAATCTCTAATCATTATGTGCTTTCAGAAAGTATAAATAAAACTTGGTTACATCACTGTCAAGATAAGGAAGTAATAATTAACCCAGTATGGTGCATATTAAAACAGTTTACATTATCTTGCTTAATGTTAATAAAATGTATCTGTGATATTAATTAATTAATGAATGGAAAAGGTAATAAAGTCCCCCTGTTGTGAAAATCTTGTTTTTAATGTTGTTTATATGTCCATGTGGTGTTTTTAATATCCTTTAAGATAAACCATGTGCAAATTCATCATTATGAAACTGTCCTTGATTCTAAATGGTTGAGCCATGTTCTAAGTCGTTCACCTTATTATTTTATTCTAAACCTGAGCGCCGCCATCTTTGAGCTGTTAGTCAAAAGGTGATCTGGTGAGCCGCTACAGCTAATGGCAGTCATATGAGTCATTCATTTGCAGTTTGACTGGCTATTTAATCTTTTTATGGAACCTAAAGGTATACAAGCTTAACGTGTGCAGTTAGAGGTTCCAATAATAGATGGTACAAACAGCAAAAAATTCTACAAAACATTTTCTTTTACCATGAGCCTCACACCAGAGCTGAATGTGGATGTGGCGCACTCTATGATCTGTATCCATTATCCATTATTTTAGTCTACTTGTTGTCCTTCTCCTGGAAAATGTATCTTTTTGACGACAATAACTAATAAACATGGTTCAAAGGCGGGGAATTAGGGGACAGTCACACTAAATGTAGAAAACGTCAGATTACATATAAAACATATTTAGCACACCTAAAAAAACAGCATCTAAGAAATGGTAAAATAATATTAGTAGTAGTTAAAAGTAAGCTGTTAACATTTTCATGTGTATTTAACAGTTAAAAACATAAAGCAAACTGACCTTCCAGAGGATCGCAGCTGCATGACTACAGGACTTAGCCCTGTCATTACATTACAATTACATTTCTTCGTCTGGCATACGCTTTTATCCAAAGCAACTTACTTTACAACTAGGAGAGCATTTCACTTTTTGTCAACACGCTAAACAGAACTGATAGTTTACTGTTAGTTTATTTATGCTACTATGAGTATTAAAGCTGAAGTAGAATGAACGACAAGAGACATTTTTTTAATAGACACAAAATCATAGACAGTTATTGGTTCGCCAGATACGTGTGGAACAGGTATGTTTTGAATTGTTTTTTACAAGTTGTAATGAATGCTGTAATGAGTAATGAGGTTTTGCAAGCAATGTCCTGTGATACATTTACATTACATTTACATTTAGTCATTTGGCAGACGCTTTTATCCAAAGCGACTTACAGATGGGGTAAACAATTGAAGCAATTCGGACAACGCAAGTACAACAAAAAGCAAAAGTGCAATCAATAAAACTGGCTTCATAAAGCCTACCACAGTATACAGTGCTAAGTTAGGTTAGAGTTTTTTTTTTTGTAGAAAAGATATAGAAGTCAGGACTAATCGGTAAGGTGTTGACGGAAGAGATGTGTTTTCAGACGATTCTTAAAGATGGCTACAGAATCTGCAGATCTTGTTGCCGCGGGCAGATCGTTCCACAAAAGTGGTACCGATCCAGAGAAGGTTCGTGAGATTGATTTTTTACCTTTTTGGGATGGCACCACAAGACGTCGTTCGTTTGCAGAGCGCAGAGATCTGGTGGGTACATACGTCTGCATTAGCGAAAGAAGATAAGGGGGAGCCAAACCAGTGGTGGACTTGTAGGCCAGGAGGAGGGATTTGAATTTGATGCGAGCCGCAATAGGGAGCCAATGTAACTTTAAGAAGAGAGGAGTGACGTGTGCTCTCTTCGGTTCATTGAAGACCACTCTTGCCGCTGCATTCTGGATCATGTAGAGGTTTGGTTGTGCAAGCAGGGAGTCCAGCCATTTGCGCATTGCAGTAGTCCAGTCTGGACAGAACAAGGGCCTGGACTAGGACTTGCGTAGCATGCTCTGATAGGAAGGGTCTAATTTTTCGAATATTGTAGAGGATGAATCTACAGGACCTTGCGGTGCTGGCAACCTGATCTGTGAAGTTAAGCTGATCATCGATGACCACTCCCAGGTTTCTGGCCTTTCTGGAGGGTGTGATGGTTGATGAGCCCAGTTGAATAGAGAAGTTGTGATGAGTCTTTGTGTCAGCCGGGATTACAAGCAGTTCTGTTTTTGCAAGGTTCAGCTGCAGGTGATGGTCCTTCATCCAGAGCGAGATGTCGGCTAGGCATGCTGAAATGCGTGCAGAAACTGTCGGATCGTCTGGGTGAAAAGACAGGTGGAGTTGTGTATCATCCGCGTAGCAGTGATAGTAAAAGCCATGTTTCCGAATGACAGAGCCTAGGGATGTCATGTATACAGAAAATAGCAACGGACCAAGCACTGAGCCCTGAGGCACCCCTGTGTCAAGATGTTGGGACTCGCAGACCTCACCTCTCCACGATACTCTAAATGACCTACCTGAGAGGTAAGACCTGAACCATTCTAGGACCACTCCAGAGACACCCATAGCCTTGAGGGTCGACAGGAGGATGTGATGGTTGACAGTGTCAAAGGCAGCGGATAGATCCAGCAGGATAAGAACTGATGAATTTGAGGTAGCTCTTTCCAGTCTCAGTGCTTCAATGACAGAGAGCAGCGCTGTCTCAGTGGAATGACCACTCTTGAAACCAGACTGGTTGCTGTCCAGGAGGTTGTTCTGGGTGAGATAGGATGAGAGCTGGTTACATACAACACGTTCAAGAGTTTTTGCAATGAATGGGAGGAGAGATACCGGTCTGTAGTTTTCTAACAGTGCAGGATTAAGAGTGGGTTTCTTCAGTAGTGGTGTAATGCGCGCCTCTTTGAAGAGTGTGGGAAATGTACCAGTGGTAAGAGACAAGTTGATAATGTGGGTCAGAGTGGGAACAACCGATGGAGAGATGGCCTGGAGGAGATGAGTGGGGATGGGATTGAGTGGGCAGGTAGTCGGGTGGTTAGAAGAAATGATACAAGAGCAATCAGCTGTGTCGATTCTCCCATTGCTTGTTGTAAGAACCCAGGCAGAGTGAATATCTTCTCCACTAGGATTCACATCTAGTTTTAAAAACAAATGTGTTGCCTTTTCATGTACTCAACCGACTTTGCGGGTACTGGTATGCCTCTGCGCTTTTTTAATTGCGCATAAAAGACCAGCCATCTCTGAGAGAAAATACAAAATCATTGAATATATATTCACATGATATATCAGGCCAATTCTTCATTTCATCTTTCCATTGTGTGATACATTGCTGGTGTAGTGTCATTGATGTCCATTGTTGGCTAAGAAAACGGAAGTTTCGTGACAAAAAGGAAGTTTTTGTCACATCATTTACTTCCGCGTTCGAAAACATAAGGTTAACAAAATACCCAGATTTGTAACTGCTGAATGCATTACATAGCCTAAGAATCACTGCGCCACTGTTGCTGCGTCTGTGTTTCTTGGCAACTGCTCTGTGTTACTGCCACAGCTGTTTTTGAGGAATTACTTTGTTTGGCAGAATAATAATATTTTTTATAAATATAGTTACACCTTAGTTGCTGTGTTTTATTTACAAAACCTTGCTACGCATATGGAATAACCGTTTTATAAAACACAAAGCAGTAGGTTACAAGTGCATTTTATAACAGCTAATGCTAAGCAAGGTGCCTAACAACGTCCCTTAGCGGTTACAAAAAGCACTGTAACCCACTGCTTCTTGGGGCTTATTTCTTTATTTGTTCTGCAGCATGTGTTGCTCACACATCGATGCATCTATGTACCTCTAATCAATGGTCCGAGATCACGTGATTGAATGGAGGCAGGGACAAATTAGAATATTCATGAATCCCCATATACTAAATGAAGCACGGGTGTAGTTATATTCAAGTCTTTTAAGGCATGAAGATATGATCACAGGAAAACACGTTTGCATATGTGAACCTGGATCACAAAATCAGTCTTAATTAGCATGGGAACATTGTTAGTAAAAGCCAAAAATACATTTTATGGGTCAAGATTATCGATTTTTCTTTTATGTCAAAAATCATTAGGATATTAAGTAAAGATCATGTTCCATGAAGATATTTTGTAAATTACCTACCGTAAATAAATAAAAACTTTATTTTTGTTCGTGGATGGCCTGCTACAGTGCCTTGGATTAACAAGTCCAAAGGCGATTTTCTCAACATTTGGATTTTTTGCACCCACAGTTTCCATAGTTTTAAACAATTGTATCTCCGCCAGATATTGTCCTATGCTAACAAACCATAAATCAATAGAAAGCTTGTTTATTCAGCTTTTGGGTCACATATGCTATTTTAATGCTTAAAGATGTGTTTTAAGTGATAAAATTATCGAATGCAGTGGGACTTTAACAACATTTTATAAATATAAAAAAACTATTTGCCTTGAGCTATCCTAATCTATATTTATAGGAGACTTGAAATAAAACTATTTCCCTGAAAAAACATTTTTCTCTGAAAAAGTCCACAAGGCCTATTTTTTATATAAGTCTTGATTAATAAACAGTAGCTCTCCAGACATTCTGGACTCTAGACTTAAGCTAGTTGTATCAAGATTCAGAGTTTGATGATTGACCAACAGGTGAAAGGTTTTCCCACAGTTTATATGGGTTAACCATTGCTTCAGTCTCTCAGTGTACTGGCAGCATTATGTCCTCTCTATCCATTCCTCCACCAGCATGTCTGTTACAGCCCTTTCCTATCACCCAACGTCTCTTGCTCGGACCAGGACCATCCAATGTACCTGCACGGATCTCAGCGGCTGGAGCGCAGCCAATGTTAGGCCATCTTCATCCAGAAACCATTGAGGTATGTAGTTGATACTTTAAGAGTAGCTGAAACAATGTAGTATTGGATTGGATTGGATTCAATTTATTGTCATTACACATATAACAAGTACAGTGTAACGAAATGGATTTAAGAAGAAAAATACAGCAAAACATGAGGTAAGTGGGGAGAAAAAAAACACAGATACAATAATACACCATAGACAAGACTTGCAACAGGGTAAAATAATCCAGCTCCGATAAGCAGCCGTCCGGTCCAGTGCCATTATAGCGCCGCTCAACGAACCTGCTTTCCAGGCTGGCGGTTCAAAGCATGCGGAGGGGTGGGAGTGATAAGTCTGTATGTGTGTGTGTGTGATAGTTCTAAGTCTTTGGTTGGGGAGGAACGCAAGAGCGTCTCGCTGCAGTGCTCCCACAGGGTTAAATTTTCCAGCTGCCTTGTCCAAGGCCGTTTCTGGATCCGGGGAGTCGAAAGATAAGATTGTGATTTGTTTAGTCGGGAAACCGTATTCCAATATGTCACGGCAACCCTCATAGTCCAAGTGGTTCAATGGTGATTCTGACCTCCGATATTATCAATTTTCCTTCCCAGAGCTGTTAGGGTTTCCCTGATGGCAACCATATTTGGTTTTAATGGTGAAATACGTGGGTTTACTGTGAATGTACTACAATGTATTGGTTGGAACATATGCAATCATTTAGTAAAATATTTGTGGCTTGTGAGATAGCAGTAATATGTTCATATATCATGAGTGGATATAAAGTGTACAAAAGGAAAAAGAAAAGTACCCTACTAATGCCCTGCTTTAAAACGGTGTGATACCTTTAGCTAAGTAAATAAGATAAACTCCTGTTATTCCAACTTATCTAACCTTAAAAGCATTACACTTTTAGACATCTGAAGTATATCATATCATTTTATATAATTTCTACCATTTGTAATACTCAAATCATCAATGCCAAATACCAATATTTAATTTCCATTTCTTTGGTAGTACCCGTGTACGCAGGATAACATACAGTTATCTGGGACTGTATTCTCCTAGTGACAAAACTCTAAGAAAATGCTTAGAAATGTGGGCGGTTCCCCTTAAAATTACAGAAAAGATCTGAATAAAGAAAAATGTAATACATGAACCATCTTAACCCTTAAAAGAGCTCTTAAGAATCCAAAATTGCAGCGAGTAGCGAGGATGACTTTTAAGAGGCTTAAGAGTTTTTTTAGCAGCAGAGAACAATGGACAAAATGCAAAGAATTAAGAAATTAAATGTGTTGCACACAATGCATCACAGTTATAAGTTAATAAGACACAACAAATTAGATAATGCAGGGATCATGTTTATGACCGATTTTAATAGAGACACACTAACATCTCGAGACATAGCGCCACAAATGTAAGGAATCACTACATTAACATATTCGGCAACTGGACATAATGCAAGTACGCAGCAGAGATGATTTGGTTCTGTCCCAACCTTCTGTAAGTAAAGTGAGAAAAGGAAGAATTACAGTACTTTCAGAACCTTATTGTGTTGCTGTTCATTTCCTATCAAATACGTTTAGTATGACATTAACAGCATGGTAAATAAAAATAAAGAATATATATACATACCGTATACAGTATATATATATATATAATATGCATAGATCCGAGGTTTCAATGGGTTCGTAGGGTAGGCATCCTCTGTGTTTTGGAGATATATGATTGTATGATGTATTTCTATAATCATATATCCCCTAAACACAGAGGATGCCTACCCGACGAACCCAGTTAAAACTCAGACCTCCTTTCCCCTATTCATATTCTTGACTGATCCCACTGTCATGCATAAGGCTGTACAATGCTGAAATAGTGGGACTATTACACCTAGTAGTATTGAGCAAATATATATATACAGTATATATTTATACATAAGAATGTGTCATACATAGAAACGGGGTGAGCCCCGCCTTCTATAAAAGTAAAAAGATAAAAGTTTTTGTATTTTCCTTGCTCAAAGTCGCTCTCAGATTGGTCCTGAATTGCTCATAAACTGAGACTTTTCTGTCCCAGTTGCATCTACGCAAAACCGACAGTTAGCTAACAGTAGTCAGATTAGGTCAGACGCAGAAGTAAGGTTAAGAGCTTTTACTGTTATGTTCTTTCCTCTCCCTTTTTTTTTTGTAAAACTGAAACATATAGAGATTACAAATGTCTTTTTATAGTATGTTCACATATAGACATGAGTAAATTCACACTGTTTACAATGTCCTTTGGAAATTGTCATCATTACAGAATAATTATTTTAAACTTAAATTATGAATTACAAATGTATATGTGCATTTATACGAACACTGAAAAAAGGTAATAACTTACAGGCAAAGCCTTTCCAAGGCACAAACGTAAAGGAGACATAGAGCCTCTCTGCCAATGGCATGAAAAGAATCCGGAACGCTGTGGTTACTTCCTAGTTAACCTCTAGCTCACAGTTATCAATGTACTTCGTAGTATACACCAAATACGCCACAAGGTGGTGCTAAGAAATAATAAACAAATCTGTGACATGACACTCCCCGTCTGGTATTGTTTAGATACCACTATATACCCAACTATACAAAGGGAATGTTAGCATAAAACCCCATAAAACAATAGCCCTCTGTTGGCATAAGAAGAACAGTCTCTGATATAGGTCTAAGGAATGTTTTGATTGTCCCATCCTTCGCAACTCTTAGTTCAACTGTTCTCACTTTTCCATCACTGCTGGTGAAAATCTAAGTTACAAGAGCCATAGGCCAGCCATTCATTGCGCTTGGCTTGAGCATCCTTAATCGCCCTCTCTTAGATTTCTTCGTTGCCATTTACTGCGGCTTTGAAGAGCTGCGAGGTATTCTTGCCTCCATCTGATCCAGAAAGTGATGGCAAGGTGCTGCACCCGTCTCTATTGCGGTCTGTGCAGATCGGTTTCCTGGAAGTCGCCTTGAGGTGCGAAGTGTGAATGATCCTTTTGGGTTGGAAGCATTTTTGGAGTCAACAAGAAAGGTGAGTCTGGATATCGAGAAATAGGAACAAGAGGTCTTGAATTGACAATTCCTGTAATCTCTGCCATCAGAGTGGAGAACGTCACGTGTCAAACTGGAAGGACTGATCTGATGAAGCATGAGGTGCATGAGGTGGATTGAAGACCCATGAACAACCTTCACCTTCTAGGTACCTCCTCACATTAGGCTGTTGAGAATCGGTTAATACAATTTCCAGCCCGATGAATTTGGTCCCACAGTCCGAACAAATTTGCCTTGCGGCCCTCGAGGCGGGCCCAACGAGACGTTGTGTACTAGTTTCATCAAACTGCCTGTTAAGAGAAAGAGCCAGGGTTAGTTTTTTTTTTCTTTTTCATTTGTCTGTCAAGTATTCACAGAAGAGGTTTTATGTAGTTTTTTGAATGTTGTGAGATATGTGGTTGACCGGATCGAGTTAGGAAGAATGTTCCACCAGGAAGGAGTTGTGAAGCAGAATTACTGCCCTTGTGAGAAGGCAATACAAGACGCCACTTGTTTGCTGAATGCAGGGTTCTTGATGGGGTGTAGGAGTGTAGGAGGTGTTAAAGTATGCCGGTATAGTCCTGTAGGCAAGCATTAGTGACTTGAATCTGATAAGGTCTACAATCGGTAGCCAGAGGAGAGAGATGAAAAGGGGTGTCACATGAGCCCTTTTGGGCTGTTGGAAGACGAGGTGTGCTGCTGCGTTCTGAACCACCTGGAGTGGTTTGATAGCCTTTGCAGGAAGACCAGCAAGGAGAGCATTGCAGTAGTCCAACCTTGAGATTGGACAAGAAGTTGTGCCGCATGCTCAGTGAGATAGGGTCTAACCTTTCTAATGTTAAATAAGACGTATCGGCTTGACCGCATTGTCTTTGCAATGTGATCAGGTGGTGGGGTGGATGGAGAGGTCTGGTAACTTCAGTCTCAGTCAGTGGGGCGAAAGAGGAGAGTTCAATGTTTGAAGTCTGAAACGCCTTGTCTGGTTATAGATGTATCCCAGGACAACTCTGCTATCTGTATAAAACTACACAGCATCTAAAGGGAAGTCCAGCTCATTCATGATTGTCTCTGCTAGCTCTGCAGCTAGAACCGTAGCTCATAATTCCAGTCTGGGAATTGTATGAGCAACTTGTGGAGCCAACTTCGCTTTCCCTATGATGAACCCATTGTGACACGATCCTTCGTCATTGAGAAAAATAAGATATGCCACTGCTGCTATCGCTCTGACAGAAGCATCCGAGAAAATGTGAAGTTCCTTTCTCAGAGCTGTAGAGGGTAGTATGGACACATGGTCTTGGAATCTCCAACTGTTTAAGATCTTGCAAAGATTTCCTCCACGCATTCCATGTTGCTTCATTTTCTTCTGGGAGAGGAGAGTCCCAGTCAAGAGCCTCGCCTAAAAGTTTCCGTAACAAGAATTTCTCTTCAATGGAGATAGGGCAACAAAACCAAGTGGGTCGAATAGGCTGTTGACAGAAGCGAGTATTCCTCTAAGAGTAAAGGGTTTCTTGATGTCGGTTGCATAAAAGGTGAATATGTCACTCTTCACATCCCAGCTAAGTCCGAGACTATGTTGGATGGGCATAGGGTCAGCCTCCAAGTTGAGATCCTTAGTGTGATCTTCGATCAGGAAGGCGTCCATTACAACCTTGCTATTAGAAGCGGACTCAAAGTGCAGTCTCAATTTCGAAGTAGCTAGCATCTCCTTTGTACATGTCAACAGGTCGATTGCTTCCGCTGCTGTAGACGTTGACAAAGTCCATCATCAACATAGAATTCTCTCTCTATGAAGTGCTTGGCGTCTGGTCCACACTCCTCTTCACCGTAATCCGCTGCTCGTCGGAGCCCAGGAATAGCTACAGCAGAAGATGGACTATTTCCGAACACATGCATCTCATGCGGTATTCGATGATCTCTTGGCTGGTGTCATTTTTCTTGAACCAGAGGAAACAAAGGAAATCTCTATCTTCCTTTTTCACGGTAAAGCTGCGAAACATCTGTTCGATGTCCACTATTACCGCCACCAGCTCCCTTCTGAAATGCAGTAAGACTCCCAAGACGCTATTATTTAAGTCTGGTCATTTAAGTTTAAGTCCACAGAGAAAACATTGTTCAAAGAGATACCCTGCTTTTTCACGCTGGAGTCGAAGACGACTCTGATCTGGCCAGGCTTCTGTGGGTGGTACACTGCAAAGGTAGGTAAATACCAGCATTCCTGACCTTCTCGAAGAGGAGGGGCTACCTCAGCATGATCACGATCGAATATGTTCTGCATGAAAGTAACGAAATGCGACTTCATCTCAGGTTTTTTCTCCAGTGTGAGCAGAATTTAAGATAGGCGTGTTAATGCCTGGTCTCTTTTATTAGTGAGTCACTGATGAGGTTTGTTCTTAAACCCTCTGCAACGTTTGAGAGGGTGGGGCTTCATATGAATAGGACAGGTTTTATCCACATCATCCCACTCACGGTTTGAGTTGCTTGTCTGACTCATGGCGCTTGACGACACCTCCATCTTGTGAGCCTTATTTGCCTGTTAAATGGCTGCTCCAGTTTCGACACAGTATTGATTCCCGTAGACGGAGTAAAACCTTTAAACGTTGCGTGCTCAAGCTTCTTTGCAGACGAAATTACAGAAGAATGGAAGGAAGGCGACTTGATGTACTATCTTATACTGAGAGCCTTGAAGACTGTAAGGTAACTTATATACTATGGTGTCAAGATAAGTGAGTGATAGGTAGCCTACATTTTCCACAGACTCCACTTCCTTTAGAAGATCTCCGAGCTCTCGAAGCTTTATGATGTCCTTGCTGCTGATCTTTGGAAAACTATTGATCCAGTCGAGCTGTTGATCCAGAGAGCTTTCTCGATCATTTCCAGTGAACCGTAACAATCCTCCAAGCGATCCCAAGCCTAATGCAAACCTATGTCTGGTAAATGCACAGCTCTGATCCTCCGCACGTAATGTGAAGACTGGTCTCCTAACCATTTAGAAAGAAGGTCTAGATGTTCAGTGGCTGAAAGGTGCAAACCATTGAAGACGTTGGCAAAAGATGACTTCCACGCCCAATAATTCTCAGGACGATCATCAAACTTGGAAAGACCTGATTTAATGAGCTCTCTGCGCGCTTAGTACCTAGTAATCTTACTCACATTAGCGTCATTGTGAAATGATGGTTGAGGTGTTGTCTTACATGGTGAAGAAATGAACGGCGGTGCTTGGAATTTATGGCTAGTAGTTTTCACTGACCACTGAGGCTGCTGCATAGTACTCTTCGTATCAGGTTTACGAGTACATGGACAATAGGCACTAGAGGTGACTGGTATGGTTTGTTTCCATCAGGAAGCGATAACTCCATTTGTGACTGACGCATGATTTAGTCGAGTGTGCGATCAGAAACCTCTCTCACATCAGAAATATTCTCTCCTGCCACTTCCAATACCTTTGCTTCAGCGAGGGCTGCTGCTACCTCACTCTCATTCTTTAGCGCTTATAGCGATGCTTCCATGCGAGCCTATGAGATCTTGATCGAAAAAGCTCAACTGAAAGTCTCAGAATCCTATTTAAGGAAAGTATGGAAAGAATCCGGAACTCTGCGGTTACTAGCTAACCTCTAACCCGAGAGTCACATGACTTAGACAGCCACTAAGAAATTAGCTCACAGTTGTCAATGTACTCTGTAGTTACACCAAACGGCTAAGAAAGAATAAACAATTCTGTAACATGACAAACACTCCTAGTTGAAGCACTTAAGTTAAAAGAAGCCCTGGTTACTATCATAAAAAACCCTTTTCATGATACAAGATTCCTATGGTTCACATCAGCGTCCTGATTACCCTGTCTGGGTTTATTCTGAGCAAATTACTGTACATTTTCACTTACAAAACCCACATCAGAGTAAACGTCTTGGTTACGGATGTAACCTCTGTTCCCTGGTGGAGGGAACAAGATGTTGTGTCGAACCGACAGATGCGGTTACACTTGAGAACCTATCATCTTTTGACTAGTTTGAAAAGGCCAATGAAATTGGCGAATGAAATTTGCATGCCGGACTCCGCCCCCGGATATTCGGGTATAAAAGGGAGACCGCGTGCTGCATTCATTCACCTTTGGGCTGAGGATTCTAAGAGCCTCTCTCGACTGCTGAAGTGGGTGGCACGCGTTGTGGCATGAAGGACACAAGGTCTCGTTCCCTCCATCAGAGAACAGAGGTTACATCCGTAACCAAGATGTTCCTTTCTGTCGGTCTCTCGACATTTGTGTCGAACTGGCAGATAAGGGTCCTATGGAAAACGCCACAGCGCTGTGCTGCGTCACAATCTCTAGCGAAGCGACGCTGACTTGCCTGGGCCTGTCAGACGTTAAGGCAAAATTGTTACCATCCTGTGGATGGGTAGGGGGTCCCAAAGCTTTTGGAAAGGTGGGAACCCCCTGCCACCGGCGGAGGCCTTGTTTCTCTAACAGCGAGAAGCCACCCGGCCCCGCAAGAGCCACTGGGGAAGCGCTATTTCCTCATAGAGAGACCACTTCCTACCGTAGAGAGGAGTTTTGTGGAGACACCAACATGGTCTCGCCGTCAGGGGAGAACTCATGGGAGGAATGTTCGGACTGAAGGAAGTGCCGCGAGGTGGAGGTCCACCTAAAGAAGGTGATGGGTTACCAAGGTGGGAACCAGTCATGAGGATACATCAGACGGAACCACCATGCTGGGGGGTTGCTACGTCTGGAGCACTAGGTCCGGTTAGAGCTATACGCTAGATAACTCAGCTGAGCCCGGCCTAAGGGGGACAGGGCTGCTCTGCCCAGCCCGCCCGCAGGAGGTTCTTAGTGATGGATGGAATGCCTATTCTTCGCCCAGTGTGGGAAGAATGGAGGCGGCCATAGCACGCTTAACCGTCTAGGAGGGGGGAAGGTGCTTTCACAGCTTTATGCCCTACCGGTCGCCGTTCTCACTTGTTGCAAGACTTGGGCTGACATGGTTCCCTGCGGAGGCTGTAAGACCTCGCAAGGTATTGGACGTATCCCAACCCGCAGCTCTGCAAAATGTCTGTCAGAGAGGCGCCTTGAGCCAGTGCCTGCGAGGAGGTTACACTCCCCAGTGGGCACAGGCAAACTTGGGATCGGAACGCCCTAGCGACGGTGTCCACGATCCAGTGCGCCAATCTTTGTTTGGAGACAGCTCTCCCCTCTTGCTGACCTCTAAAACAGACAAAGAGCTGGTCAGAGCTCCTGAAGCTCTGCGTGCAGTCCCAGTAGAGGCGCGGCACGCGTACTGGACACAACAGGGATGGGTTGGGTGTCCAGCCAGACCAGTACGTGCTTGTCCTGCACGAGAGGTTGTAGCCTCTTCAGTGCAAGTAGCACACTCAACAACTCTCGGCAGTTGATATGCCATAGCAAGCAGGGCCCCGTCCATCGCCCCGACACTGCGTGCCCGTTGCACACGGCTCCCCGTTCACAGAAAGGTCATTGAAGACCAAGGGGTTAGGGTGCGTCGGCAGAGAGGTGTGACAACCATACGCCTGCTGCCAGTGTGCCACGCTCTCCATGGAACCGACTCTGTAGCCAGTGCTGTCTCATGTGCATCAACCCGGGGGGATGACCCCTGCCGAGGACGCATGTGTCCCAGGAGCCTCTGAAATAGTTTCAGGGGGACAGCTGACTGCTGCTTGAAAAGGTTCAAGCAATACAGCACTGACTGTGCGTATAGAGACAGAGTCGAGTTCCATACAGAGAAAAAAGATGCTCTTTACGGGGAGAGCTTGCTCTTTTTCCGGTTGACCAATAGTCCCAAACGATCTAGATGCCGGAGCTCCAGGTAACTCAGATCTTAGCCAAGATGACCCAGTCGTCAAGATAGTTTGAGTACTTGCACGCCCTCCTCTCTGAGGAGAGCGAGGGCGGCTTCCACGACCTGCGTAAAGACTCGTGGGGACAGGCCGAAGGGGAGGACCCTGCACTGATATGACCGCCCCTCGAAAACAACGGTGGATGGAGACATGAAAGTACGCGTCCTTCAGGTCAATTGCCATGAACCAATTCTGACATCTGATAGACGTCAGGATGCGCTTCTGCGTGAGCATCCTGAATGGCAGTTAGTGTAGGTGCCTGTTCAGGGTACGCAGATGGGGCACAACTCCCCGCCTTTTGGGGACGATGAAATACGGGCTGTAAAACCCACTGAACATCTCGGCTGGATGGACAGGCTAGATCGCTTCCTTCACCGGAAGGGTGGCGTCCTCGGCCCTAAGCATGGGAGCATCCTATCCTCTTACTGAGGTTGAGAGGATGCCTCAACTTGGGCGGGCGTCTGGCGAATTGGATCGCGTAGCCGAGACGGATCGTAATCCGTAGCTACCGTGACGGTTTGGAAGCTCTCCAGGCTCCCAGGGACCGTGTCAGGGGGACTAGGGGTATGATCTGCTTCATCAACCCCGGGGGGTGGTTCAATGGCTGGCAGTGCGGATCCCTCGCCGTTGGGAGGCTCCTGGGGAAGAGATCGGCTCTGCTGACTTACCTGCTCAGCAGTGATGCAGCTCAACGCACAGTCGAACTGAGAGTGCTGAGGGCTGCTGTTTATACTCGACATTGTGTCTCACTGTGACACAATGTCGAGTTGCCGAACACAGTTGTGTAGAGTGTGAGAGAGGCTGTGATAAAAACCCAGAGAGAGAGGAAACGCCTTTATGAGAATGTGGGTGCTAGGCCCCCGAAGGGGCCCAGCAGATGTTGGGACGGGCAGGGACCGTCCCGTGGGATGGCTGGGATCGGGCCCGATGGTGTTCTCTATCTCTCTGGGGCTTCCTGTCAGGGCTGCTTCTGCTTCCACGCCGAGTCGCGGCGGGGGAGGACATGCTTGATAGACTCTGTCTGCTTTACTGTCGAGAACTGCTGGGAGAAGTCCTCGACAGTATTACCGAACAGCCCCCCTTTTGAGAAGGGTGCCTCGAGAAAGCGGACTTTCTCAGAGTCATGCATCTGCGCAAGGTTCAGCCAGAGGTGTCTCTCCTGGACCACAAGTGTGGACATCGTCCGACCCAGGGCCCGCTCGGTCACCTTGGTCGCCTGTAGGGCGAGGTCGGTGGCTGTGCGGATTTCCTGCATAAGCGCTGGGTCGTAGGCTGTACTGTGCACTGGGAGAGGCAGTACGGTGCACTGCAGCCCAATGCTCACGGCGGCTCGACCCCCCGAGGGAGGGAGCTCCGAGGAATCATCGGGGCCGTAGCCACTGCTGTCACGGAACGGGAAGCAGACGAGGTGGTGGCTGAGTCCCAAAAGAACAAAGCCACCGGTGACGGCAACGTCTGGATCGCCATCCAGTGTGCTGGACACCCAAGCACTTGAGGCAGACAGCTTGTCAGTCTCTTCCTCCTCGATGAGTGTGTTGCACCCACAAGAACAGAGGGACATGCCGCTCTGGAGAAATAAGCTCTTTTAGAGAAAAAACTTAAACACTTCTGGAACTGCCGAGACGCCCAAGGTCAGTCCGCTGCACCACGTTGTTCAGAATCCAGCAGTCGTTGAGAATCAGAGACGAAGGGATCCTAAGATCGAAGGCTCCGAAGAACAAAATGTGAATGAATGCAGCACGCCGTCTCCCTTTTATACTCGGTTTTCGGGGGCGGAGCCCGGCATGCAATTTTCATTGGCCAATTACATTCGCCTTTTCAAACTAGTCAGAAGATGAAAGGTTCTCAAGTCAAACCCCATCTGTCGGTTAGACACAATGTCGAGAGACCGGCAGAAAGGGAACTTTTAATCTAGTTTTCAGTTTTCTTCTGTTTATTTCAGATAATGAATCATATCAAGAGTGGCATTCAGTATGCATTTCAGACTCAAAACAGAGTAACTCTGGCTGTGAGTGGACCGGGTCATGCTGCTATGGAGTGTGCCATCTTTAACTCACTTGAGCCTGGAGACAGTGTGCTCATTGCAGTCAATGGCATATGGGGGGAAAGGGCTGCGGAAATAGCTGAGAGGATAGGTACTGATTCTGCTTTTATAACAAGAATAAAGCCTGAAACTATAGTTATAAAGGTTCTGAACATAAATTAACTCATATCTCATATACTCATCAACAGGTGCCAAGGTGAACACAATTGTAACCTCTGCTGGTGGCTACTTTAAAAATAAAGAAATTGAGCAGGTACTGTTATCACGTCAGCATTACGTATTACATAATCCATTTACCAATTATGTACTGCATGTGCAAAATTGTATGTGCTGTTTTTACAGGCGGTAGACAAATATAGACCACTGGTGTTTTTTCTCACCCATGGAGAATCATCCACAGGAGTGGTCCACCCAATAGATGGCATAGGTGACCTTTGCCACAAGTGAGAAATCGCTTTGTGTCCAGAGCATTGATTTCAATGAATGCCAGATTAAGAAAAAATATTTTGAGTGTACTTTTAACTCACTCATATTCTATTGTCTGTTACCACCTAACATCCTTAACATCCATAAAGCATTTTGTCCATTCTTATAATTTATTAAATGTAAAAATGTAAAATGTAAAATGTAAACAAATTGTAAATTGTTTTTTTAATCTGATCTGTCACTCAGGTACAACTGTTTGTTTCTGGTTGATTCTGTAGCTGCATTGGGAGGTGCTCCAATCTACATGGATAAACAAGGTAATAGCATGTTATGTGCTCTTTGATCACTATCAATGGCAAGAAATCTGTGATTTTAATGTACAAATATATCTTAAGGTATTGACATTATGTATACCGGCTCTCAGAAGGTGTTAAACGCCCCCCCAGGAACAGCACCAATATCTTTTAGTGAGAGAGCCTGGTAGACAAAACAGCTACAAACATCAGTAATGCCAGATTTTCTTTATCTAACTATGTGGTATATCAGTTGTATAGATTTAACTTTTATTTTGCAAAACAGCAAGAAAATTTTTAACAGGAAAATAAAGCCCATCTCGTACTTTCTGGACATGAGCTGGCTGGCAAATTATTGGGGTTGTGATGACAAGACTGTACGTGCGTAAGGACCTTTTATCACATTTACCAACTGCAGATGTGAAAAGAAAATCAAACATTAAAGGCTAAATAGTCATATGAATAATTAATTTAAATTCATATTAAGGTAAAAAAACACAATTGTTTCTGCAGCTATCATCACACCGGGCCTGTCTCAGCTTTTTATAGTCTACGGGAGAGTCTGGCAATTCTCGCAGAAACTGTAAGAGCATTTACATATTAATTACACATTATATATATTTTATACATATTACATATGTATGAAATGTATTTACATGTTATACATTACATATTATACATTTTATGTTTTTCATTCCTAGGCAAATGTCTTTGGGCTTCAACCATAATCAGACCCTAATGCCTAATTTCCTGAAGCTCTTGACTTGCTGGTTCAAGCAAACACATTAAAACTTTGAATAACTAAAACATTTTTACTTTTTTTATAAATGAATGTCTCCCAAACCATAAATCAATACAGCTTATATTGTATCAGAAGGCCCATACTGACTCACACCAAGAACAAATTACCTTAAATAAAAGCAGAAAGATTTGCCACTATTGTTTTGTCACATCTTCTGTTTCATAGGGTCTTGATAACTTATGGAAACAACACAAAGAAGTTGCAGAATACTTCCACAAAGGGCTAGAGGAGATGGGCCTGAAACTGTTTGTGCAGGACAAGGTTAGGACAAGAGAAAGATCACAAACATCCTTATGAAAAGCAAATTACACTATTATTGCCTGCCCTGAAAACCTATTGTGTCCATTAGAAACTAAGACTTCCTACAGTGACCACAATAGTAGCTCCACCAGGATATGACTGGCGTGAAATCACAGGGTACATTATGAAGAACTATAACATTGAAATCTCTGGCGGTCTGGGGCTATCGGCCGGCGTGGTAAGAAACGACTGTGTGCCTGAAGAGCATGGCATATGTTACGGAAACTAATGGGTTAGTAATTCTTTCATTTTCTCATGTTGTTTCACAGGTTTTGCGTGTGGGACTGATGGGATGTAACAGCAGCAAGGCCAATGTGGACAAGGTGTTAGAGGCTTTGGCTGATGCCCTTAAACACTGCCACAAGAGCAGAGTATGACAGAATGACCGGACATCAAATTTCTAAACCATTTTCTCAACCTCAGTGCTGTTTAACATGAATTTTGGCAAATTATGTAATAGGATAGTCTTATGACCTAGGACACAGTATCCATGTGAGAGAAAAAAAAGCAGTCAAACATAACTTCTCTTCACACCGTAACCATGAATGTAACCACAAATAAAGTTAAAATTATCTGACGCAAGCTCCTTAACATATGAACATTATTTGAAGTTATGAAATTAGAGTTCAGTTGTTAATTGTAACTAGCCAAGACAGGTTTGGAAACATTTTTGTACAGATAACAAAACTGACAAATCACATTTTGATCGAAAAACATTGGCTGGCACAAAGCTCACTATTCCAGTTTTGTTGTTTACCAGAACCTCACATAGTAAAATACACTTGAACGTGTGCACACTCTGTGCAATGTATGATGTACTGTAACAAATAGCTATGAAGTGCAAGTTTTGTTCACCTTGCACAGTTTTGACACACCGATTCCCGAAACAGGCTTTGAATATTGAAGGGTTCAGTTTGGTCTCAATAAATTGTATGTAAACATCCCTGTATTTAGCTCTTGATAATTACCACTCTTATTGGATACAAGACAAGCCACACCACAAATACCTTGTAACAGTTTATTTTATGTCCTCAGGGAATAAAGGAGATAATCCACAGGTAAACGGGTTAAGTAATCTGTCAGAGCCAAGGCTAGAACCCGGGTCGCCGCGCCGGGATTGTTTCGCTAAACGGCCCTAAACCGTTTCCCATTCCTTTTCAATGGTAGTGCTAAAACACTACGGATGCAATACCCTTTCGGCCACTGATGCTCTGTGGCGCACTTCAGCGTCTTGCACCGCCGGGAGGTTTGAAGCCGCCATTTTGCTTCCGCGTCTGAAAGACAGGACACGCTCAAAACTTTGCTTGTTTTATTCAGCGCTTTCTCGTCTCATCGATCAAATGCAAGTCCTTTTCACAACCTCCGCTTATGTTTAGCGATGCAGGTGTGCTGATTTTAACACCAGAGTAGTTTTTGTGTCAAAAACTCCGGTAAGCACCCAATGATATATTGTTCCCAGCTAACCTATGTTTCCTATATCACATGATTGTTACATAATTGAAACGTAATCTGACGACCAAACTTTCGTTGTGGTAAGGTAACCAGTTACGTTGTGACAACTGGAAAAGTGAAACTCCTGGATTCGTTGCCACAGAGTAACTTTGTGACGTTGTCAGTAAGTTACCGCAACGTTGTGACAATGTACCAATCAGGACAGTGTCCCAAACGTCATGGTTACTTGACGTTGACCAGCAGGTCATGTTGAAATAAAAATATTACCAATATATTACGTAACTGAACCGTTCTTGGTTATCCTGCAACGTTATGAGACGGTAAATGAATTAGTCATTTATTGGTAATGAAATGACATGCCAGTTATGTTACCCATTGGTCATCTGATCAACAAAATAGTACGAACATGTAACGTAACTGGACCGTTCTTGGTTATCTTGCAACGTTAGGAGACGGTAAAGACGACGTTATGAATTAGTCATTTAATGGTAAAGAGTTTACGTGCCTAGGACGTGTACTTTACGTTACCAGTAGGTCATGTAATTGCCAAAATACTACGAATATAGTACGTAACTGGACTATTTTTGGGTATCTTGTAACGTCAGGAGTTAATGCAGGTGACGTCGTGAATTGGTAATTTAATGGTAAAGAACTTACGTGCCTAGGACATGTACTTTACGTTACCAGTAGGTCATGTAATTACCAAAATACTACGAATATAGTACGTAACTGGACTATTTTTGGTTATCGTGTAACGTCAGGAGTTCGTGCAGGCGACGTCATGAATTGGTAATTTAATGGTAATGAAATTACGTGCCTGGGACGTGCCAGCTACGTTGCCAGCTGGTAACCCAGATAGCAAACCGACGTTGAATCAACGTCTCTCGCGACATCGAAACGATGTTGATCTCTGACATCGTTCTGCATCGTTTTGCTCATCGGGGTAATGTTGAATCAACATCATTCACGCCATTCAAAACTTACCGAAAATCAACGCAATTGGTTTGCTTATAAACCATTGAATCGATGTTGATTTCAGCTCGGTGAAATTACTTAATTAACATTTAACATCTCAAAATACTTAAAACTAATAGATATATAAGCTTGTGTATGTAATAATTTATTAAACATCACATTCTGTTACATTGCTTATTATTATTTATACAAAATATACATTTACAAATACATGTTTAGAGCATACAAATCTTCTATGCAAGACTAATATAAATTGACTCAAATACACACAGAGGTAGATAAGTCAATTTACAAATAGTAAATATTTACAAATTAAGTGCAATATTTTATCAAGAATAATATTGCTCATTTTGTACCAACTGTGTATGTCTAGTAAATTCAGTGAGGCGGAAAAGACATTAAGAGACTGACATCCTCAGACATGATTCTCTATTATTATTGCTTCTTTACTCTACAATAAATTAACCAAACTGGACTATGTGACTCTCCTTTTCGTTACACAAAAACAAACAGAAAATATTTATTTAGGTGACTTTGAGGGAACAGAACCAGTTCAAGTCAAAGACTAGTCAGATTCTGGAAGATAAATTCTTCAAACCGTGTTACAAGTAGAAGTGGTGCTGGTCTCACTGGTGTCACTCTCAACCTATCTGTCTTCCTGTTAAAGACAACCCGTTTAATAATAATGCACACCTGAATAAAAGGCATCACTTTATACCCCATTACAACTTGAAACTACACAAACTGTCAAAGGTGCTTAGTTTTACTTAATAACACGGTAGTTTCATTGACAGACAAATGAAAAAAAAAAAAATACAAAAACACTAACCCTTTCTCTCAACAGGTAGTGGTCTAGCTTTTGTTGAAACCAGTAACTTTGTATTGGCACTTAATTATGGCTCCTGTATGACATATCGCTTATTGCTCCTAAACTCTTTGTAAGTCGCTTTGGATAAAAGCGTCTGCAAAATGTCTAAATGTAAATGTAGTCAGTCATTTAGGGAACAGCAGTGAAGCCAACATCTGATCTCTTGATGTCTTCAAATGGGTCTCACAGAAAAACAAAAGACCTGCAGTAAAAATCTAACAATTCATACCCATTACAAATCAAGTCAAAAACTGTCAGAAGAGTATTCACATAACTGTAACAATGCAACATTTTCTGTGACAACCACCTGAAGAAAAAAATCTAATCAGTGTATGGAACCACACTGAACAACTAGTTGTATATGACATTGCCTTACATACATGGGACATCTGGTAACATACAAAAGCTTACAATAGTTTGAATTCCAATGGTCAATAGTCAAATATTAGAGCATTTACATGTGATCAGGTCAAGCTTGTGTCGCAGGAGCAGCGCTGAAGCAGAAGGCAGCAATCGAGTCTACACGTGTTACACTGCTGCGCTCAGTTAATATGAAAGTGCATTGTAAAGTGCACTGCAAAAATGCATATGGATTGACAAGAAAAGTAACAATGTAATTATAATGCGTGTAAGTGATGTCAAAAGTGTTTTAAAAAGTTGCCAAAATGTTTCAAAAACAGCTCTTTTCAGAAGGTTGCTGGCCAAACAACATTAGCATTTAAAGGATTTATATCATCTTAACCTCACCAACACTGGTACACAGACAGTACGGCATGCACAGCAAATGCTGCCAGTGCGAAAGGACAATGGGTTTGTAACCGCTCTCCCTTCACGCTGCACATGTGACATGTACACACTGCTCACACATGCAGTATGAAACTAAACAGAAAACAATGTACAGTATACTACTAAATTCCACTAACACAGTGTTACTCAAATCTGGCTTGCAAGATCCACTTTCCTGCCGAGTTGAGCCCGACCCAAATAAAAAACACCTGAACAACCGTTATCAATGACTATATGCGGCACAGTGCAGATTAATCAGCATATGACAATAAAGTATCGCGAGAGCGATTGTAAAGCATATGGAGTTGTCTGGACTTGAATTGCTCTTGTGTTACTTAACACAATCAATCTGCGCAGCGCTGCATTAAGTCCTTCATTACGCTTGTTGAGGTGTGTTTTATTTGGGTCATGGCTAAACTCGGCAGGAATGTGGATTTCGGGAGCCACATTAGAGTAACACTGCACTAACATTCTAAACATTAAGGGGTGGTTTCCCGGACAAGGATTATTTTATCAAGGATTATCAGGACTAGGCCTTAGTTAAATTAGGATATTTAAATTAATTTAAAAAACGTATTTTACAAACAACTTTACAGTGCTGCATCTTGAGATAAAATAATATATATACAAATATAATATATTTTAAATTGTCAGTGCAAGTTGTTGTCAATCAAGAGGCTTAAGGCTTAAGCCCCGTCCGGGAAACCGCCCCTAAATGAAGTATAATTATAACAATGAACTATTTAAACATTCAGATCAAACCGAATTTAGTGTTCTGATAGACCTTGGTATTACAGTGTACCAATAATCTCATTTTTAAACTGTAAATGAAGCCTAATAAACCTGCTGCTATTCAAAATAATTTTAGACAAAATGAAAACCACTCACTGCTTTTGACAGATTAACTTTATGTTCAGTATGCAGAGAGAAAGAGCAACACAATGTCAGCATTGGACTACGGTTAGTGTTACATTAATTTTACTCCAGGTATAAATATCAATATAAAGCATCATCAAGGCACTTTGATAATTGATAACATTGTCTGTGTTATCATTGTCAAGTCACGGACTCACTAAACTAAGAAAATAAACACTAGTGCTTTCTCTGTGCACAAGGTAGGCTATGTCAGTTTGAGGTCATACTTTTGTCATAGTTCTGTAAACATAGAGGGATCCAAACTTCAAGTACTGGTGTTTATTTACACACATCAAAACAAACATAAGTGTTTTTTTCCAAGTCAAAACAAAATAGTAATTTCACTGAGGAAAAAAAAGAAATCAGTCTACATCGTGTCGTCTCTCTGGGTCCGGCCACAAAATTTTCGTCTACATCACATGCAATATGCGTTGATGGGGATGACGGTCATAGACCTTCCAGCGCCAGGCAGAGAAGAACTCTTCAATTGGATTCAAGAATGGAGAGTATGGGGGGAGGTTGAGTACTGGTGATCTGTAAACCAGTTGCGGACCAAAGCAGCCCTATGGAAACTAACATTGTCCCATATGATGACGTATCTGGTCTGCTCTGGTCTCTGAACATTAGTGAGCATGTCATGTAAGGTGTCCAGGAATGTAATAATATGTGCAGTGTTATATGGGCCCAGGGTTGCATGATGGTGAACAATACCATTTTGACTTATAGCTGCAAACATAGTTATGTTACCACCACGTTGTCCTGGGACATTGATTATGGCACGGTGTCCAATACAGTTTTTGCCCATTGCTTACACACTAAAACCAAATGCTTACACCAAAGCCTCAAAACCCTAACTTCTTGTAGCATAAGTTAAACACAGTGTAACCATAGCTAAAACACATTGTCAACTTGTATACTTTGTTTGCAATTCTGTAACACACTTACTGCGGAACACTTGACACGTTTTCTTAGATTAGACACTTTGTTCAAAAACGAAATCAACTGTTTTCATTGGGAAAACACTCTGTTAAAAATGCACAACTCCTCTAGTAATCGTAGGCACTTACATACACACCTGAAAGCACTTGCACAGAAAACAGAACACCAATCAGTCTGAGCCTTAGCACTACAAATAGGCCTCAGATAAGCCATTTTGAGATCTTTGTAATCATGGAGGCAATGAGAGTCCGAGTAAGAGGAGGACAAGTCGGACGTGGACATGGAAGAGGACAAAGAGGAGGACCAGTCCGGAGAGGTGTATCAGATGACATCAGGGCTACTTTGGTGGACCATGTGATAAATCATGGCCTGTCCATGAGGGAGGCTGGGCAAAGAGTCCACCCTAACCTCAGTCGCTACACAGTAGCATCGGTAATAAGAACATTCCGACTGGAGAACAGGTATATCCTCCACCTACTGTATGTGTAGCATGATGATTTGAATTACAGGATTACTGTACTTTTCAAAAATAGGTACTGATGTGAAGTGTGTATATAAAGGAATACCATTGTGATGTTACAGTGGTGTTCACAGTTTGAAAGTAAATTTTGTGAAAAAGAACCTATCTAATGACATCTTGTGGTGCCATTTTCTACAGAATGGTTGGACGACCTCCTCAAGGTGGAAGGGCACGGCTCTTCACTCAACAACAAGAGCTTGCAATCATTTAAATGGTGCGAGAAAATAATGCAATACGACTTCGTGAGTTGCAACAACGCATAATTGCAAATAGAGAAGTATTCAACAATATCAACAGGGTCAGCATTTCTACACTAAGTCGCATCCTACAGAAACATAACTTCAGAATGAAGCAGCTGTACAGAGTCCCATTTGAGAGAAACGGTGACAGGGTCAAGGATCTGCGCCGTGATTATGTGCAGGTGTTTTACTTTACTTTACATACTATATATTGTGATGTGGGAATAAGGGTTTATGTTGCCACCTGACCTGCCTATAGCTTGTAGTTTTTGTCTATACTGACCCAACCCAGCCCCTACATACCCAGCCCGTGACAATATAGACATTGTAGTTACTGTTTGTGTTTTCAGTAACACTATTCAATCTTTTTCTGTTACAGACAATTCTGGATTTTGATGCCGCTGAACTGCCACATGAGTTCATCTACGTGGATGAGGCAGGCTTCAATCTGGCCAAAACCAGGCGTCGGGGCCGTAACGTAATTGGACAAAGTGCAATTGTAAATGTCCCTGGGCAGCGTGGGGGAAATATCACTTTGTGTTCCGCAATAAGTGTCCAAGGAGTCTTGCATCATCATGTCAATGTAGGTCCCTACAATACAAGACAGATCCTTGCATTTTTAGATGCACTACATGTAGTTGTGCAGGACAGACCACAGCAGCCTAGGTTTGTTATCATCTGGGATAATGTAAGTTTCCACAGGGCTGCTCAGGTCCAAGAGTGGTTCAACAACCATAATAATTTCAGACTTTTATACCTGCCCCTTTCTAAATGCAATTGAGGAATTATTTTCAGCATGGCGGTGGAAAGTTTATGATCGGCCACCACACGCCCGCATGACTCTTCTGCAAGCAATGGAAGAGGCATGCGGACACTTTGAGGTGGAATCAATACAAGGGTGGATTCGACACACAAGCCTAGCACGTGAGGACATTGCCTGTGATGTGGATGAGGTCTTGTGGCCAGAGCCGAACAGAAGGCGGGATCCATAACACAAAACACACAAATGAGTTGCTTTTTCCCAATAGCAATTTATTCAGTTATTTTGTATTTTACTTTGGTTTTGTTACTAAATTAGATTTTTGATCCTTTTTTGTAAGAATGTTTGGTTTTTGTAAAAACATCTGAAAATGACAATTAAATATTAGAAACCAAAGACTGCAGTGTTTTAAAGCCCATCAGTGTGTTGCTGGTGATATGAAAGAGAAATGCAAATGGTTATTGTGTATGGTTTTTTATTCAAGAATATCATTTTTAGAAAGGAGTGTTAAGTTTTGATTGCAGTGTTTTATTTTGGCATAGATGTGAGTTGTTACAGTTTTTTCCAATTGCTAACACACTAAAATGACATGCACAGCACAATTATTTAAACTGACACACAGAGAGCAAAACTTCTTCTCAAGTCTCCAAAAGTCTAAACACCTTTTCTGCTTTACACACATTTTGCATTTCAAAATGGTACTTTTTAAATGCACTGAACACAGTTCTCTGCATAAGACACAACAATCTGACATAAAGTCACATGTTTGCCATTTCAAAACACTGCCATTCAAAATGACACTACATGAGCTAATTGGCCAATTACATGTGCCATCGGCCAAACACCTCAATGGTTAATTATTAACACTTCAATCAGGATGTAAGCACTATGAAAAGACCACAGGTGAGAACCTTTTTTTTACAACAACAATGGAAGACATTGCAGAGAGAGGAAGAGGGGGAGGAAGAGTGAGAGGTAGGGGTAGAGCAGGTAGAGGAGTTCATGGCCAAAGAAGACAAACACTTTCAAATGAAATCAGAGCAACCTTAGTAGATCATGTCATCAACCATGGGCTGACAATGCGTGAGGCTGGACAGAGAGTGCAGCCAAACTTGAGCCGTTTTACTGTCGCCTCTGTCATCCGGACCTTTAGACTGGAGAACAGGTATGTAACCAAAATTTAATGTAGTACACATGTAGTATACCCCATGTCATAGTGTATCGGTTGGGTGACACCTGTTTACTTAGTGTAGGACATCAGCCATTCATGAACTGTACAAGTTTCCTGTACAATGTACTCTACTGTGGGGGAAAATATTTAGGCTGCATTGTCCAAGCCCTATATATATTTTTATTTTATTTTTTTCTAAAGGACTGAGAGACGACACCATGGTGGAGGAAGGGGCCAAATGTTCACCGGGGTACAGGAAGCTGCCATTGTAAACTTGGTTTTGGAAAATAATGAAATCAGATTACGAGAAATTCAAAGCCACATCATCCAAGACAACACCTTATTCAACAACATTCAACGAGTTAGTCTGTCCACATTGGCTCGCATTCTCAAGCGAAACCAAATCAGAATGAAACAACTTTATAAGGTGCCGTTTGAGAGAAACTCTCAAAGAAACAAAGAGTTCAGACGAGCATATGTGGATGTAAGTACTATATTGACTGCAGTACACTACACGCAACATTGTTTCCCAGTGTACTGGATAACACCATATTGACTGATTTTTGTTCTTTGTTTTCAGGGAGTACTGGAAATGGATGCTCATGCAATCCCACATGAGTTCATCTTTATAGATGAGGCTGGGTTCAACCTAGCAAAAACCAGAAGAAGGGGGAGAAACCTCATTGGCCACAGCCATTATAGATGTTCCTGGCCAACGTGGTGGGAACATCACAATGTGCGCTGCCATCTCCAGTATGCATGGTGTCCTCCACCGTCATGCCAACCTTGGACCATACAACACAGCCCATATTCTCACATTTCTGGACAGACTTCACAACATTCTCATACCACCAGAGCGTATGAATGATGCAGACCAAAGAAAACGGTACGTTGTAGTATGGGACAACGTGAGCTTTCATCGTGCAGCCCCAGTCCAAAACTGGTTTGGTTCCAAAACCCAACATTTCTCGTGCAATACCTCCCACCATACTCACCATTTCTGAACCCCATAGAAGAATTCTTTTCGGCATGGCGGTGGAAGGTATACGACCGGCAGCCCTTTGTGCGCATGCCTCTTGTGCAGGCCATGGAAGAGGCATGTGATGACATTGATGTGGGTGCAATTCAGGGATGGATAAGGCACTCAAGGCGCTTCTTCCCTCGATGTCTGGCAAGGGAAGATATTGCCTGTGATGTTGACGAGGTGTTGTGGCCAGACCCGGCTGTGCGGCAAGATGCTGCCTAATTATTTTTCTTGCCTCTTTTTTTTTACTGTAATATATTTTTTTCAGAAATTTTCCTTTCAGTTTAGTGTTTTTTGTAAGAATATTTTTGTTCAGTCCCATGTAAATATATCTGCTGTGCATATGTTGCACTGACTTGTTTACTGTAGTGAAGGAAAAAAAAAAAAAATGTTGCAACAGCATGTGTGTGTATCTGCAAATATTTCTGTGCATGTGAACAATCTGATACATATTTTAGTATTATGGCAAAGCATACTAAAGATGGGGGTGCTTTTCATTATGCCCAACAGTGTGTAGGTGGTTAGGCAAAAATCTGGTAATATGAATGAAGTGTGTGCCATTTCATGCAAAAGTTTAATTTTGATAATGCTATGTGTAGTTTCGGTTGCAGTGCTTCATTTTGCAGTATATATGAGGTATTTTGCAGTTTGGGTGTGTGGTTTTGTGAATTGTGTTGTGTTTTGATAAAACCAGACTAGTTTGAAAAATTGTGATACCAATGATACTATAGCTTACCTGCACATAATCATATCTTATATTATTTGCAATCACCATATTGACTATATGGGTTTCTTGTTCTGCAGTGAACATTCTTCCTCTGCCCCCAGCATCTGGTCGTCTAGCAATTCTGTAAAGTAACAATTTCAGTATTTTTACATCTATGGTATTGTTGTGTTTCTCATTAGAATATGGCAGTGCTACAAATCTTAGTGCAAAGTGACTGTACTAACCGATTCTCATTTCGAAATGTCCTTATGATGCTTGCTACAGTGTAGCGGCTCAAGTTAGGCTGAACCCGTTGGCCAGCTTCCCTCAGGGTAATTCCATGGTTGATTACATGGTCCACTATTGTAGCTCTGATGTCATCAGTAATTCTATTTCTTACTCTTCTTACCTCTTCCTCCTCTAATTCTCACTCTTGTGAAATGTGGTTTTAGACAATCGTCATATATAATCATCCCTTATATATTGTTACAGTAAACTGCCAATACTTGTCAGATCCTGTATATGTATTTGTTGACAAATCTTTCTCTTTTTCACTCTTACTTACTCTCTAAATTCTTAAAATATGTTTTGTCTCCAAGTTTGCCCATGAATTTCTGAAGTCGTGTGGCTGCATAACCTCCTTCGAGTGCTCTGCAATACAAAAAGAGCGAATGCTCTAAAAAGTACAAGAAATCAAACTGCTTTATCTTGGATGGACTGTGGAATAGTTTTCACATTAGTAATCACATTATTTAATATTTGTGTGGTTAAGTAGTCAAACTATTGATGTTTAATATGAAGCACAGCATGAATTGTACTGAAAAAGTGCACTTTTAAACAAAAACCCAGAATTGGGCAAGGGGTAAACAAATTCTGAATTTTACATTTAATAAGCCTAAATATGACAAAATAGACAAAGAAACATTTAAAATATTTTGTAAATTTACAGATCGAACAAAACATGTGGTATTTGTGCCAAGCATGTATCAAGTAGAGGGAAGGTAAGTGCTGTTTATTCATCCTTAATGGCAAATTCTACATATGAACACACACAAAATGCATTTAAAACAATACAAACAGATAGATGAAAAACAGTTGCAGTAGTCTATTTTTAACTGTGCTACACTTGCCATTTTATACGTTTGTACATAAACTGAAATGAGATCTCATCAAAAATATGTGTGGGTGTTATTCAGGAGAGCTGTAACAAGTCTCCTATGTGTTACAAAGAGACCACCTATGTCAAATATTAATGAGCATGGCAAATGCAAAATTTGATAGAATTAGGCAAATACCTCTTTATATTAAAAGGTTTGGTTTTTCTACTGATTTGATTCAAATCAATTATGCTTTTAGTAGCTGTGTTTTAAAACAGCCTTCATCACCCTTTCACAAGCCAGCAGAAACCTACCTTTACTTTCCATTAATGATGTATTAAATGTGTATTAAGCTACTTGCATAACAAGTGTAGGCCACACAGATGATCACTGTATTGATTCTGATAGCAGAGTCCTCTCGCTGTGCAGACCAAGGCTTCTAACCTGTACCATTGTACCTAACAGCTTAGTTAAATCTCAGAGAAAAATGTGCCACAGCCATACAATAATCCTTTTAATAGTGCCATTTGAATATGCCCTATCAAGTTCAAGTTTATTTATTTATATAGCGCTTTTCACAATGTGCATTGTTCCAAAGCAGCTTTACAGGAGCAAATAAGAAAACATAAAGGTAAAACACAGCACAGTGCATGGTGTTTAAAGAACAAGCAAGATCATTCTAATAGATAATATCTAATAAATAAATGCAGTCTCCCGGTGAGCAAGCCAACTCTGCCCTGCTGTGGCGAGGAACCCAAACTCCAATGATTGATTAATGGAGAAAAAAAACCTCCGGACAAACCAGGCTCAGCCGGGAGGGCCAGATCCCCTCTGACATGTCATAGCTGCACTCAGTGACCCTGACCAAAAGCCACCGAGCAAACATCCATGAGGAAGAGGGAGAGCCCACTGTCCTCGACCCAGGTAATCCCACTCGCTGAAACCGTGCAGGTCCAACCCGGTCCCACTCCACGATCGACACCAGAAAACAGAGGAACAACCAGGGAAATAGTAATGGCATATTGTATCTTTATTCCTCTGTTGTCTGAAATCGACCACAAAACAAGAGCAAATCAGACCCACACAGCCCCAACAAATAAAATCCCCCCAACCACCACCAATGAGCCCATTTTGAACTAACTGTAGTTTGTTTATTGATGATACAGGACAACCACTAAGTAGAGCATTACAATAGTCAAGTCTTGAGGTCACAAATGCATGAATAAGCTTTTCTGCGTCGGCAACACATAAAATATTTCATAATTTGGCAACATTTCTAAGGTGGAAGAAGGCTGTTTTTGTGATATTTGAGATGTGATTTTTAAATGACAGGTTGCTGTCTAATATGACGCCTAGATCTTTAACGGTATTTGTCGGAGTAACAGCAGCCTTCAATTTCCAGGTTATAATCTGAGATATTCTGTTTACGTGAGGTGAGTTAATTCTTCCCTATCTGGAGAAGGAACAATGGACTCTGCTGCCTCGCACACCTCACACCTCGTCGAGCCACATGGCCGGCCACGAGGGCCGAGGCCCGCAACTTTCAGCAGGACCGCATTCTGAAATCATCTGAACATTTCCATCTCTCTCTCACTCACTCTCTTTCTCTCTCCGCGCTCCCTAACGCATTTGTGTTTCATGTTTGTGTTTATGTGATCCTCATTATGTTTACCATGTAGAGTAGTGTTAATTAACAACCATATATTCATTTGTGATGGGATTTCTGTGCTCACGCTCACAAACTTGGTCACTTAAACTGTGTTGCGATCTATGCTACCCTTGCTCTAAATCCTGTTAGGTAAAGTAACGTTACTTATGGCCATGAGATAACGTAAAGTGTATAATATCAATGATGTATTCGCTGGACGAATGCATACAAATATTGTTGTACTTTATATTACAAATCAGACACCATAAAATATGTATATTTAATAATGATTATTATAAGTATTTTCCTTTGAGCTAAACTAATTCCTTGACTGAAATTGATGTTTTAAATAACTAATTTCGTGGATGTGATCTTGAAAGATCTGGTGGAGAATCATATTTGGTGAGCTAAACTCATCCTTATTTTAACATACAGCTATAATCGCTACAGCTGTTTGCTTTTATCTGGCCTGATTTTTGATCGTACCACTGGCTCCATCTGTCTTTCTTCACTTACATCAAGTCAAGTCAAAGTTTATTTATAGAGCACTTTCAACACCCTTATTATAATGGACCAAAGTGCTGTACAGCAATAAAACAATGCAAAATCAACAATACAAATGTGGCTTATAATTACCTTGTTAATAAAGACAAAACACTGACCACACATTAACTGGGGTACTTTTATTCCTGACTACACCCGAAAGGGATGCAGCATTAAAGATAAGTTAGTCAGGTTTAGGAGAAACACTGCCCAATTATGTAAATGAGAAAATTCAGATCAGAACCAGTCAATTGGTACACAAAAGTATTAAGGAAAAAAAAAAAAAAGAGTCTGCCTGTTCAGTGGCTCAATAACAATAGTTATTTTTAACCACCCCAAATAAACAACGGTAGTGACTCTAAAGAAGAGGAATACAGAAAAATATACATGTAATAACGCATAAAAGCACATTTGTAGCACTTCAATTTATACTGTTGATGCTTTGTATATCCCAGGTCAAAAGTAATTAGAACTACACATTTAACACTGTTCAATTACATTTTAAACATAAAACAAATATACAAAACGGGGCATCACAACTCATATTGCGGCAGTCTCTCAAACCAGAGTGCTCACGTGGAACAAAGCTCACGTGCGAGTAAACGTGCTTCACCTCTCCACTCTAATAGATTATGAGAGCATAATTTAGTAACTTTTGCAATTTTACATGTTACATAAGAGTGTACATTATAACCGTAACTGAAATAAACACTCACACTCTTAACTTTGGACACCGAAGAGCACACTTAACGTGAAGACATCTCACACGAACTAATGAGAAAGCTGAACGGACGTGCAAAATATGAAACCATCCACTGACCAGACCCTTAAGGCTGCAATCAATATACACTTATAAATTGATATGTATCGCTATTTTAATGTCTTAAGAACTTTATCAACGTATTTTCTCACCAAATCAAGGCCCGTGCGCTTACCAGCTTCTCACACTCGCATCGGCACTCTCTCTCTCGCACACACAGAGATAATCACTTAAAGGAGCCACAATACCTTTTCACAGTGCACACTAAGTAAAGGTTTCACACATCACCTTTACATGCACTGGGGATTAAAAGAGGGTAACTATACAGCATGTGGGCTATTTTACTTTCACCCGGTTACACAAATGATAACAATATAAAACAATGTGAAACAACAACATACTGTGGCGCTAAAAACATCAATAAAACTAATACTAAAAAAGCCCATAGGTTTGGACCCAGTCAGACCCCAAAAGCCATCGAAAAGAGGTAGGTCTTTAAATTATTTTTTAAAAATGTCCAAACTTGGGCATGACTTCAGTGATATGGGTAGTGCATTCCATAGAGCAGGGGCTTTCACAGAGAAAGCACGGTCTCCACTACGCTTCAACCGAGATCGTGGAACAGTCAACAGCATACTATGGGAGGACCGCAAGGAGCGTTGAGATCGGAAGGGGGTCAACATGTCCTCTATATACTCCGGTGCCTGACCATTTAAAGCCTTATAAACAAGCATCAGTGCTTTATATTGTATTCTGTATGTTACAGGTAGCCAGTGCAAAGATACCAACACAGGGGTTATATGCTCCCATTTCTTGGAATTCGTTAAAAACCTTGCAGCAGCATTTTTAACATGCTGAAGGCGAGCTATCAATGATGCATTTAAGCCCACATATAAAGCATTGCAATAGTCCAACCTCGTAGAAATAAAAGCATGTATAACAATCTCCAAATCATTCTTTGGCAGAATAGATTTCAGCTTAGACAGTTTTCTCAACTGAAAAAAGGATGCTTTCACAACACAATTTACTTAACGATCCAATCGGAGTTCTGAGTCTTAGATGACTCCTAGAGACTTAATATGGTTGTTTATATTAAAAGATGGTGATTCAATGTTTACAGTTCAGACTCTCTTAAATTGTTTATTTCCAAAGATTATAAATTCCGTTCCATCCTCATTTAGTTGCAGAAAATTCCTAGCAAGCCATCCTTTAACTTAAACATTTGTGAAAACTATCGAGAGCTACACATGAATCTGTCAAAGGAAAATACAACTGCAGATAATCTGCATACAGATGATAAGTAATATTGTAATGTCTAAAGATTAAGCCTAAAGGTAGCATGTATAATGAAAACAAATTTGGACCAAGTATTTACCCCTGAGGGACCCACCACAGTCCTAGTTTTAGTTTTCAAAAGGCAATTTCCAATCTTATCAGAACATGTCTTACATCAATATCTCCTTCTACTTGCATTTCACCTGACACCCCTAAAACACCTTTGACTAATGCAAATTGACCTTCGGAGGTCACGTATGGGGGAGGGGATGCACAGACACTTTCTGAGGCACAGAAATCCTCTTTCTGTCATGAATGTTGGTGGTGAGGGACAGAGGATCCAAGTGCAGACAGGGAGGTAACAAGACTTTAATAAATGATAAAAGCAAAACAAACACCCACGAGGGGGTAACATGACAACATGGACTGACTAGACTAATAACAACACTTGACATAAAACTACAATAAACTACAATAAACTACAATAAACTACAATAAACTACAATAAACTACAATAAACTACAATAAACTACAATAAACTACAATAAACTAGACTTCAACAAGACACAGCAACTCACCACGATGACACAAGAGAACCAGCACAGGACAATGAAACATGAGGTCATATATATGGACAGAAATCAAGAGGGGACAGGTGCAAGGCATGAACTAATTACAGGCAATAACGAGACGAAAGGGCGGGAAACACAGACGAGACTCAGAAAGACAGTTTGGCATTCAACAAGGCCCAAAATCCTCTCTCTCTACAAGAAACAATGGATCCTGTCCTGGTTCTGCTACAACACCAAGAAATATTAGGCAGAACCCTGACACTTTCTTTGGGTCTCCTTTCCTGGAGAATTTTTCTTGCCTGTTTAAGTAATAGTTGTCCTTCTTTCTTAAACAAGGACAACACTTCAACACATCTCTTTTTTCCTGTCTTTTTTATGTTGTTTGCTGACGTCTTTAGTTATGTGATTTTTTTATTAATGTGTCTATTGCTCCTAATAGAGATAAATCAAACGTGTACATGTTTTTTGTTCTTTTCTGCCATTTTTAAGAAAGTTAATTGATCATTTGTTTGCACAAGGGATATTTCAGGCCCATAAGTTCCACAGGAGTTGCTGCCATAATTATTCAATATTAGCAAAACTTTTCACTTTGAATTTATTTTCCCTCAAAATTTTATCAGCTGTACAAAAATTCATCCGTATTACCTTTTTCCAATGCTTTCAATTACACACAGATTCTCAGAGTGATACAAAAACATTGTTTTTGATAATCTAATACCATACAGCAATATCTGCCACTTATTCCTATTTGCTAATGTTACATATTATTATTCAACCAATCATTTAGATAGAGGTGTTCACATTAACAATAGAGATACACTTTATGAAAATGTTACACTTTCAATCTCAATAACCTATACAGGTAAGACTTCAAGCAAGTGATATTCAGCATTCATACCCGTTCCTTTATTTGTTTTGGGAACATATACTGTACACATACATCCGTGTCCCTTTATTTTGCAGGGTTCATACTTTCATACTGTATTCCTTTTTGTATAGGATTAATATTATGCTTTATCCCTTTATTTACAGGGTAATATGTAAATTTCACAAATGAGCCAACAACTACGCCCTTTCTGTGAGAAACAGGAAGGGTACGCAGTCACCACTCTGAGATAAAAAATCTATATCACACTCACACTGCAGTCATGCACACACAGACAATACACAATTTCACACACCCAACCGGTTACATGCCAAACACACCCCTCTCAAGTTTGCCTAAGTTTCTGTCACGGGGTGACAACAGGAGAACGTGCAAGCGGAACTACTTTTGTGGGGGCGGTTTCCCGCCGGACCTTTTAAAAGGAAACACCCAGCCAGTTCGGATTGCTCGGCCGGGGATTCAACGAGCAAACAAGCGTCAGGTGTGCCGTTTAAACGTGGCGATGGCTGATTGGGACTAAATAGAGAAGAATGGGCTATAAAAGGGATGTTGGAGGAAGGAAGAGGAGGTTGGTGGTTGTTATTGTTGTTGCTATTGTGGAGCTCTCATTCCCGTTCCGGTTGGAGGAAGAGGCAGCAGTGTAGCGTGGACATAAGAAGAGTGAGATCAAGAAGGGTAAAAGGACCGGACCATTCAATTTGGTTGAAGAGGAATAAATGCTGTGAGTAAGGGTCTAGGAGTAAACGTAAAAACGGTTGTGAACGGATGCCCCCACGAATGAGAATACTACTATCAGACACTTCGACTCAAGGAGATGGGTCTCGGTCAAGGCGGCGGAGTATAAGCCCTACGTTGCTGTGAGTACTTGGATTTCAGTTTGTGTGGTGTGGATAATTACACGTGTGTATTGCTGTGGATTGGTCTGACTATTATTGGAGTGTGTGGAGCACCTGTCTTGCCGATATCCGTGCCTGTGACCGTGAGTACCGTCTACTTGCATAGGAACGTCTCTTCTGCTTCCATTACTGTGTGCTTATGAAGAAAGCCCTGTCTGGATGTTCATCGTTGCTATATAAGGAAGCCCTTTGTGTCTACTGCTGCTTGCCCATGTTGGAAAACCTGTCTGCATACTTACCATTGCTACTTGCATAGGAACGTCTCTTCTGCTCCCATTACTGTGTGTGCTTATGAAGAAAGCCCTGTCTGGATGTTCATCGTTCCTTATATAAGGAAGCCCTTTGTGTCTACTGCTGTTTGCCCATGTTGGAAAACCTGTCTGCATAATTACCATTGACGACCTGTACAAGGAAGCTCCCCCCCCCCCCCGTATACTTACCGTTGTGTTGGGCCGGCCTCAGGAGAAGTACGGGTAAGAGGCCCGTCATCCACCTGCCCTGGCTGGGCTGGAAGAGAGAAGCTGGCAAGAAGATTAGTTTTTAGAGTGCTCAAGTTTTAACTAAATTAATAAAATCCAATTTGCTCATTTTTAACTGGTTGTCTGTCTGCGTTTTGGGAACTCCGGAGTCTCCTCGAGGTGGTACTGGTGTTCGGGGCTAGAGTATTGGGGGTCTGCCCGACCTGTGACATTTCCACTTGGATCAACAGTAGGCCTCCCTTGAATTAAATTTTGCACTCGTTTCCAATTGAATCAACAAGGCAACACAAGAATAAATACCATCATGCTGCCTAAGTTTCCAATTGGATCAACAATAGGCCACCTTGAATTAAATAAAGTTTTGTGCTCGTTTCCACTTGGATCAACAAGGCAACTTAAAACTAAAATAACCACTCCAATACTCATAAATGCACATCCTTGGACATTATTAGAAACCTACAAGTTTGCTCTTTATCGTAAAAGGCAGCTTTTGCAGGACATTTGAAAATAAAATAACCACTCCATACTCAGAAATACACTTCCCCCAACATTATGAGTACCTACAAGTTTGCTCTCTGTTTAAAAAAGGCAGCCTGTGTAGGACTTTTTATAAATAACAACTCCAATACTCATAAAAAAACTTCCCCCGACTTTATGAGTACCTACAAGTTTGCTCTCTGTCTTAAAAGGCAGCCTGTGTAGGACTTTTGGCCTATAGAACTTATTAGCGCTTTTATTTGAATACTATTAATATCTTATATGCATTGTACACTGATGACCACAAATTTGAGGACCGTGACGTCGCCTGGAATGGCGCAGCTGGGGCTCCACCCTGGAGCTTTGCCCGGGGTTGGGGCTAGTATGCGAGACCCCAATGGGGTCCGGCCGGGCTCAGCCCGAAGGAGCGACGTGGGGCCACCCTCCCGTGGACCCACCACCTGCAGGAGGGACCGTAAGGGGCTGGTGCTTAGTGGATCGGGCGGCAGTCGAAGGCGGGGGCCTCGACAACCCGATCCCTGGACGCGGAATCTAGCTCTAGGGACATGGAACGTAACCTCTCTGGCGGGGAAGGAGCCTGAGATTGTGCGTGAGGTTCAGAGATTCCGACTAGAGATAGTTGGGATCACCTCTACGCACAGCTTGGGCTCTGGAACCACACTCCTCGAGAGAGGATGGACTCTTCACCACTCTGGAGTTGCCCATGGTGAGAGGAGGTGTGGGCTGGTGTGGGTTTGCTTATAGCCCCCTAGCTCAGCCGCCATGTGTTGGAGTTCACCCCGGTGAACGAGAGGGTCGCTTCCCTGCGCCTTCGGGTTGGGGATAGGTCTCTCACTGTCGTGTGCGCCTATGGGCCAAACGGCAGTGTAGAGTACCCGGCCTTCTTGGAGACTCTGGGAGGGGTGCTGGAAAGTGCTCCGACGGGGGACTCCGTCGTTCTACTGGGGGACTTCAACGCCCACGTGGGCAGCGACAGTGACACCTGGAGGGGCGTGATTGGGAGGAACGGCCCCCCTGATCTGAACCCGAGTGGTGTTCTGTTATTGGACTTCTGTGTTAGTTACAGCTTGTCCATAATGAACACCATGTTCAAGCATAAGGGTGTCCATCAGTGCACATGGCACCAGGACACCCTAGGCCGGAGGTCGATGATCGACTTTGTGGTTGTTTCATCTGACCTGTCAACTGATCACCACCTGGTGGTGAGTTGGATCCGATGGCGGGGGAGGAAGCTGGACAGACCCAAACGTATTGTGAGGGTCTGTTGGGAACGTTTGGCCGAATCCCCTGTCAGAGAGGTCTTCAACTTCCACCTCCGGCAGAGCTTCTACCAGATCCCGAGGGAGTCTGGAGATATTGAGTCTGAGTGGACCATGTTCTCCACCTCCATTGTCAACGCGGCCACCCGGAGCTGTGGCCGTAAGGTCTCCGGTGCCTGCCGAGGCAGCAATTCCCGAACCCGGTGGTGGACACCGGAAGTAAAGGATGCCATCAAGCTGAAGAAGGAGTCCTATCGGGCCTGGCTGGCTTGTGGGACTCCCGAGGCAGCTGATGGGTACCGACAGGCCAAGCGGACTGCAGCCCGGGTGGTTGTGGAGGCAAAAACTCGGGCCTGGGAGGAGTTCGGTGAGGCCATGGAGAAGGACCATTGGTTGGCCTCGAAGAGATTCTGGCAAACCGTCCGGCGCCTCAGGAGGGGGAAGCAGTGCCACCGGGCGGTGGAAGGAATACTTTGAGGATCTCCTCAATCCCGCCGTCATGTCTTCCATTGAGGAAGCAGAGGCTGAGAGCTCGGAGGCGGACTCGTCATCACCCGGGCTGAAGTCACAGGTAGTCAAGAAACTCCTCGATGGCAGGGCACCGGGGGTGGATGAGATCCGCCCTGAGTACCTCAAGTCTCTGGATGTTGTGGGGCTGTCTTGGCTCTGCAGCATCGCGTGGCGGTCGGGGACAGTGCCTTTGGACTGGCAGACTGGGGTGGTGTTCCCTCTTTTTAAGAAGGGGGACCGGAGGGTGTGCTCCAACTATTGGGGGATCACACTTCTCAGCCTCCCTGGGAAAGTCTATGCCAGGGTACTGGAGAGGAGAATCCGGCCGATGGTAGAACCTCGGATTCAGGAGGAACAGTGTGGTTTCCGTCCCGGTCGTGGAACACTGGACCAGCTCTATACCCTCTCCAGGGTGCTGGAGGGTTCATGGGAGTTTGCCCAACCAATCCACATGTGTTTTGTGGATTTGGAGAAGGCATTCGACTGTGTCCCTCGCGGCATCTTGTGGAGGGTGCTCCGGGAGTATGGGATTCGGGACCCTTTGCTAAGGGCTATCCGGTCCCTGTACGACCGGAGCAGGAGCTTGGTTCGCATTGCCGGCAGTAAGTCAGACTTGTTTCCGGTGCATGTTGGACTCCGGCAGGGCTGCCCTTTGTCGCCGGTTCTGTTCATAATTTTTATGGACAGAATTTCTAGGCGCAGCCAGGGGCCAAAGGGTGTCGGGTTTGGGGACCACACGATTTCATCTCTGCTCTTTACAGATAATGTTGTCGTGCTGGCCCCATCAGACCAGGACCTTCAGCATGCACTGGGACGGTTTGCAGCCGAGTGTGAAGCGGCTGGGATGAGAATCAGCACCTCCAAATCCGAGGCCATGGTTCTCAGTCGGAAAAGGGTGGCTTGCCCATTTCAGGTTGGTGGAGAGTTCCTGCCTCAAGTGGAGGAGTTCAAGTATTTTGGGGTCTTGTTCACGAGTGAGGGAAGGATGGAACGGGAGATTGACAGACGGATCGGTGCAGCCTCTGCAGTAATGCGGTCGCTGTACCGGTCTGTCGTGGTGAAGAAGGAGCTGAGCCGCAAGGCGAAGCTCTCGATTTACCGGTCAATCTACGTTCCTACTCTCACCTATGGTCATGAGCTGTGGGTCATGACCGAAAGGACAAGATCCCGGATACAGGCGGCCGAAATGAGCTTTCTCCGCAGGGTGGCTGGGCGATCCCTTAGCGATAGGGTGAGAAGCTCAGTCACTCGGGAGGAGCTCAGAGTAGAGCCGCTGCTCCTCCACATCGAGAGGGGCATGGCTCGGGCAACTTTTCCGGATGCCCCCTGGACGCCTTCCCGGGACTATAGAGGGACTATGTCTCCCGGCTGGCCTGGGAACGCCTCGGTGTCCCCCCTGGAAGAGCTGGAGGAAGTGTCTAGGAAGAGGGAAGTCTGGGCATCCCTGCTTAGACTGCTGCCCCCGCGACCCGGCCCCGGATGAAGCGGTAGAAAATGGATGGATGGATGGATGGCATTGTACACTTATATAAGTATTATAATCTGAAAACTGTTCCTCCTCAAGACCAACCCAACAGAAAACACAGATCAATGCATGCATTTAGGGCTTTAGATCAAAACTCCTTTACTCAGGTACTACTAAATATTTTCTAATCAATTTATTTCGATGAATTTAGAAGAACGTAAAGTGTCTCACCACGAGCAATATCTGGCCAACAACACAACCTAACTATATAAGCTAAAACTACTTACCTTGGCCAAATATTGTTGTGTTGCTCGTCCAGAAGTCGCCCGATGCGGTTCATTTCACTGTTCTTTCCGGATTGTAATGCCGGGGTCGCCAAAACTGTTGTGAATTTTCTTTGCATGTTCTGAAAAATTACTCTTGAGTCTTTTCGAGTTTTGATACAAAAGCCACTATATGGGTTAGTAGGATTGCAATGCTAAAAAATATATATGGGCAATTCCAGTGTTATATGGACGTGACATTTTGCGTTATGGACGTTACATAAAAATGCTCAGAGAATTAATTTGTTACGAATAAATTGAATCATATGTTTATATTTTACTAAACCCTTGTTGATAGAGTCTAAACATAAAAAAAATGCCAGTCCATGAACAAATTTTCTATTTTAAAAAGGGAAATAAACATGCGTTATGGATGTGACAAAAAAAGGACGCTGTTCTTGGGAGACGACAAACTTGCACAATCCTGAAGCAAACGAAAAATGCACAATCCTGAAGCAATAATACCCAATGAATGGAGATATAGAACATAAAATAGTTACTTTATTTTATTTTCCATGTGTCCATTTATGAGGAATATGTAGCATTATGGATGTGACAATCCTGAAATTGGTACTTACCTTACTATGAAAAATCATGCACTAAAAATAAAACAAATGCTTTACAAATTTGAAGAGAGATCTCACATATTTGACCACCAAATGTTAATATCTGTGCTGTTACCATAGTAAAAACCATTGGTAAAAACTTTATATTTTCAAGGCAAGGTTGACATTTTCATGGAATTGCCCAAATATATATATATATATATATATATATATATATATACTGGGGTTGAATTTCCATTTTTTTGTTGAATTTGCATTTTTCTGTTAGATTAAGGAATGAAAAAGTGAAATGTTTTTGGGTTAGAATTGAATGAGTTAGGTTGCTTATATACTTAAAGGAGCTTTGTTATAATATGAGAAGTAATTCATGTATTGAAGTAATACGGTTGAGTAATTGGTATTAGGTGAAATTATTTACATAACATGGGAGATGTGGTGTCTTACCACTTCATGTTAGGCTTACAGAGGCCACTAGGGGGAACTAGTTACACATGTGTGTTAAAGAGCTGTTAATAAAACCTTCAATATAACCTTTTGCTCGGAGCTTGGATTCTCCTCTCTTGTAAGATACAACACAACCGTTTAGCAGTAGCTATATCTAAGCATTAGAACATCGTAGACGGGGTTGGTTCGTTTCAATCATAGCCTTTAGTATAATCAATTGGTAGATGCTAAACCACGCCCCTAGCAACCAAACAGGTTAGCCTAGCAACAGTTTAGCAGTACCTATATCCAAGCATCAGAACAACATAGAGTCACGGGGGTTGGTTCGTTTCACTCATAGCCTATAGCCATAGCAACCATTTACAGGAACCTAGCAACCAGTCCCATTTGACTTAGGCAACCAATCAGTATCCCACGAACTTCATTAAGCTAAGATGCCACGCCCCTAGCAACAAAACATGTTAACTTAGCAGCCATTTAACAAGACTATACATCAGAGAATCATAGAGACATGGGGGTTGGTTTGTTTCACTCATAGCCTTAAGTATCATAAACTGGCAGATGCTAAGCCACGCCCATAGCAACCAAACATGTTAGCCTAGCAACCGTTTAGCAGTACCTATATCCAAGCATCAGAACATTGTAGAGACACGGGGGTAGGATCGTTACACTCATAGCCTACAGTATCATAAACTGGCAGATGCTAAGCTACGCCCCTAGAAACCAAACATGTTAGCCTAGCAACCCTTTAGCAGTACCTATATCCAAGCATCAGAACATCGTAGAGACACGGGGGCTGGTTCGTTTCACTAATAGCTTAGAGTATAATCAACTGACAGATGGTAAGCCACGCCCAGAGCAACCAAACAGGTTAACCTAGCAACCGTTTAGCAATAACTATATCTCTGCATCAGAACATAGTATAGACATGCAGGTTGGCTCGTTTCACTCATAGCTTAGAGTATCATCATCTGTAAAATGTTAAGCCACGCCCATAACAACAAAAAAGGTTAGCCTAGCAACTGTTTAGCAATACCTATATCTCTTGCATCAGAACATCATAGAGACACGGGGGTTGGTTCGTTTCACTCATGGGTTGGAGTACCATACTAGCAACATGCTATTCATGCTAGTAACATGTTAATCATGCTAACAACTCACTAAGCCAGGTTTTTACACATTATTCACATATTGGTCACATTATTTTTTCCATCATGTTAGAAAAAGTTTAAGGATAAAACCTTTCAAACTATTTCAAACTCTACAGGACAGGCTTTGTCAAGCCAACATAAAGTTTGTTCTCAAACTTTACAACCTAGTTATTTTTCTTCTTCTGATCACCAAAATTTCTAAAAACTACTCCTCATAGACCTTTCAAACTACATCCACCAAACTTTCCAAAAACCTTCAAACTGTTGGCGGGCTCTGTAAGAACTTACCTCACGATGAGGTGTAAGTTGTACCCCTGGGGTGTAAGAGCCCCCCAAAATCCCCCCTATACTTATAATGGAAGAGGAAATTTGCCCAAATAAGGCGTTGTAACTGTCTCATGTTGAATAACTTAGCAGTACAACCACTAAGAGACTTAGTGGGCTCATTTTACACAGCCAACCTATTAGTATCCCTGAAACGTCACTAAGCTACGAAGCCACGCCCATAGCAACAAAACATGTTAACTTAGCAATCATTTAACAAGACCTATAACTCCACATCAGAACATCGTAGAGACATGGGGGTTGGTTTGTTTCACTTAGGGCTTGCAGCATCATCAATTGGCTTCTGCTAAGACACGCCCCTAGCAACCAAACAGGTTAGCCTAGCAACCGTTTAGCAGGACCTATATTCAAGCATCAGAACATCGTAGAGCCACGGGGGTTGGTTCGTTTCACTCATACCCTATACTATAATGAACTGGTATAGGCTAAGTCACGCCCCATCAACCAAACAGGTTAGCCTAGCAACCGTTTAGCATTAGCTATATCTAAGCATCAGAACATTGTAGAGACACAGGGGTTGGTTTGTTTCACCCGTGGCTTGGCCTATCATGCTAGCAACATGACAATCATGTTAGCATCATATAAGCAAACAAGCTAATCGTGTTAGCATAATGCTAACAACATGCTAATCTTGTTAAATTATGCTAGCAACATGGTAATCGTGTTAGCAGACATAATAGCAAACATTCTTATCATGCTAGCAAATATGCTAATCATGTAAGCATTATGCTGGAAACATACTAATTGTGTTAGCAACATGCTAGCAACATTCTTATCATGCCAGCAAACATGTTAAAACATGCTAATTGTGTTAGCAACATGCTAATCATGCCGGCAAACATGCTAATCATGCCAACATGCTAATCATGTTAGCATTATGCTAGAAACGTACTAATTGTGTTAGCATCATGTTAGCAACATGCTAATCATTCCGGCAAATTTGCTAATCATGTTAGCTATATGCTAAAAACATGCTAATTGTGTTAGCAACATGCTAATCATGCCATAATCCTGCTAATCATTCTAGCAAACATGCTAATCGTTTTAATACATTGCTAGCAAACATGCTATTCATGCTAGTAACATGTTGACGATGTCGTAGAAACTTGCGAGGTAACACGTTTGAAGAAGCTTGTAGCCTCTGTAAGAACTTACCTCACAATGGGGTGTCAGTGGCACCCCTGGGGTGTAAGAGCCCCCCGAAATCCCCCCTATACTTATAATGGTAGAGGAAATATGCCCATATAAGACGTTGTAACTGTCTCATGTTGAATAACTTAGCAGTACAACCACTTAGAGACAAGGGGTGGGCTCATTTTACTCAGACAACCAATCACTCTTTCAAGATCATAATGACGCTATGCAGCCACGCCCATAGCAACCATTTACAGCAACCTAGCAACCGCTCCCATAGACTCCCATTATAAAAAGTCCTGATGGCAGATGCTAAGCCACGCCCATAGCAACCAAACAGATTAGCCTAGCAACCGTTTTGCAATATCTATATCTCTGCATCAGAACATCGTAGAGACACAGAGGTTGGTTCGTTTCACTCATAGCTTAGAGTATCATCAACTGACAGATGCTAAGCCATGCCCATAGCAACCAAACTATTTCAAACTCTTCAGGACAGGCTTTGTCAAGCCAACATAAAGTTTGTTCTCAAACTTTACAATCTAGTTATTCTTAATTCTTGTTCTGGACACTTTTTCGTCCCGCAGCTTTTGACGTAGACCCATGAATGAATACATCAAATCGACGGGCCTATTCGGGAATGGTGTGCTATGATTTTTATAAGTGATCGGGTGGGGGGGTGCGATAGTTGGGTGAAAAAACACCCGAAAAATCCCATTGACTTAACATTACGCCCAACTTTGACGGGTCATAGCTCCTAGCGAGGACATGGTAGAAAAATGTGGATAATACACCATTTGAAGAGGCTATCAGGCTCTGTAAGAACATCACTCACAATGGGGTGTAAGTTGCATTCCTGGGGTGTAAGAGCCTCCCAAAATTTTCGTATACTTATAATGGCCCATAGATGGCCATTCAATTTTTTTTTTTTTTAATTGCCAGCTCCGCAGGAGAGTGTCGTAGAGACATGGGGGTTACACCATTAGAAGAGGCTATCAGGCTCTATAAGAACATACATCAAAAGGGGGTGTAAGTTGTACCCCTGGGGCATAAGGGCCACCCACAATTTCCCATCGACAGGAAGCATGCCCATATAAGGCGTAAAACGTCCCGTGTTGAATATCTTCGCAGTACAACGACTTAGAGACAAGGGGGTGGGTCATTTGACTCAGGCAACCAATCAGTATCACATTATCATCATGAAACTATTAAGCCACGCCCATAACAACCATTTACAGCAACCTAGCAACTGATCTCATAGACTTCCATTATAAAAGGTCGAGATGGATATCTTTGCAACACAGTGTTGTAGAGACAAGGGGTTGGGCTCATTTGACTCAGACAACCAATCAGTGTCCCAAGAACTTAATTGAGCTTCGAAGCCACGCCCATAGCAAAAAAACAGGTTAGCCTAGCAACCATTTAGCAAAAGCTAAATCTCTGCATCAGAACATCGTAAAGACACGGGGTTTGTTCGTTACACTCATAGATTAGAGCATCATCAATAGGTTGGTTTCACGTGACGTCACGCTGCAGCATCGCGAGAGCGTGAAATTCAGATGGAGGGCAGGAAGTGAAATAGCTGAGGATCTGCCAGTGCCGTCTGAAAAAATGCCAATGTTTTGTGTAGTTTATGGCTGCTCCAATTGTTCAAACCGAGAAAAGGATTTTACAGAGTACCAAAGATTGTCACTCATAAAGGTGAGAAATGTAAAAAGCTCACAGAACAACGCCGTAAAAAGTGGATTTTTAACGTACGTCTGCGGTCGGGAGGAGCAGAGTCTGTTAATGCCCGTGTCTGCAGCGACCACTTCGTCGGAGGTATGTTAGCTAGCCAACTTGTTTTTTGTGTCTGTGTTTATATAGCATTAGGTTTTCGTTAAATGCTCATTTACTTAGTAATGATTATTAAGTTACCGGTAGTCTAATATGGACTTCATTGGGCCTTTTTAGGCTGCCCTAGCACTTTGGGTGACGTTGAGTCGGTAGATTGGGCTCCGACGGTCAACCTAGGGTACCAAAAAACTAAACCCAAATCAGAGGCATCTCTTAAACGAGAGCAGAGGATGAAGCTCAAGGAAGACCAACAAAGACGGTCGGAATGTGCAGAGGCTATGTTGGATCTCCAACAGACAGATGAGAGCCCGGATCTGACACAGACACCCGAAAGCTCCGAACCGAAGCAGCCAGCTGACAACAACCCACAATCAGAGGGGATCAGTGGGAATGGGACATTAAATGATCAAGGTGACCAGCATTATTATTAATTGTTATTAATAATTATTAATTGTTACAAATGTTGACCAGAAAACTTGTATGTTTGTAAAAACGTTGTAAAAAAAGATTACTTCACATAATTAATATTAACTAAAATCAACCTGTATAATTGGACCAGAAAACTTGCATGTTTGTAAAAAGGTTGTTAAAAATTTAACTTAACAACAATTCATATAATTCATATTCATGAATTAAGTAATTATGCTCCCCACTGATATGTTGCAGGCTATGTAGATGCCGGATGCCAGACTGAGCTAACAATGGATGACATTGAGAAGATGGAGGATGTTCAGAGACAAAACACAACAGAGCTGGGAGATCTTCGAGCCAAAGCAATGGACACACAGTTCAACAAGAAGTCCTTTGAAAAAAACGAAGACAAGACAAGGTGCTACACGGGGCTCCCCAACTTCTTAGTTTTAATTCAGATTTTTGAGCTGTGCAAACCCTACATCAGCTGTGGTCCTATGTCTGTGCTGTCTAAATTTCAACAGTTCATTTTAGTTTTGATGAAGCTGAGACTAAATCTCCAACTGAAAGATTTAGCTTTCAGGTTCAAGATCTCTCTGCCAACTGCTTCTAGAGTTTAGCATAAAGTAATAGACATACTTCATGAAAGGTTGGAATTTCAAATTGAGTGGCCAGAGCGACATGTTCTTCAAGCTACAATGCCAATGGGATTCAGACAGGCATTTGGATGTAAAGTTGCTGTGATAGTTGACAGTTTCAAAGTTTTTATTGAGAAGCCCTCTTATTTACTAGCCCAAGCACAAAGTGGTCAAACTACAAGCATCACCATACTGTAAAATTTCTGATTGGTGTTGCAACCCAAGGCTATGTCACTTACATATCTTGTGCCTGGGGAGGGAGAGTCAGCGATAAACAGATCACAATAGAGAGTGGCCTCCTAAAAAACCTGTTACCTGAAGATATTGTCCTAGCAGACTGTGGGTTCAATATTGGTGATAGTGTGGGATTTTACTGTGCTTCACTACAGATACCTGCATTTACCAAGGGGAGAAAACAACTGTCAGCGTATGAGGTGGCAGACACAAGAAAAATAGCGAATTTGCGTATTCATGTTGAGAGAGTTATCGGTTTAGTCAGAAGAAAATGCCAGATTCTGCAAAGCAGGGCTATGCCCATAGAGCACATGGCAACAAAACAAGGTGAGGCACTAGCATTGATTGACAAGATTGGGGTTATTTGCTGTGTCTTGTCTAATCTTTCGGAGTCTGTTGTCCCATTGGAGTAAGGAGGAGGGAGGGATAGGGATAATAATCAGTCAGTCCAGTACCAGAGCCCTCACACATGTAGTGTCTAATACCTGATCCCTGCTTCTTGGCTCTGATGATAAGTAAGAGGACCTGAGCCCCGACATGTATCAGTCTGTTAATATGTTTTCAACAAGTGTAATACTTTTATCCACTAGTGACTAGTGGATAAAAGTATTACACTTGTGTAATACTAGTGACTAGGGCTAGTGACTAGTCCAATTGTACTGGCTGTATGTAGTATATGTAATGAAATGGATTCTAATCTGTTATTGCACACCATGTTCTTATTATAACAATTGTTGAAAAATCTAATCTTGTAAATAAACCACCATTTATAATTCTGTCTTCTCAATGGCATTTAATGTTTTCATTTATATTACACAACAGCCAAACAATAACAATAGTCAAAATGTAATCTTGTCTCATACAACAGTATTGATATAACAGCAATATCACACAGCCCACTTTCAAGAGTGCCTGGATCCTTTCATTACACATGTGAGTTTGTAACTTGCTGTCCCAGTATTTCTGGAAGTATACCGTTTCTAAAAAAGCACTCAACTTTAGGGATAACATCATCCCAAAGTTCAAGATCGGGCAAAATCCTTTCAACAAAAATGTCATTGTGGTTCCCCACAACAAAATCACAGTACTCAGCGTCTACAATGTGAAGCTGTCCCTGAACTTGGTAGTAGTAGTCATTTCTGTCTGGTGTAGTACGATGTCTGAAGGACCAGATAGTTGGTGATGTCAACAGCCTCCACTGTCGGCAAATCTTCAAGTTCGACCGAAAACTCACTCATCTTCATGAGAAACGGGTCACATCCAACATATCTGTTTACTAACTCCTTGTATCTATTTCTTGAAACTGGTTCTAAATTCATACAATACGGACTCTCCGCAACGGTTTCCTCCATAGACGTATTCTCCATGTTTACTTCCTGCCCTCCATCTGAAATCGCCCCGCCTTCGTGCGTCATCATAATCACGTGACTGAAACCCAGCAATTGGCAGATGCTAAGCCATGCCCATAGCAGCAAAAAACATTACCTTAGCAACCATTTAGCAAGACCTATATCTCTGCATCAGAACATCGTAGAGACATACGGGTTGGTTCGTTACACTCATAGGTTAGAGTACTATCAATTCCAGATGCCAAGCCACGCCCATAGCAACCAAACAGGTTAGCCTAGCAACCATTTAGCAACACCTATATCTCTGCATCAGAACATCATAAAGACACGGGGGTTGGTTCATTTCACTCATAGCTTAGAGTATTATCAAGTGCAGATGCTAAGCCACGCCCATAGAAACCAAACACATTAGCCTAGCAACCGTTTAGCCAGACGTATCTCTAAATCAGAACATCTTAGAGACATGGGGGTTAGATTCATTCGTGGCTTAATGTGTTATCACCCTAGTGCCCAGTTCCGCGGTTTGCCACAAAGCATCACCCACATTTTCTTCAGAAAATGTACCAATCTAGTTATTATTCTTGTTACGCCAAAAATTTGGTGCGTAACTGTCCCGCATCTTTTGTCGTAGACCCATGAATAAGTGCTCAAATCGAGCAGCGCACTGAGGAATGGTGTGCTGTGACACTTGTGGGGGTGTTTGATCAAAAAAATAACCCACAAAATCCTATTGACTTAACATAGCGACGAACTTTGACGAGTCGCAGCTCCGAGCGAGAATTTCGTAGAAAAATGCGGGTAACCACATTTGAAGAGGCTATCAGGCTCTGTAAGAAACTTTATCACAATGGGGAGTAGGTGGCACCCCTGGGGCGTAAGAGCCACCCAAAATTCCCCAATGACTTATAATGGGACAGGAAACATGCCCATATAAGGCGTAAAACGTCATCATCAATCAAAGCATCATCAATTGGCTCTGTCAAGCCAACATAATAATAAGTATGCACAATTATAATAGTGAGCTTTTTTCAAAAGCACCACTAATAAACTTGCAAGATAATAATAGTGAGCTTTTTTCAAAAGCACCAGTAATAATATGCTCGCAAGATAATAACGTTTATTTAAAAGCACCACTAAAAATAAGTTTGACGAATAATAATAAGTTTAATAATAACGTTTTTTTAAAAGCACCACTAAAAATAAGTTTGACGAATAATAATAGTGAGCTTTTTTCAAAAGCACCACTATTTATTATAATAATAAGTTTGATAAATAATAATAGCGATGCTATTCAGGAGAATAGCCCATCGCTTTAGCGACAGCAGAGACATTTGGAGCATGTGGTAGGGGATTCAGACCATCACGGATTACAAGCCCCCACTGCAGACCTGTGACAACACCATCTCCCTGTTAAATGAGCTGAAAGCCTTCTTGGCTCGCTTTGAGGCACAACACGGCACCGCTGCACAGAAGACCTCACCTCCTCCTGGCGACCAGGTGATGACGTTGTCCCCGGACAGTGTGAGGAGGTCCCTCAGAAGGATCAATATACGCAAAGCTCCAGGTGCTGACAACATTCCGGCGTGCGTGCTGAGAGACAGTGTTGTAGAACGCACTGATGTCTTCATAGACATTTTCAACATATCTCTGCGGCTGTTATCCCCACATGATCCCCATCATTCTAGTTCCAAAAAAGTAATATCCGTCTTGCTTCAATGACTACCGTCCAGTTGCACTTACTCCTATTCTCATGAAGTGCTTTGAACGGCTAGTCATGCACAACATCAAGTATGTCCCCCCCAACCCTTCCAATTTGCATATCGGTCCAAGCGCTCGACCGATGATGCCATCGCCACTGCCCTCCATGTTGCATTCACTCATCTGGACATAAAAGACTTGTACGTCAGAATGCTGTTCATAGACTTCAGTTCTGCATTTAACACAATCATCCCTCAACAGCTCACTCACAAATTGGTCCAGCTGGGACTAAACACTTCGCTGTGCAACTGGCTGTTGGGTTTCCTGACGGGGAGATCTCAGGCAGTTCTGGTCGGCAGCAACATATCCAGTACCATCACACTGAACACGGGGGACCCCAAGGACGTGTGCTTAGCCCCCTCCTCTACACCCTGCTGACCCACGACTGCACACCATCACACGACTCCAACCTCTTCATCAAGTTTGCGGATGACACGACTGTGGTGAGTCTCATTAGTAACAGAGATGACACAAACTACAGGAGCGAAGTGAGCCTTTGTCAAGCCAACATAATAAGCTTGCAAGATAATAAAAGTAATGCTTTTTTCAAAAGCACCACTAATAAGTAAGCACAATAATAATAGTGATGCTTTTTTCAAAAGAACAACTAATAATCTGCTCACAAGATAATAATAGAGAGCTTTTTTCAAAAGCACCACTAATAAGCTCCCAAGATTGGCTCTGTCAAGCCAAAATAATAATAATAATAATAAGCTTAGATAAGAGAACAGTATGTTGGCTTTGTCAAGCCAACATAATAAGCTCGCAAGATAATAAAAGTGAGGCTTACATAGTTATCATGTTGTTTGCATGATGTTAACACGATTAGCATGTTTTCTAGCTTGATGTTAACACGACTAGCATGTTGCTAGCATTATGCTATCAGGAGTAGCATTTTGCTAGCATGATGTTAACACGATAAGCATGTTTGCTAGCATAATGCTAACATGATTAGCATGTATACTAGCAATGATTTGTTGTCTGAGTAAAATGGACCCACCCCATTGTCTCTATGACACTGTGCTGTGAAGATATCCATCTGGGCCTTTTATAAAGGGAGTCTATGGTATCTGTTGCTAGGTTGATGTAAATGGTTGCTATGGGCTTGGCCTGATGATGATCCTGAGAGACTGATTGGTTGCCTGAGTAAAATGAACCCACCCCCAAGTGTGCCGTTTTTTGATAAAGTTAATATATGTAGAAAAAGGTATTTAGCATTGTGAAATGTAGAGTTTGTTTATTTTACCAAATATGGTTCATAGGAAAAACTAACCTCAGATATAATTACAGAAACTGCTATATTTTATGTGTCAGGTCTACCCTTATACAATATCCTACCCATTCTCATGCACAGACAGGGCTCAACCTGTGCAGAGCACATGCCCTTACACTCTGAAAGTGCCCTTTTTATTGGAGGTGTTTTTCTTCATTAAATCAATGCTTTTGGTCACGCTTTGCATCTGTCTGACCGTTTTACAAATATTTGCCAATGAAAGGTTAAAAAAGAGCTTGTTTTCATCCAGTGATGCAGCGCAACGCTACAGTGGAACGTCTGGCTGCGTCACTGAAGAATGTGTCAGAATGTGTCAGACAGCGCACCAGTATTACCTTCTCTTTCATGCTTGAATGAACAAAAACACACAGGATTATGCATTAAAACACATTTTGTTTAGTATTTTCGTAAGCACAAAGCAAAATGGGGAACGGTGAAGATCTGCGCAGAGATCATTCACCGTTTATCTAATAAAACATAACTGTTTCTTAACACAAAAAAAATGATAGATGGATATGTATTTTAGGAAGGGGGTCCCCTCAAAAGGTTCATCTTGTAATCTTCTGTCCCTTTCTTTACATGTTTATGATGGAATGCGTAAATATAGACTACAGCTGTGATACATTTGCATTACTTCAATTTATTTTTTCTCATTAGCAATAGAATAAAATACAGGTGATATATGTGTGTTGTAATTCACAATATGACATACAGTGTGAAAGCATTTGTACATTTTGCAGTAAGAAGACATTGTTTTGGTCTTGGTTGAACTTGTGTAAGTAAAGCATTTATAATTAGTGTTAAACTTATGCATTTTGTGTCAAAGCAACAATACAGGATAGAAAAAAAATTTTGTTTAAAGCTGACTGAATTATTTTTATTAAAATACTTTATTATTGTATTTTCCTATACAGGTCAAACTGAAACATGACAAGTAATGCAGTTTTTGTAATGCCATTATTTGTTAGCATTTTGACCACTATGACCATATGCTCCTGTTAGATAGAAAGCTAGTGCTGATGTTTTTACCGAATGACTCCATTTTGAATCGGTTTTGCTGTGTTTTGATAGAATTAGAATATGTAGAAATGTCGAATTTCTATTTATTTAACAAAATGTCGTTTTGGATAGAAAATTTACTATTTGGCTAATTGTGTGATTTAGGTGTGTTGTTGTGTTAAGAGTTTAGGAAAATTATTTAAAACATTGTCATAGCAATCGTAAAAACTGTAAGTCATTATGTAAAATATAGTAATGAGACAAAAACAGGACACCTGGGCTTTCAACACAAATTGCAATGAACTGTTTCTTCGAAAGTAGTGCGTTAGCACTGATTTGCAGGTGGAGTGTGAATGACAAAAGTGTTCATGGATTTTAGAGAATCCAGTTTGTTCCGCATAGACTTCTGCTGCTGATACATCAATAAATAAATGTTTAAAGGCACATATATATATCTAAAGCATTTCATTATTGTATAAGAACAATTATTTCACATGTTTTGTTTATTGTGATCAGTCAGGTGAATGATTTTAATGGTGATTTTGGTGATAAGCCTCATTCACTTTTTATCTAATAAAACTTAAATGTTTCTTTACACATAAAAAATGATAGATGGATATGTATTTTAGGAAGGGGGTCCCCTCAAAAGGTTCATCTTGTAATGTTCTGTCCCTCACTTTACATGTTTATGATAGAAGACGTAAATATAGACTACGGCTGTGATACATTTGCATAACTTAAATTAAATTTTTCTCATAAGCAATGGAATAAAATTGCTTCAATTCAATGTAACAAGCAAAATCTATGCATTCCTTTCATCTTCAAATTCCATCAACACATAGTTTTCACATTGTTTATACACAACAGAACCGTAGTGGAAAGCAGCTGTAGTATAGGCCTTGTAGATTGTCTTTGGGCATGCAGGAGAATTAGGTCAGGTGGTGCCTCCCCTCCCAACAAAGGAATGCGGTTGTCCAGCTGTAAAGAAGAAAAAAGGAGAAATACTGAGTAACGCAGTGCCTCTCTGGCCTGAGGGATTATCTTTTCTCTTGATCTGGTGATTAATACCCCCTACACTTACAACACCACCCACCCCCATCATCTTCAGAGTAAAGATCGGGCGTGGTGCACTGCATGGCACGCTAACACGCCGTCCCTTGCCAGCTAGTATTTTTGTTGATCAGAAAGCTAAGAACAATGGCAACATGCCAATCACTATGCAATGATGTTCATTAAAATCAGAATAGCTAATTTTAATGATTGACAATGGTGGGTATAGATGCCCATTCCTTTTAACAACTGGCTACTAAATAATAATTTGAAAAAGCACACTGTAGGAAGGAAGATGTGCACTTTATTATTCACTGGACTATTTGTGTGGTGTTGGGTGCCATTACAGTTTTCAGTATTTGTATCACTACTTTTTAATGTGAATTATTTTTCTTGGGAAGGTGTGTTTTTTCTAGTGCTGTCAATCGATAAAGAATAATCTGACTAATCACACATTTTTTCTGTGATTATTTGCGATTAATCACCCATTACGTTAATGTTTTTAAATATACTTTTACATTCCAGTAATTTCACATTTAATCTCCAAATTAATGTAGAAAAAAACAGATTTCTTTAACAGAATCATTTTATGAATGAAAGCCAACATTCTGATATTAGTACTGCAACTAATGTATTTGACCATTAATTATATCCATTCAACAGTAATTGAATTAAATTAGCAAACACTGTACAGTCTTTAATGGTAAATTCTAAATTAAATACAGAAGAATTCAGAATAAAGCTACAAAACACATTGAACTCCTATTTTCTTTTTTTCTTTGATTAACATTAGTGACAAGAGTCACAGCAGCAGGTTTGAGAATGTGGCCCTTTGAGAGATGTACCTCTACGCAGATCTGACGCCTCTCCTATTTTCACAACCCTTTCCATTAATTTAAAAAAAAAATTACACTTTAAAGTCTGTGTTTACGAAAATGCTAGAAAAAACTGCCTTTCTGGCATAATCTTGTGTGGTTTTGTTCATTCAAGCACGAAAGAGAACTTCATGATGGTGCTCTGTCTAACAGATTCTGACAGAGATTCACTGATGCAGCCTTCGACTGTAACACCAACCTGGACCGCTGTTGCGTTTTGCCGTGTCCCACTAGTGAGTGGTGAGTGGTGTCTATCTACACTGAACGGTTTCAAATCGTGCTTAAGTGTTTTAAAAGCCTTAACATGCCTAAGAGCGTGATTTATATACTGTAACGCTAGACAAAGGATGACAAAACAAACGGATGCTGTGTTAATTCCGTTAAATATTTTCAACGCTTTAATCTGAAAAATTTTTATCGCATTCGTTAACGCAACAATTTAGCACCTGCTGCTCTGACCAACCAAGAGGCTGTTTAAAAGAGACCGTTTTCAACTAAAAACTGTAAACATTTTCTTCGTTTTGGCTGTTTATTTACACGACTGAAAACAGCATTATCGTCTCCGTCCAAACTTCAAAAATGATGACGTCATACGCATGAGTGTCACATGTTCAGTCTGCAGGCATGCAATGTTATTCCCAAAATATTTAAGGCGGTGTCCATGCCATAAATTTGTGCCGCGTGACATACTTATCATCATTTCTCCAGCAAAAATAATATTTACTGTACCACTACGACCAGTGGAGATATAGTATTTATATAAACAAAGTATAATCACACACACCGACAAAGTGTATTAAAATCACTTTTAGTTTATAACAGGGTATGCGTGTTTTTTTACAGTGCAACATCGCCATCCACTGGCCTGGCATGCATAATAGAACGTTTTTTTTATTCGTTTTCCAGATCCGTGCAAATGCAGATCATTTTGATAACGCTGTCGTGGGTACGTGAAACTTTTCTAAAAAGAAAAGAAAAACCTTCAGTTTTCATGCCTTATTAGTAATTATTTTCTAGTACAGTCATTTGCTGGAAATTGTTCCACACATTTAGCCTGTTTTAGTTTCAGAAGTTTGTTTGAATACATCCAAGGTGGTGAGGCAATGTTTTGTTTGGACTGTGTTTTGTTCTAGCCCATGATTAGTCATTTGTAGTGTTCTTTTCAAGTAGAGCCTGACTCAGCATTAGGCAGGAACACATCGTTAAGGTGTGTTGTCTTACAGCTGCCTATCCAGTGTGTAACTGCTGTGTGTCTTGTGTTTTATCCTAAAAGCTTCACATTTTGTTTTTCGAAAATGCTTGGTAGTTATTGGGGCGATTTAAGACTAGTCCCAGGCTAACTTAAATATTAGAGGTGTTAATATATCAGTGTGATTGTTTTGTCTAAAGATGCGCACAATCATTGTTTGTAAAGGCTGTTTTAAAAAACGGCCTAGACCTGGTTTAAGACAATCCCTGTCCGGGAAACCACCCCATATTGTTTGTAAAGTGATATGTTTCCAATTCAGATCATCAGTTCATGCAGCACTTTCTTCAAGTCAAATTGAGATTTAACTCCACAGTTAAGATACAACTTGTAAATCACTGCTAAGTTTTCACCCCACCAGTTTGCTTCAAGCAAAATGAAACAGCACTGCCAAAATACAGAGTAATCCATCTGAACATTTTTCTAAATTTTTCCGCTTTATTTTACGGTTTTACTCTTACATTAAATGTGATGTGTGTATTTTTTAAGAGAATCTATTGACAGAAATGCAATATAATATATATAGCTATGTCTTCAGAGGTCTATAAAAACCTTACATAATGAAGCAGTATGTTATTACCCTAGAAAGAGCGGTTTCTATCTACAGACACCAATGGTCATCTTGCATGGAATTTTCATGCTGTTTCTAAAGTAGCCCTTCTTCAGAGCGCGTTTCACAAATATGTTATCTCCTTTGGCAAAGAAGTGAAAACGTGATGACATCTCAGCCCTGCAGCCTCCGTAGCGCTTTGAAAGAAAGGGGGAGTGAGCCATTGTTTGCAATTCGCAATGAGTACATAAACATTATTTACATTTCTATGTATGTTGCATGATTAAAGACAAACCAATGTTTTTTTATTTAACTTTATTTAAAGATTATTATTGCAGACAACAGCAAAGATAGATATTTAAAAATATTGTGTGAACAAGTGGACTAAAGTAGAATACAATATAGTTTCCTACTTCATGAAACATTGGTTAATAATGCATGTTAAACTGTATTGCTAAAAACTCTTCTGTAAAGGGGGTAATCCAGGGCACATTAGATCTCACAACAGGTGTCGTCTAAAACACTAACCACCTGACATATGATACCTCACTAATCCTGGAGTTCTAAACCAAAACAGTCCTTTAAGTATCCATATAGATCTAAGTGCATCATCCTTTGTCTGAACCACCGGACAGTGTCAGTTAGGTTCACCAGCTTCTCAATTTTAACTATTTTTTAACTGCCTAATTTGGCTATTTGTGTTACAATATGAATTACACATGTGTATATGTCCACCTCAGAACTAGTTGTAGAACTAATAAGTAGAGAGAAAGGGCATGGCTAAAAGTAAATTGATTTAATTAAAAATATTTTGATTTGGTCTTGAAATTCGACGCCTCCCTGAAGTTATATTTACAAGTTGCCCTTTACATGATTTTACATTAGGGTATAAAAGACCCTTAATTCACAAATGTAATTAATTTAAAAGTTAATTATATAAAAGCAGTAGCCTACTGTGGTTCCATTTCTAGAGATGTTAACCCCTCCTGTAGATTGTAGTCTTGTATGTTTTTATAAAAGTAAATGTATCTTAAAGATTCATCCAAACCAATTTACAGTGTACTAAATGTTCCAGTCTAGTCTACACTTAACCAGACAGGAAACTGTTCCACAGGGGATTAGGGTTGACATTACAACCCTTTGCAAAATATAAATATAATAAAGAGAATGACTATTTTGACAATAAATAATGCAATAATTATTGCTGTGAGTTGTTCACCATGTAGTTCTAATGCCTTTTTTCTGAGAAATTAATATCATTAAAATGTTCTCTTTTTCTTTTGAAGGAAAAATAAATGGCATGTCTTTATAGAGTGGGCTGGTTCTACCCTATCTGAAACATTAGTGTGTTCAAAACAAATCTAAACCAGTTATCTAACCAGTTATCAGTTAGATACAAGTTGTCAACTCTAGTCCTGTTGCTAGAGGCCCTCATGCTAGAGGCTCTTTGGGTGCATGGGGAGGGGCTCATTCTTATGCAAACAGGGGCTACAGTTCTTACTACAAAAGAACATTTGTGCAGAGACATTGCAGAACTATAAAGAGGAATTATTCCAAAGATGTGTCTGTGGGCTCGGATATTTATAGTTGAAGTTCAACTAACATACCATTATTCATTTAATTAACTTTTTTCCCCTGTATTTGAAATTATCTAAAAATACAATTATAATGGATCTTATCAATTTTATGTTAATCATAATAAAACAATTTTAAAGTTTACAGTCAGATCGAAGAAAAATATATTTCAAAAATGTATTCAGCCCTTAACTAAACAATTTGACAATCATCAATTATCAGTAATGTCAGTAATAATCAAACTTGTTTAGGTGAATTAGGGTTCTTTCAATTATTTGTGGGATTTATTCATGCATATTTTTTTGTAAATTGAAAAATAAAATGCTCTATTGAAATATATATAGCAAATAAATGTATTAATTTTACAGTGACTTAGTCTGAAGCACACTTTACAACTCCTTAGGGATAAATCTTAAAGGAAAAGCCAAAAGCCCGGCAACACCTTCCTAAAAGTAGGGTGTGGTATTTGACTCAGGTATTGGACAGGTAATTTCTCAGGCCCTCCCTCTACGTTCCTGGTATATATGGCATTCCCATTGAATTTCTTTAGAGACTTTAAGCCTGTCCCATTCAACTCTGTAGCCCACATCGCACTTTTTGGGCATAAAAGGAGAAAAACAAGGTGTAAGAATCCTGGAGCCTGTGGAGCAAACAGCGGCTGCACTGCTCAATCTCAGCGCCAATATGTTGTACCTGGAGAGCAATCCTCCCACATCGTACAGTGAGGTAAGGCCCTTGTGCTACCACTGCCAATCTGAAGAATAAGTTGGTCCCATCCAACATTTTGGGTTCTCAGGGAACCATTTGGAGCATGCAAAAGTGGAAAGTTATGCAAATGCTCTTCCAAATTTGACTATATATAAATCAATGTCAATGTCTTTAGAGAAAATGGGGGTAATTTTTTGTAAAGTAATTTTAGAGTTTGTGAGCGAAAAATCAGTATTCAGAATGATGTGCATCTGCTACAGAAAAAAGTCAATGTATTTTATAATATTGTATATTGGTTTGCCTAGTTGCTGTTTTGTCTGCAGTGTACTGCTGTTGGGTTGAGGCGAATTTGTCTGTGGCTGTAAGACTGATCATTTTGTTTGCATTGAACAATAGGCTGTGATTTAGTTTGCTCTGAGTAATGGCCAACAGAGTCTACTTTTCCTACTATTAATATGACTACTTATTTGATTATATGCTTAAATATTGTACTGTTTGAGTATTGACCGTTCATATGTGTTGAAGTTTTTTTTTCTTCAGCTTACTGCCTAGAATAATAATTTAATTACATTTCTTCAATATATAAATGAAGTAGAAGAAAATTTTATTAATCTTTAAAGTTAATATAATTGTGTTATTTTGTTAGTAAAATAACATTTCAACCATTATTTAAAAAATTGCTCTGATGTCTAATAGGTCTGTTTTGTAAAAGTAATAATCCAAGATTTATCCTAAATCGTTCACCATGTTGTTCCAATGCTCTTTTCTGAGCAATCAATATCATTAAAATGTTCGCCTTTTCTCCTGAAGGAAAATCATATCTATTTGGGGCAGCAAAACGTCAGATTTTTTATTTTTTTGGCAAATAATTTTTAAAGGTTTTGTTTGGAAAGAGCTGTGAAGATAAAATTGAACAACTAAAACAGTAGATTTTTAAAACTGAATGGCAAAATTAAATGTGCTTATATATTGTACTGATTTAGACCTTTTTGTGTTGAGAATTTTTTTTTTCTTCAGCGTAACGCGTAAATATTAATTTATTGACAATTCTTGCATATATACGTAAAGCAGAACATTACATTAATCTTCAAAGCAATGTAATTTCTTTCTTTTTTTAGGAAAAGAAAGTTACAACGCTTATTTTCTAATTGTTGTAATGTCTAATAGGTCTGTTTTGTAATATTTATATACGAAGAGTAACTAATTTCCCAAAATACAATTCGATTTTCTCTCTCGATGATTCAATAAAATCTAACTTAAGATCACTTAAAAGTGCTTTTCTTTGAGTAAACAAGACAAGCTGGATTGTTTGTTTTTAAAAGCCCCCCACCCCCATTCCTTCCTTGCAGTTTATAGTTCAGTGTGAGCCTTCAGAGCTATTGTCAGCACAACACTTTTCGCGCGGAGACTCATTTTGGTTAAAATTCTCCTTTGGTTTTAGAAAGCTAATCAATCCTTTACCCTCACAGTTTTGATGATTGCTTATAAACGCTCTCACTCTAGGGGTTGTCTGTTTTTAAGCATGTTTTGTGTTGTAAGAGGAGACATGAATGAAATAATTTGAGATAATTATGTTTGTTTTTGTTTACTGCAAAAGAGACAGAAATGTTTTAAGATAAACTGTTAAATTACCTAGTTGTAATTACCTCCACAAGAAACTTAACAAAGATCAGTTGCATGTATTTTCATGGACATTTAAGTTTTGCTCTTTGGGAGTTTTGGTTTTCTTTAGATGTGTCCTCACTGGTTAAACATAGTTAAATATGGTTAAACGAGTTAAATATCCCCCTCATCTGTGTAATAATTTGTGGGGCCACTTTGAAAAATGTCTGCATCAAAGTGATTCTGAGAAGTTTGGGAATTGTTTTAAATGAGGTGGATACAGATACAATCATCAACTCTGCCCATCCCACTGGGTATAAAGTGTGAAGCATTCACACCCCTCCACCCTCCCTGAATTAGTACTTAATGCGTTCTACCCCTGTGGTCACTCATCAAGACCTCACAGATGTTTTCAACACCCAGCCCAAGTAACAGTCTGGCGAGGTCACTGGGACACACCCAGGAATGGCAACCATCCCCCTCACCACCAAGCGAGTTGGCAATACCAACTCCTGTCAGTAGTGCTCAGTCTAAAGCCCTAATTTTGCTCTTCAACTATTGCGGTCATTAGAGTTGTTCAGAAGAGCATAGGTAGCTTTTTGAAAAATCTGCTATACTCCTGCAATTAAATTCTAAACTATTTTTGATTCTCTCAAGGGGGGTTCAGATTTCTCAGTAAATACTAACATTTCAAACATTCTATATTTGTTAAAATTAGCATATGTATCATATCTCTCAAATTTGTCATCAATTAAATCTTTGGCCCTCATTACTTTGCTATGTTGATGAGGCTGTGGTCTGTAGAAATAACGGGTGAGGATGCATTAATAACAAAGGTAGTACAATGCTCAGTTCCCACGACTGCTATTGCCCTGTTCCAATGAAGGCAAAGAGAGATATTCATATTATTGTCATTTGAGAAAATAAAGAACATTCTCTGCATTCAGCATTTTCCTGCCCTACTCCGTCAGTCACCTTTTCATTCATTTCCATTTATATAGACAAGATTCATAAATAAGGTGCTATGGTTTTGTGGCTCTATACTAATAACAGCCTGGGTCCCTTGAAAAAATCAAGTAATCCATAAATTGGAATAATTCATACTTATCTTTAAAGAAACATGTAAAAGCCAATTATTTTGTACACCCGAACACACACACAAACACCTTAGAATGGGTAACTTTTCCGAACTAATATGCCATAAGCAGACTGTCTAACCCCCACCCTAAAACCTAAATGCTTCTGAACCATACAAAACGCAACACGTGTGAATGTAGAGTCATGGGTATTTATTGCATAAATTGACAAACAAACAGTATATTACAACACAAATCGGGTTGCAACCCTTCTGAATTGAAGCCAGAAATAAGTTTAGATGAAGATTATCCATGTATGCAACGCATGTAGGCAGAGCTCGTTCAGACTGACGTGATGACGCAATCGAGAGCCAATAAGACTTCACATTCAATGCAGACGTAATGATGCAATCGGTCACAAGATACACGAGAACCAATGCTTTCTCCGAATCACAGCTGACCTATTACTTTGTCTGGCGGTAATTTTAAATGTGTGTTAAACCCTGAAGTTCACAGGATGTTAAGATTTACTGCAGATGGTGGTGGTCATCTTGTCTCATCCCCTCCACACACACGTTTTGAAAAACAATTGTGACTGTTTTACATGTTATGTTTTACATTATACAATAAACAAATGGGTTACTTGCTCAAAATGCGTGAATGTTGTACCTCTTCAAGAAATTACAGTTCATCCTGACAGTTTAAAGTGAAAATCACACTCCAATACGTGTCATCATTGCAAAATGATAGCGCAATATATAATTTTATAATGACGGTAGACAAAAGCTTCTCTTGCTGCCGGTAGAGGAGCTCTTTCAGGAAACACTCCACTGGGTCGTATTTGGGGAACGTTGAAAACGACCAATGTGGTTGAATGAGATGGAGGAATTTGTTGCAGCCATAAGGCATATAGCCAGGGAGGGTGCATTTTGTGATTAGAGTTTGTGCGTGCTTGTATGTGTGTGTGTGTGTGTGTGTGTGTGTGTGTGTGTGTGTGTGTGTGTGTGTGTGTGTGGTGCGTCCTGGTAAACCACACAGTAAGGAGACCAAATGTTTCCACAAAGATGGTGATATCAGTAATTTATGAATCAGTGATTTTTTTTGGTCCTCATGAGAAATACAGCTTTTAAATCATACTATGATTTAGACAGTTTTATAAGTGATGGTTAGGTTTTCTGTGATGGTTAGGTTTAGGAGATCGAATATACATTGTGCACAGTACAAAAACACTCCCCATAAAAACATGGAAACCCAATGTGTGCACGTGTGTGTGCCACAAGTCTGCTTAGCCTGCTGGAAACATTGAGTCTCAGACTTTTAAGCACATGTCAGAGGGAACAATAGATCAGGGATCAGGGCAATGGAAGCATATTGTAAGTGCAGACACATATACACTCAAAGAGGTTCTAAAAACACTAGAGCTGTGCCCTGCAGCTTGAACAGAGCTACTCAAACACATGTTTACTATGGAGCAATAAGGACATAATAGAGTCTTTTAAAGACAGTAAGGCCAAACAATTCAACCTGTGCATCAGATCTCACTATGGAGGTGTAGGGGAGTGTCCGTTCTACTTGCACTCAACCACATTGGAATTCATTTGGAGTTAAAGTTTAAAGCAGTGATGATCAGGCCCTTGCACCAGTACCACCGTCACGTAGTCGCTTTAGGAACAGTGAACGGTTGGCATTATGCATTAAAGAAGGTATATTATAGGATGATCTTTCGCCACGAAATTGAGTGCAGCAAAACAATTGAACAAACCTCTGTTACTAATTCCAAACCGTCACGCGTTTTACCTTAGCGCAGTGCTGATTCAGTGAAGTTATTAGTAAGAAATAATGAGACAGCACGTGTGTGTGAATGAAAGAAAGAGACTGTAAAAGGACATGCACCGTGAATGCGTTATTCCCATTGCACTGCGGCAGTTTCCATTGTTGTTTTACTTACACATGTGCTTGTTTACATTTTATATGGCGGGTCGCAACCAACATTCTCAGGTTAATTCCTTCACCTACTCTAGCAGCTGTGAATTGCTCTAAGAGACACTGCCAAATGTAAGAGTTTTATTTAGCTTCATAGCTTAATAGTTAGTTTAGTGGCGGAGTGATACAAACATTGAAGGTGTTTCCGTGGTAATACTGGTGGAATATTGAATGACTCTCAGCCAATCAGATTCAAAAACCTGAAATAACTGTTGTATAATAATATATAATATAAAGTTGTCTCCTTGGAATTATAAGGTTCTATCTGCGTTCTGAGTAGTTTTGAGATATTGAGCTTCAAAGTTTTTGCATTTCATATAGAAAAAAATATATGAGGAACAAATCTCTTTCATATGTGATAAAAGACCATAAATGTTTCCAAAATGTACAATATCAAAATCCTCTTAAATTTGAAAATGGGAATTTTTGGAACAGGTCAAACCCAGATAGCACCTTATAATTCTGAAAAAACACTTTCTGCTTAGAATCATAAGGTTATATCTGCAGACCATTCATTTAAACAATACATTTTCAAGCAACACTCACAATTTACGTGAAATGAGTGTTGTAATGAAGTGTTGACATGTATAGAACAAGTTACATTTACATTTTTTCTTGTTCAAGGTAAGCATAAGCGGGGGTTCTAGTTGTTTTATATAAATGTTTTATCCACAGAAGGTTTAACATAATGGTTACTGTTGTAATTAAGACTGTTGAGGGCTTAATAATGTAAGTTTTAAGGCATTCATTGCATTATGATGGTGTTTGTAAATATAGGAATTAGGAAGCTAGCTAGTGCTGCTGGCTAGCTAGTGTGTCTATAAATATAATATCCTCAACAAATCAAAAAAAATTTTTTTACACACAACAAAAAAAAACAATGTAGTTTGAGCTTCTCTCCTTCACAAGAGTATTAATAAAGGTCAACCTTGAGGCCGCCACGGTTACGCCAAGTCAGGATCTTTTCAATGTAGCGTTGCAAATGTCTAAGAACTAGTCTGCCCAAATATGATGTTAATCTGGTTCAGTTTCTCTGAATAGTTATTCACAGTGTAAATCATGCCTTTCCTGTTACACTATAACTGTAACTCAGTATTGCTATATAGATAATTTGTTACATTTATATAGCGCTTTTCTGGGTTCTCAAAGCACTTTCTGGGTTCTCAAAGCACTTTACAAGGAAGGGGGGATCTCCTTAGCCCCCACTAATGTGCAGCGTCCACCTGGATGATGTGATGGCAGCCATATTGTGCCAGAACGCCAACCACACACCAGCTTATAGGCCCTTTTCACAATGATGTCACTTCACTTCCGCCTTCTCGCAAAGTAGTGTATCATGACATCCGTCTTGCAACAAACAAGAAGAGGAAGAAGAAAAAGAACTTCTGTTTTGCCGTCGCGCTGGAATTTAACAACAGTGATAGAAAAACTGACAGAACACTTATTCAAGTACTTATCCTAGCACCTTCGCTAACACAAAAAGAAAACAAAACACTTACCTTCATAATCATACAGGTAATGTTCAATGAAGTATGTGTATCCTTTATCTAGCGAAAATTTGTCTGCAAGATATTGTACATCTTCTAGCCGTATTTGTGGCAGCTGTGCAAGGGACTTGGTCAACTCAATTCTGAGGCACTAGTGGAAGTAACGATACACTGCTGCTTTGCGGCAGAACGGAAGATGCGTGACGTCATGTGAAAAGGGCCTATTGGCGGAGAGGAAGAGTGAAGAAGCCAATCAGTATATGGGGATGATTAGGAGGCCTTGATGATGGATAGAGGCAATTGGGGAAATTTTTCCAGTCTTTTTTAAAAGGACATTCTGGGATTTTTAATGACCACAGAGAGTAAGGACCTCACTTTAACGTCTCATCAGAAGGACAATGCTTTTTGACAGTACAATGTCCCCATCAGTATCCTGGGCCATTAGGACCTACACAGACCACAGGGTGAGCTCCTCCTGCTGGCCTCACTAACCTTCTCCAGCAGCAACCTAGTTTTCTCAGGAGGTCTCCCATCCAAATACTGACTAGGCTCAACCCTGCTCCATTGGGCAATCAGTCTTTGGCTACAGGGTGATGTGGCTGCTGTTTTCAGGCCAGGGTTCTTATTAAATATGTGAACACGGCTGATCGGACATTGTATACCTAAGTTACAACAACTTACTGTTTCATTGCGAAACAGCAACCTTTACAATTTATCATCAAAAAATGATTTATTTGGGACTGACCAAATTAACTCAAAATACATTTTTAGGTATTGGGGGTGATTCACAAGCCAACCAAATTTCGTCCATGCATGTGAAACGTAGAGTAAGGGGCACTTCATTGAACTGTTGTAGGTGGCGCTATCGAGCCATTTTGCCACACCTAATGTTGAAACCCCTATTAGACGTAATTATCCGCCACATCTGATGCGTGTGTAAAGGTTTTGTGAGATTTTCGAAAATGTTTATGCCCTCAAAATTGCAATTCAAAAGGGAGAGGAATAAGAAGAGGTATAGCTGCCTATACTGTTGCCTATAGCAACAATGTATGAGGAATTTATAATCGTTTATATTTTTATTATTATTTCTTACCAAAATGTAGATGCCTCGCTACGGCCAAACCATTGGAGACATCCAAAATCCCTTTGCAATTGTGCATCCCCAATGTCTTTAGATCATGTTGACTTTTTTTTGTTGGAAATCGGATGAAAACCTTAGGAGGATTATTGCAAATTCCACAGCATGCACTTTTCACAAAACCGTAAATAGCTCACTTCCTGTGGGTAGAGCATATGACATACTGCATGAATTTTGTCCAGCTCAATCAGACCTATACGTGTACTGATTTTAATGTGTATATGTGCAAAGAGGTATGAGATATGTGGCAGATTTCGGATTTGTGTTCCAGGTGGCGACGTAGAGCCCCTGTGCCATGCCCAGGTCCCAGCCTCCGTGGTGTCCTAATGGCTGTAGATTCCAACATGTGTGCGGATTTTTAATTAGTTTCTGAGCATGTAAAGGGCCCCAAAATGCCCGAATGGTTGAATTGTAATAATGAGTTGTCCCCTTGTCCCAGGGGAATGTAGGGCCCTCGCAAAACCATGTGAGGTTAACCGTGTTAAACTGTGTAATAGTGAAAAACTGGAGACACAATATCAGGGATTTTGTCTGTCGTTTAATGCTGCAAAGTCACAATGAATTACCATGCATTGTCAAAGAGGAGTGCCAAAAAGTTTGCCAAAAAAGCCAAACATTTCACTAATTTATAAATGGCCAACTTCCTGTTGGATGGAGCTAAGTCAAGCGAATAGACAAAATGTTTATCTTGATGGGGAGAGTGTCCGTACCAAAACTTGTGAAAATCAGATGAATTTTGAGGATGCTACAACAATAAACAGATTGTCTCGAGAGTTGCATATCATACGAATAAATGTTTTATCGTTTTATCTATTCACTAAACCCTGTACGAAATAAATTCTGTACATAATATATTGTTCATTGTTACTTCATGTTAGTAATGTAACAAATGTTAAAAAAAAAAGAAACGTTTACCAAAACGTTTAATGATATAAGCATTTTTAAATGATTTTAAAATCTATAGGCATTTGCGAATTAATTATAAATATTATAAATAAATATTACCATTCTTATCCGTACTGCATCTGGTGGATAATATTAGTATTACAGCATTTTTTTATTGTTATTTTTGTCAAAAGGTGGTGCTGTAGAGCGCCTGCTCCACACCCAATATGAGCTTTTCCCAGTGTCTAACTATCATCAGTACTGATGTGTGTGTCGATTTTCATGCAATTATAAGTATTTTAATTACTTTAAAAACACCTGAAAAAATTCAAGTTTGACACGTTGCCATGGCAACAATATTTAAGATATCAAGATATCTCTTGCCAGTTTGTGGCGCAATGACTGTAGGTTATCATACAGCAAATTCTTCATGGCAAAACACTGGACTACTGCAGGCCGCCATACTCTTCAATGAAAAATAAAGGTCTTGCCATTTACATATTTGGCAGATGCTTTTATCCAAAGCAACTTACATTGCATTATACTATACATTTATACAAAGGTATTTGCAATCCCCTGGGATCGAACCCACAAACTTGCATTGTTAATGCAATCTGTTTAAATCTCTATGAGGAGTTAAACACAGCGTGAAACATGTCACTTCCTGTTGCCTGCAGGTGAGGCTATAACTATAACTGAATAGTACAGCTTTCCTGTAGCTCAGTGGTAAGAGTATTGCGTTAACAATGCAAGGTTGTGGGTTCGATCCCAGGGGATTGCAAATACCTTTGTATAAATGTATAGGATAAAGCAATGTAAGTCGCTTTGGATAAAATCGTCTGCCAAATGCGTAAAAGTAGTAATAATAAATGGAGCAAAAACAATATGACTCCACATCAATGGTTCAAGGCATCCGCCCTGCACCTTGGTGCTCGGGTCCTAATAATCAAAATAAAAACCTTTTAAAGGTTAAGACCTCAGGGTTGGATGGGTGATATTGGTACATCATTTTGACATAAAAAGATTGATCTAATAGGCTGTAGGCTGTACACATGGGAAACTGCCCAAAAAATTATATTAATCACTTGTACTTAATTGGGGTGGTAATCAAGGAAGAGGGGGGTTATAAACTATGCTTTAATTAAATACTTTGAAAAGCTAAATACTAATATACAGTTTGAATCATTGATTAACAAAAAATTGCATTCAAGAAATTCTAAAATAAGTAGTAATCAGAAGGTTACTCAAGCAATTCAGCATGTGAAAATGGGTGTGTTGGAAGTCATTTAAAGAATATATAGTAAAAATCACAAATAAATACAAATGACGGAAAGATTTATGTTTCTGAGATCCATGACTTCAGTTTGTACCAATTATATAGAGATGAGATAATTAATAAAAAAAATGATTAGTGATTGGAAAACCGGTTCTTTTCTGCGAACCGGATCTTTCGGACAGTTTGTTTCAATTATAGTAAAGTAATATTTATTTTCTATGCACATAAAAGTGCTAATGCCATGCTATTGCTATTATAATAAATACAATTATAAAATGAATTAATATTTATTTACTTCTTAACACTTGTTTTTTCCTCTTTCTCTAGCCACAGTATACAAGTCTGGGGCTTCTGAACAGCATGGATCAAAATAGTGGATCTACCTCCACTAGTCCCTACAACAACGACCATGCTCAAAACAATGTAACAGCTCCATCACCCTATGCTCAGCCCAGTTCCACCTTTGAGGCCCTGTCTCCATCACCTGCTATCCCATCTAACACAGACTATGCTGGCCCACACACATTTGATGTGTCTTTCCAGCAATCTAGCACAGCCAAATCAGCCACCTGGACGGTAAGACACAGCAGCTATGTTTATGTTTACTTTTATGTTTTATACCATGGGACTGTTTAATGCTTCAAAAATGCTTTATGGCAAACAAAACATTCTAAGATGTGCATTCTTTTTCACTAACCTCACACCGGTAACACCCAAACATCTTTTAATAAATCTGTAACAAATACTATAAGAGCATCACAAATCACGCACTTATGCAATATTCTACACCACTGTGGTACTCAAAGTGACCACTAGTGGTACATGACACGACAGGAAATAAAAAATTCTATATATTAATTTTGTGTTATAAATACAATTTCAAATGTTATACATGATCGATAAATACTGAATACACCTCAAATAGCCTATGTGCAATTTTAATATTTAATTTATTATTGTTTATTTATTATTGGTCGATGTAACTCAGGCGTGCAGGCAGCTCAAACACAGAGCGGGAGCAGACAGAGGCTTGTGAGTCTCTCACTCTCTCCCTTCCGATGAGCTGCATGTAAATTAAGCTTATTTTGTTTTTCTGCACTTGAACTGCTGTTTCAAGCTGTTCTTAATGCTGTAAAGCGCTAATTCAACATGTGTCTGCCTCTACTTGAGGTTAAATCTTTGAAGTGTGCATTGCAATTCATTTTTGACGTGCCAAATTGACAAGAAATGATGCAGTAAAGTGTGAGTCTAAAACGAGACAGATTAAGCTATTTAGAACAGACCCTATTGTAACACATCTGTCTCATTTATAATCTGTATAGATATCTGTTTTCTTTTGTTCTCTGCATGTTATGCTTTTTTTTATACTTTTCTTGTTGACATCAAGTTACTTTCCTTTCGAGAAGGCAATATAAGACGCTGCTGGTTTGCTGAATGCAGGGTTCTTGTTGGGGTGTAGGAGTGTAGGAGAGTGTGAAAGTATGCCGGTGCAGATCCAGTGATAGTCCTGTAGGCAAGCATTAGTGACTTGAATCTTATACGGGCTTCAACCGGTAGCCAGTGGAGAGAGATGAAAAGGGGTGTCACATGAGCCCTTTTGGGCTGTTGGAAGACTAGGTGTGCTGCTGCATTCTGAACCAACTATTGTCAATGTGTCCACTATTACTACTGACTAAATAAAAAAAAAGGTTCTTTAGTTTTAAAACCGCCTGTAAACAAAAAAGTGTTTTATAGTGTTAATAATACGCTAGAATGAGGTGAGGTGTATCTAATCATGAGGCAAAAGTAAAGATTCACAGCTCTACTATTAATTTGAGTGTTTATCATGTATTTTCTATGGTGGTCATTAGGTGGTACTTGAAACAACTAATTTAGTTTAGGTGATACTTGATCTGAAAAGTTTGAGAACCACTGTTATAGTATAAATAGTGTGAGTAGTGAGTGTACATTGAAAATTCCCAAAAAATAAGTGCACTTTAAATACCCAGATTATGTACTTTTTCAACTGAAAATATGACCGCAATCAAGTTTGTGGGAGGGAGGCGTGGCTATCAGATGCTGCTCGAGCAAAGTCCTCCTGCAGAGTGATTACGCTTAAATCTGATGGCGACTGAAGTCATGCTGGGTAAAACAAATGGAAATTACATTAAATGTACAATGTACAAATTGATTTTAATGACACGCATTTTGTTATGCGATTGACGTCATTTGCTTCTGGGAAACCGTATATATTTCTGGTTAGTATAAAACAGTTTAGTTTTTCATTTTTGACGATACTAACCTTCTTAAATTCATACACTAGATGGTTGAGTGCATAGTGCATAGTTTGCCATTTGGGACATAACTATACTATATAATGCTTAAAATATCATTAGTTTATATATCCAGTTTATCGGAAGCACACGCCAAGTTAACTTCCGTCTTTGTTTGGTTATCAGATATCCATTTATTTTATATTTAACTACATTTACATTTAGTCATATAGCAGACGCTTTTATCCAAAGCGACTTACAAAGAGTTTAGGGAGCAATAAGCGATATGTCATACAGGAGCCATAACATATTAGGTGTCAATACAAAGTAACTGGTTTCAACTAAAGCTAGACAACTACCTGTTGAGAGATAGGGTTAGTGATTGTTTTTATTTGTCTGTCAAGTATTCACAGAAGAGATGGGTTTTAAGTAGTTTTTAGAATGTTGTGAGAGATATGGTTGACCAGACAGAGTTAGGAAGAATATTCCACCAGGAGGGAGTTGTGAATGAGAATGAGCGGGAGAGCGATTTACTGCCCTTATGAGAAGGCAATACAAGACGCTGCTGGTCTTGATGGGGTGTAGGAGTGCAGGTGGGTGTGAAAGTAAGCTGGTGCAGATCCAGTGATAGTCCTGTAGGCAAGCATTAGTGACTTGAATCTGATACGGGCTTCAACCGGTAGCCAGTGGAGAGAGATGGAAATATTAATATTAATAATTCACATTAATATATTAATAATGTTTATTAATTGTATTACATTATTTTAAAACTGCTTAACAGTTATTGATTCTTTGCAGAGGTCTACCAGAAGTGAAGTTTCAGCCACAGAACATTGGTTCATGTTTTTGCCGCTGAAACGGCCTATATATGCAAATACCTAGAAACATGAGATGGCTAGAAGCATTATATAGTAGCCATGAAGTGGTGTAGACACCTATTGTATCCACTAGTGTTCTTATTATTATTCTGCCATTTCTTTTTCTTCTGACATGGAAGTCCATGGTAGCCCATAGAACCAAACATAGGAAAGTTGTGTAATTTAACACATACATGGAGGAGGTCTGAACTGTTACCAAAGTAAATAGGTTGTCTCTAAATACATTTCAATTTACTTTTAGTCATTTAGCAGACGCTTTTATCCAAAGCGACTTGCCAATGAGGTAAATAATAGAAGCAATTGGAAAAACATAGGGACAACAAAATGCACAAGGTTGTTGAAGTCCGCAGCCTGTGGTTTTCCAAGGTGGATGTTGAAGTCTCCAAGTACCACCAGAGGAGTACCATCTTCAGAAAAGGATAATCGAAGTATATCCAACTCCTTCAAGAAATTTCCAAGCTGACCTGGGGGACGATAGATAAGTAAAAACTGTTTTTTATCAAAGTGGATAGTCACAACTTGTGATTCGAGGGAGGTATTGTCACATGAGGGCATTAGCTGTTTGAATTTCCAATCATTTGGGATAAGTAGACTGGTTCCTCCACTCCTCCCTGATATGTCTGGGCTGTGGGAAAAAGTGTAATTATTGGAGATGGCTGCCGGTGTGGCACTGTCCTCTGGTTTGGTTCAGGTTTCAGTAAGTGCTAGAAAGACCAGAATGTTTAGCAATGTAATATGCTTTGCTTACCACATATTGGCAGTTCCATAAGCCAAGGGGAAAAGTAATTGAGGCAGTTGTCAATAAAACACGAATCATATACGCGGTTCTGTAGACTTCTGCTGCTAAACTGCTTCTCCTAATGACTGGACTGAGTATACTGTTGAAGTACTTTAGCTGGCATTGGACACGCCTTCCAATATCACACAACAAACAAGCGACACCAGCAAGAGACTAAACGAGAGTAAACGCGACTTCACCACGTGACACGGCAATAGTAAACAAAGCAACGTTTCCTAGCAACGACACAGCGCTAAACTCAATAAGACAAGAATCAAATACACTTAAGCGGTTCTGTAGACTTCTACTGCTAAACTGCTTCTCCTAACTCCATAGCGCCACCACCAGCTCAAACCTGCACATACAATTTATTAAAGATTTTCGATTTTCTAATCGGTTTTCATGTAGCCCATTGTGGGAATCGCCCATATTTTATTTTGTCATGAAATGCAGTGCCCCCTATTGGCCAAAATTTATAACGATATTGATGAAAATGCTTGCAACATAAAAATGTTTTATATTTTGATTAGTTTGATTAATGATTAGTTTAGCGACTTTGATATCAAACTTCTCATATTACATCACACTGTCTGTTCGCCATATTGAATGTATATACAAAATGTACTTTTTCAAACTCCTCTTACAAAATGTGTCCAATTTGCATAATTTGGTATGTAGTACTGGAGTCAAAAGGGTAATCAAAGTGTAACTTCGCGACCCTTTTGTGTACTGACACGAAACTTGGTATGTATAATGACTGGCACATCTTGTCTGCCTCATAAAAATTAGTGTTGAAAAGTTCTAAATGCCTTTTCCTATGTCTTTCAACTTGATTCAAATCCATGTGAATATAATTCATAATTAGGTCATAAAACATCTGCCTGACTGATCACGTCTGCTGTGATACAGGAGATAACTGTACATATAAGCATCTTGTTTCTCAGTGTTATATATCTGACGGAAGATAATGTCTTAAATTATTGATATTGTAATAAGTGTTATCTTTAAATGGTAGTTTAATGCAAATGGTTAGCTGCTGACAGACAGCAGTGCTCTTCTTTCATTTCAGGCTTGTGTCAAAAGCACATAATGCAACCTACTGTCTGTGTGCATTTCAATTTCTCATACTTAGTTTGACGTCATTTTATATATATTTTTTTTAAATATTTACTTCTACTGATGGATAAAAACATCATAGTTTCTACAATTAAAAAAAAAATCTTCACTATGATATTTCCACGTTTTTGTTTCAGAGTTATGTATAGCCAGTGGCAGTGTTAATCTATTAAGGCATACATGTCCTACAGTATTAGAAGGGGAACCATTTAAGTCTATTTAAGGTTTTCTCAAGTGCTCGCTTGTAGTTGCTAGCAAGTGTTAACTAATGAAGTGTTAACTTCATAAATTGGTAGATTAGAACTATAGAATAAATTGAATAAAAACAATCAATATCCATTTGTAATAAATGTGATTACATTTACAATGTCAAGGTTAACCTGAACATTAGCATAAAAGTCTTAATTTTAAGCCCTTTAAATCACAGATTTACATTTTTATGGGATATATGTGTATCAATGATTTTAGCGGATCTTTAGTGGATATAAGTGTGGTCATAAAATCAAATTTGCTGTAATGTTATCTCACATCTTTGAGTAAACAGGATGAGTGACGCTTAGATTGGTTTGCAAGACAATCCCTCAGTGTTCATTGGCTGCAGTGTAGTGTGGGATTGTGACATTTACCCTATTCCCACAACAGCCTTTGTCATCTTTACTCATTAATTTCCAAAACCCAGCAGTTGACAGACACCTGACTGTACTTACAGAAGAGATCTGGGTGTGAGAAAAACACCACACCCCGGTAGCCCCATTTAAAACATCTCTACTCATTCATATTTTTATTTCTCATAGCATTTCTCAAGAGCTTAAAAATACAATTGCACTCTAATTTTGCCATGTGCATTCTATTTCATTTAGCAAAATGAGAGGTATATTCAGTATAAAATACACTTATAAAGCCACACTCTATGTGAACTTAGGGTCTTCCCTCAAATATGTATCTGTTTTTCTACCAGGGATTTGTTTGGAAAACATGTATTACACAGATGTACTTTATATACCACTCATCCTGAATACAACTAGCTATGTTTAAATGCAACCAGAAAATCCACTTATTTTGGTAACCATAGCAGTGTGCTTGTGCAGTAGTTCTGTTTGGAATATATTTCCCACATTTTGCGGACATGTAAACGGAACAGTACTTTCATAATCTGCAATTTTATTACATTTATTCGGGATGATTAAAATGAACGCATTTAAACATAGCCAGTGATGTTGGGTTTCCATGTTTTATGGGGACTTTTCATACTGAAAGGTAATGATTTTTTATACTGTGCATACTGTATGTTCTATCCCTTAAGCCTCACTATACCCATAAACCTTACCATCACAGAAAACTTGCAAAAAAAAGCATTTTTAGATTTTCAAATAGACAATTTAGTTTGATCTATATGCTGGTTGTCTCATGGGGACCACAAGGTCAAAAAACAATTGGTATTACTACAGTCTGTAGGGTTTACCAGGACCACACACACACACACACACACTTTCTGGCATTGCATACTATCTATCCTCATTTACAGAAATGCTTTTGCAATTTTTTTCTGTTGATGTCAAAGAAAATCCGTACATTAAACTTCTACATTACATTAAGTACAAAAACAGTCCACATATTCTGTCTAAGAAAAAAGTCCATGGATTATAACAATGGATTAATAATACTTGTGTAAATACTCCATGCCTTTCACCTGAATCCTGCAGTGCTAAAGGGTTTACTTCAAACTAAATATATTATGTTTGTCGACTGCATCTCCCATAATGCCGCAGGACACAGAGATAGAACAAGCAGAGAGAATAGGTAAGTAGGGGGAGGGGAAAGCTCAAAGACATAAACGAATGTTCCAGGGAAATGTTGGCAAGATGCAGCTTGTCCTTAGAACATCTGCAGGCTCAACCCACGCCCCTTAAGATGGAGCTGAGACTTGTTTGCGTCAAATAGCTTGTTAAGACCTGTCAGACACTGCCACGTAAAACTCTACAACCGCAAGCAGAAGAACACAAAAAGAGGTTATTTTTACAAATCTGGCATTTCTGGAAAAGGCCACTTCTCAGAAAGGTTCTGTTTAGATATAACATTGTTTTCCTACTTGTACATTTGAACAATAAAGGATTGACTTTACTATTAGGGGCCTTAAAACGTGCATGAGAGAGACACGAGGACTGAGTTAAAAGATTGGTCTAACAGTTCATGAATAGCAGTC